>JAKWJA010002489.1:22329583-22929583 GCA_027704765.1 Solanum habrochaites | reverse complement strand
CCAAATTCATAAGTTTATTAGACAAAAACTTTGAAAAATTTAAAATTCAAACAGATTTGCCCAAAAGTTAAACAAAAATAGGTCAAATAAGGTACTCGTCGGAAAAACCGTAAGTTAGCGGAGTCTTATGTGCTTACACCTTCCTAAGACACTAATATGAATACCCGAACCCCCTAAAACATTTTTTCAAACAACTTTTCTGTTGAGTTGTTTTGAAAAATAAGTTTCTTGATTTCTCTGAAAAATTAAGTGGCGACTCCTAAAAAGTCGAAAAATCCCTTAAAATCAACGGAACGCTTTTCGTAAATCATTTTTCAATAAAACAGTGTGGAGGCTTGAGTCTTTATAGGTGTACTTGATGTTGTTGTCCATGCGATTCCTTTAACTTGTTGTTGCTACCTGTGGAGCTATGCTAGTTATTTTATAAATTATTCCGATATATTGGCTTCTTATTTTGAGTTGGCCTATGATACATACTCAGTACGATGTTTCTTGCTTACGACCCTACTCCGATTTTCCCCCCCCTTACGCCCCCCCCACAACCACGACCCCCTCTGGCTACCCCCCTCCCCCCCAATGCATCCACTTTGCTAACCATCTCAAGGCCTTTTTTTCCTATTGTTAATTTCTTCTTTGTATTTGTGGAGTGAAGCAAGTGCGCATCGGACTTCGACTGCCTCAACTTTAGCCAGACTCCAGATATCGAATTCAGGGTGAGCTATATTATATTTATATTAATGTTCACTAGCTCGTCCGGATTCTCCCTTCACGTCTTGATGTCTTGAAGTTCGGACAGGGACCCTCTCTTTTACTTAATTTCGATTCTTAATACTCTTGATTTAGAAATTGAGGAAGATGTCTTGGATGTGAGACTTCGAGATTTTGCGGAAAATAAAGTATTGAGTTTTCGGAATATTTAATTGATTTTCGTTAATGAGTTTGAGTTCCGATTTTTATTTTGTTCACTAGGTGGAAATATTGCAGTAAAGTTGGGGTTTTGGATTTGTTGTTCGTCACTAGTAAGATAAGTGTGGGTGCCATCACGCTCGTTGGGTCGTGACAGCCAAGCGTTATTAGGTTGGGTTTGTTCTTACTCATGCAATCATGTAAACTTGTAACCATGAATCATTCTGAGTTGTTATGAGTTCTTGAATTAAATTGATGATTTGAGGTCTTGAGGTAAGAGTTTTGCCAACGAGCTTAGTCCATTGATAGAATTTTATATGGGTTTCATAGAAATTGTTTTGGATTTGTCAAATTTTTCGTACTTGGACGATGAAACTGCTTTGGGTATGAGTTCAGTCGAGTTGTGAGCACCCAGGTCTCGTATCTTTCAAGCAAATGTTTAGACATCTGCCCCCATGTTCCAGTCTGGTAGAAGATCAGGCAAATGATTGCACTCAGGTCCACGTTGTGGAGACGTTTAAGATTTTTAGTCTTCAAATAGTCAGCCCCTCTACGCATCATGGAGATGATACAAAGTCCTTCTACCTCAAAATGTAATTTCGTGACCAAAAATTTAATTTACCCCCTGCGTCGCACAAATGTTCTCCAATTTGAATCTTCGCTCGTTTTTTACTATCAACTGTCTAAACCTTCCTAAATTATTGAGAGATCAAACATTCCAAATCATAAATCTTAAATCTTCAAATCAAATCAAAGTAACAAGTAAGAGTAAAGTTAGAGAAAGTATTTTGACAACTTATTTTAAAATTTGAGTAAATGAGTATGAGGATGAGAAAAATTGAGTTAATTTTTCAAAATGAGTATGAGAGGACTAACACTACTAAAAACAGTGAATACCGACCTAAAAATTACCGATCTCAATTTGAGGTCGGTAATTCCCGACCTGCGGAGGCCGGTATGGTTAAAAATAAAAAAAATATTTTTTTTAGAAAACTCACCACAAGTAGTTGGTTTTATCCAAAATAAAGCGGAAAAAATCAAATTTCGACTTCCTAAGGTCGAAAGTTTTCTCGAAAAAATGAATTACAATAAAAATCTACTTCTTGATGTCAGTATCAAATAAATAAATAAATAAAACATTTGATTTTTTCTCAATTAAATATTAAAAAATTGAGAAATATCTTGAATTAATATTATTTAAATCTTCTTTCAGAGGACGATTTTGTGTAATATAAAAAACAAAAAGTATTTATAATACCGACTTCCTGAAGTCGGTAAAATGAAATAGTATGTATGTAAATTAATTTTTATCAAAATATTTATATAGTGACCTTCAGAAAATTAATAAATTAATATTTTGAGTAATTAACTTTAAATAATCCGTCCTTTGGATGAAGCTTTTAAAAAAGTTAAAAAAATAAATTAATATAAAAAAAAAAAAAACAAAAAAAAAAAAAAAAAAAAAAAATTGCGGGGGTCGACCCTCATGAGGTTGGTATTTTTATTTCATCTAATTAATTTTAATAAAAGCGACATCCGAAGGTCGATTTGTTTAAAATGTTCCTATTAATCATAATTTTGCTAACCTAATACTAAAATTTTATTTTACACCTATGATTACTTGTTCAAAAAGTGCAACAATTTTGTATACTTTTATAAATAAAAAGTTAGATCGATAATCCATATTTAGAGAGAAACTATGTTGATATGAAGTCGGTTTGTATGCAAAATTAAGCAGAAAAACCAAATTTCCCAGAAAAATGAATTACAATAAAAATCGACCTATTGATGTTGGTATATATATAAATAAAATATTTAATTTTTCTCAAATATAATATAAAAAACAGAATCGAGAAATATTTTGAATTAATTTTATTTAGATCATCTTCTAGAGGATGATTTTGTGTAAAACAACAAAAAACAAAAAAAATAAAATATAATATCGACTTCCGGAAGTCGGCAAAATTAAATAGTATGTAATTATATTTATTTTCATCAAAATATTTATATTGCGACGTCTAGAGAAATCAACAAATTAATATTTTTTAGTTAACTTTAACAAAATCGTTCTCCGGATGACGGTTTTATATAAGTTAAAATATAAATTAATATAAAATACCAGCCTTTCATGTCAATATTATTTAATTAACGTGATAAATTTTTATTTATCTTAAAATTTAATGTGATTCCGACCTCATGAGATTGATAATTTTTTATTGAATCTAATTACTTTTAATAAAAGCGACATGCGGAGGTCGATTTGTATATACCTATGAATCATAATTTTGCTACTGTGCATAATACTAAAATTTCATTTTACACCTACAATTAATTTTTCAAAAAGTGTAACAATCTTATATATTTTTATAAATGAAACGTTAAAATTTGTGGAATAAAAAAGAATCTATAATTCATATTAAGAGTATGAAGCTACATTGATATAAATTAGGACATAATTTTACATATATTTCTAGAGTAATGTACAAATTCTATTAGTCCATAGTCAAATCATGAGCTTAATATCACATGCAATGATGTAGGGGTAAAAGATAAAATAGCATTTCTTTGAATAAAAATGGGATAATAATTTAGAAAGTTCGATGATAACAATTCAATTTATTTTATTATAATTAATTATTGAATTATTTGTATGTATAACCTTCTATGTCTTATCTCATTTTATGAGATAGATAATAGAACATCGTAAATAATTGTACAAAGTAAGTCCTATCCAAATTATTATGTTCGATCTTGAATGGATGTCAAGAGTAGTGATCATATCGTAGACAATGATATGTAAAGGATAATGCATCGGAGTATGAAATATGTTGATTATATACTTTTCGTGTAGTTTAATAAATCAATTCTTATATATTAAAGGCTCAGATATTATATACATTATCAATTAATAAAATACCAATGATCAACTTAAGGAGATTTATATATTAATTTTGATATTGATAAACTTTAGTTGATCGATAAAATTAAATTTATACAATTAGGAGGTATATAATTAAAATTTATTCAATTAAATACTTCACGATGTTGGTATTATCAAATATTGTTAAATATAAATAATTAATTTAAAAAAATACCGACATCCCGTGGTTGGTAATTTAACATTTCTTGTCAAAAAGAAATGATAAACTCAAAATCCTAAGTCATGTCTTTCACTTCTAAACATCTCACTCCTCTCTCACGTTGTGCCCACCCCCACCAATCCCGACCCATCCCGCCAGGTGCCCACCCCACCCATCCCTGACCGGCACTGCCTCGATCTGCAGCAGGTCGCACCACCATCCCTGACCGGCGCAATAAGAGGTCGCAGAAGCAGCCGCAGTTCAGTCGGAGAAGAAGTCAGAGTTCGCGCGCAGCAGCAACCAAAGGTAGCGCGCAGCAACAGCCATAGGTCACGCGCAGCAGCAATCGGTGGCCGTAGTAGCAGCGCGGAGGCAGTGGTGGATCTAGGATTTTAAAGTTGTAGGTGCTCTGAAAGTAGTGGAGTGAAAATAAAAATAATAAATGTTAACAATGAGATTCAAACCCTAGTTAAACGACACTAAAAGAGTTTTAAGAGCTCACCCAAGAGTAGTGCGGCATAAGACAATTTTAGGCATTGGGTGCTATTGCTAATATTTACAATACCTCTTAATTTTAGCATAGCGATACACATTTCCTTACGAGTAGTGGGGGACGAGCACCCGGGTGACTCAATGTGGGTCTGCCCCTGCTCGGAGGTCGCAACAGCAACATGGAGGGTGGCAGCAGCGCGTTTCGGGTAAATCTAACAGTTATTTTTACTTTTCTTATGACATCGTTTAGATGCTTTTCTTATGGCTGCGTTTAATAGCAACTGCAAAGTCCAAACTCCAAGTTTGTACTAACCCGGAAGTGCATTTTCAGGAAATTTAGACTATTCATTTTACAGGAGTGAACTAATTGATAGTTAATTAGTAAATAGCTAATTTTAGTTAATTCTTAATGGGTAAATTGAGTTGAAATGGACGTGATGACTCGTCTTATATCACCAAGACAAGTCAGTCTAAACTCAGTCTTTACAAGCAAAATGCAAAAATTTATAATAAACTCAAAAACACCCCTGAAATTTGGTTATCACGTGTACAAGCGTCTAAATATTACAGTTGAATCAATAGAAAATACAAGTCTCATATGACATTGTTCCTATAGTAGAACAGGATCATAAACAAGAGTAAGAAGGTCTGCTGAGATCACAAACAGCTACCTCACAAATCTCCAAGAAGCCTCAGAAAAAAAAAGAGAATATATCACAAAGGTTCGGGCTAGTAACCTACAAAAAAAATTGTAAGCAAGGGATGAATACAAACCACACGGTACTCAGCAAGTAAATCTCTAAACACGATCTAGGGGGATGGAATACGAGTACTCCTTACACCCCAATTGAACCTCCACAACTATAACCTACATAAAACCAGCCCAACCTAACACTAGTTAGATTTAAAAAGTTGCTTAGTTGTTGAAACAATTTCAAATAAATACTAATGATGTTTAGTTAGTCAATTTAGTTTTTGGAATTAAGACAAACCTAGTTAGAGTTAAAGTTGTTTAGTTCTTTAAATAATTTCAAATAAATAATGTGGTTCTGTTGGTGGATTTAATTGTTGGAATTAAGTTAAAACTAGTTAGCGTTAAAGGTGTTTAGTTGTTTAAATAATTTCAAATAAATAATGTTGTTTAGTTGTTTGCACCAAATAAATAATGTGGTTTAGTTGGTGGATATAGTTGTTTGATTTAAGTCAAAACTAGTTGTTAAAGTTGTTTAAATAAGTTCAAATAAATAATGTGATTTAGTTGGTGAATTTAGTTGTTAAAATTAAGTAAAAACTATTTAGAGTTAAAAAGTTGTTTAGTTGAAATAAGTTCAAATAAATAATGTGGTTTAGTTTGTTGACTTAGTTGTTGAAATTAGAAACTATGCTTCTAATCTTATTGTAAAACCTAATTTATGAACACTATCGACAACGGCCTACCAAATGTAAAGCCTATTATGCTTTTTTACTTTTGCAGATTCACTAAATCAAACCAATGTACAAAGGAGATCACCATAGTGGAAGGAATTCCATTGATTGAATACTCAGAGAAGGAAGGGAATCTAATGAACCAAATTGAAAGACTCCAATATGCAGTTATGGGAAAATTCACGTTTGATTAGGCAGTTTTAGGTGAAGGTGCTAATTGATCTAAAAGGACTTTTCCCAAATCAATGCATATCAACATTGAAGAAGAAGACTGGAGAAATTAAGGATTAATGTAGTCGACATACGTTATTACTATGTACCCAAATAGTGCTGAATGTAAAATGCAAAGTCATGACAAGCACAACTATAGGGTGGTTAATCATGTATAGCACAAAAAAGTCACTAGAACCGGACCAGACGCAATAAACACAAAATCAACTAGTGATAATATTCAGAAAGGAAAATCTAGGATCCTTTCAAGTGACAAAATAGTAGGGGATCCAGGGAATTGGATTGTTGTGCGAGACAATCGCAAATTTGTTAACAATAACAACACACTTACCATCAATGTGGAGAACAAATTTCAAACACTTAATCAAGAAGAAGAGATACAAACAGTGCAAAGAAATTGTAAAGTACAAGAGATGGCTTCAAAAGAGTGGGTTACGAAATCCTTTGTTGCAGTGTTACCAACCAATCACCAAGCCCAGCAAAACAACAAGTTTTAGAGAAAAATCAACATGCAAAAAATAAAGAGAAAGAAGGCGAGGACAAAGAAGTATCTGGTGGGGGAAAATTTTGCCAAGATGATAGTCAGAAAGACGTCATAAATTGTGCATACACTACTAGAAATTAGGCCTGCGGCAACAGATTTTTTATCAATGATTTAGAAACTGTTACTATAGAGTGTCTATTGCAACAACGTGAACCGTTGCCAAAAGGTTTGGGTGTTTTTGTTACAACTAAGTAATAGATGTGTTGCCACTATGTGAAAACCGTTACAATAGACTTACACATTACAACACTTAGTAGAACCGTTTCCATTAAAGCATCTATGGCAACATTTAACACCAAATATTTTCTATTGGAACAATTATTAAATCCCTCCATAGTTTCCCTCTCTTATTTTGGCTAAACCCTCCAAAAAAATTTCTTCTACTTTATTTTTAATTAATTTCCTAAACATAATTTATTTCTCTCTATAAGATATAGATACAAACAAGGGAAACATTTTCTTAATCCATTTCTTATCTCTTCCACAAGCAAAACAAAAAACTTTGTCACTCTTCTCCTCATTGACCTAATTTTTTTCATCCATTTAGGAAACACTTGTGGAGTTTTGCAGTGGTATGAATCATATGGTAAGTCCTTCATGTCTTTCACTTAAGGCAAAGTTAATCCACATTTTCTTCAAATTTAAACACATTATCTCTTCAAAACTATTGTGAAATTTTAGGAAATGGAGGGCTGAAGGCTTTCTTGCAAAATCTGAAAAAATAAAACTGGATGTTTTATTCTTTAACTGCTGGAGGTTCTCTTCTTTAACTGAGGTTCTAGCGGAAGAA
This sequence comes from Solanum habrochaites, assembly GCA_027704765.1. Lineage (NCBI taxonomy): Eukaryota > Viridiplantae > Streptophyta > Magnoliopsida > Solanales > Solanaceae > Solanum > Solanum habrochaites. The sequence goes on along the minus strand of JAKWJA010002489.1, from coordinate 22,922,115 downwards.
ACTTCAAGTTTGAGATTTTGAGGTTTTCTTCTTGAATCTCTTCTTTTGTCTTCATCCTTTGATTTATTGTCTTATATTTGATACATTTTTTTCTTCAGATTGTGAGTTTTTCCCATTAAATTTTAGCTACTATGGGTTTAAAATTTTGTTGATAGTTATGGTGAAATTGATTACTCTAGACCATATTTCTCTTAACATTGATGTTGGATTTCTTGTTCCATGATTATCAGGTTTGAATTGCCTTGTGTTGACGATGTCTTCCTTTATTTGACCTCTCGCTTGAGTAATTTCTGTTTCATTATTTTTGAAGAAATACGCTAAAGCAACAGGAAACAAGAGATACATTAGAATGAAAATGGAAAAAAAACTAAATTTGCTACTGGTTGGTGTTAGAACTTTTGATATGAAATCTGAAACTTGATATAATTCTAGATCAAATAATCACAACCAATTGAACTCATAATAATACTTTATTAGATCAACACAAACATATAGAAGCATGATATCATTGATCCAAAAAACATCTTTCAGGGACATTATGTTAAAATGTTAATAAATGACAAACCTATGAGTTCCTTAATTTTTATGTTTGTTGTACCATTAGCTAAAAGAAAAAACTTAAATTTGTTCAAGGAAATCTACTTGAGGATCAATACCAATGAGTGTTATGGTGAGCCCCTCAATTTCTTATTGTTATTATACGAGATGAATTCACACTAGGATCACACAACTACTTCAATGATTAAGTACATGATTCAATAAGAAATTTAGGTATTTATTTTACCTATGTGTGATTGGTGATGCAAATTTCTTAAGCATCATATTGATGACAATTGTGGATCATGTAAAAGAAAAAAGTGGTAAAAGTTGGTTTGGAAAGAATCTAAATAGCAACAGATTGGATTATATCTACAGAGAACTTGTACATATGTAATTTTCCGTATAATTTTGTTTAGAAATATCAGTATCAATATGATTAATTAACTATTGAATACCTGTGTATCAAATATTATTTGCCTGAAAAACATGATTTATCACGTGTTTAAGAGTAATCTGCCTGATATCTTATCTTTAAAAAAAGCAAGTAGGGATTCTTTTGGGAAAGAAGTAAATCCTCAAGGAGTCGCCTTGGTGTGTTACATATGAGCCTAAAAATTGATGTAAAGTGATGATATTTTCCATTCTTGAATGTCCCATGGTCGTGCAGAAAGAAATTTGAAGTATGACAGATTGTGTATGATTGCTACTTGTGTGCCATGGTCATAACGTTAAATATATTGGTAATTATTTTGTTATTGCAAATATTGTAGTTCTTTAGGATTATATAAATTAAATTGTTGTTGAGTATGAGCTAATTGTTATGACATTTGATTATCTAAATCTGTCTTGTGAATATATAGTTTGGTAAATAATATATCTTCTTGTAGGTAAAGAAGTGGTGATTATTTCTTCAATGGAATAAAATGTAGAATAGTTTCATGGTGTACTAGGAGGATTAGAGAAGTTTGGTATTATTACCCAAGAAAAATATTGATTTTGAAACATCATTGAAGCATGTAGTAGAACTCCCAAAACAAAATATTAAGATAACTTCCAATTGTAGAAATATGGAAGAAAAAATAATATCTTTTAGAGATGACTCAAGTCTATTATAGGCTATTAAGGCACTTGGATGATTACAATCATGAACTAATCACTATTATACTAATCAAAATAGAAATAAAAAAAGTCTTGCACCAAATAACTAAAGTATCACAATTTACGAGTACATGTACTACAAAATTCTAAAGAGAGTTCTTGAAAAAATAAGAGAAAATTTGGAAGGACTAAAACAGTGATGCATTACATGTCAAACAAAAAAAATACAGGTATAGATACACCAGTCCATATTGGTCAATTTTCATTTTTAATACTACAACTAAAGCCAAATATATAAACACCCAACCTTATCAATAATGGGACCTTTTTGAAGTGTTTGAAAGAAAAAGAAGCAAATGTCTTACTTCACAAAACAAAATGAAAACAGTGAAATGCTTGTTGTAAATGACATTGTGATTGCTATGAATTTTAAGCTACATATTCTCCATGTAATTTTTGAGATATGTTTGTTCATTTCTAAAATATTTTTGTCTTTTTTATTTCATAGTTTATCATAAATTTGATTCTTTGTATCTTTTTGTGCCACATAAATATCAATAAAATAATTTAGATAGAAGTTGGATGAGTCTCAAATGAAGTAGATAAAGTGAATGCAGTGATGTGTTCTGAAACATATCAAATCGTATGGATGTGGAAGAGATGAAATATCAAGGTACAAAAGCTATATTTCTTCATCCATTTTCAATTACAACTTTTTCCAGTTGAATGTTGAGTTTTCTACAGGCTTTTTGTGTCTAGATTTATCTGGATAAATCCATGTTTTGAATTTTTAGGATAATGTAGGAAGAGAAGCTTGAAATTTTCATTTCCTTTTCCAAAATGCTTTTGTTTTGAAAAATTTAGTCTTTAAATCATTGTTTCCTCATAGTGTGCCATCTTAAACTGTGAAAATATTATGGCTCTTATTTGTTAGTGAAATTGTTGAACAGTTGAAAAATAATGCATAGCACTAAAGGGCTGATCTATGGACGACACGGATGAACCGTTATTGTAAATGCTAGTTTGTAGACGATTTGTGTGTGTATTTCAGCTCCTTGTACATGTATTCATTGGAAAAAAATTAGTCTAGGCTCTCTAACTATGGTAGATGATTGCCCTTAGGTCGCAACTACTATGTGTAATTTAATTCTCTTCTTATTTAAAATAAAATTGCACTATAGGCTGAGATGGAGAATATTCAAATGCAACAAAATGAAGATTGTAATGAGGCAATTGATGCATTCGATTCTAGAATATTGAACTAAACTACTTTGAGAGGGAATGTGGGACATAGTTTACTTTTGTTTGCATACTTTAGGAGTATTGAACTAAACTTGAAACATCAATTTCTTATAAGGGTGTTAATACCTATATTCATTTTGCTGGACTTGGGATTTTATTATTTTTTTGCAAAATGATCTATGTTTATTTCACCTGAGGCCATTTAAAGAATCAATTCCTTTCATGTTTTCTGAATTAAATGTCTGAGGCTAATGTGTAATTGATCACAAGTGAAATTTCTATGATCTACCAAGTATGTGACTTGTTTTCATCAAATATTCTGATTGATTTCTTATTTCCACCACCGAATCCACTGTCCGCAATAATGTTTCTTTTGATTGTTTCTACAATTGAAACTAATAATTTATATTGAAATATCTTTTGTTGGTGTATTTATTGTGGTTTCAGATTATAATTCTTATTCTTTTTTCCCTACTACTTTATGGACTCAGTAGATCTAGTACAATTGTTAGTGACTTGTCTAAGCGCATTTAGCAATTTGAAAGTTTGATCTTAAGAATGTTAATTTGTGTGATTCAACATTGAGAATACCAAGATCATTTACATTGCTTTCTGTCTTTTTTAGTATTATCACTTATGGCCGTTATATTTAGATATCTTTAAAAAGTTATACTTTCTTCCCAAGAATACTTGTCTCGTAGAGATTTGTTTATTAGTTTCTTGATCACACAACATACCTTTTGTGACCAATGAGACTATACCTCAATAATAATTGTTTTATTGTTCCATTGATGTAAATTTCAAATCTACTTAGTTGGATTAACGTCTAACATTATCGTTTTCCTTGGCAAATTGTTTGTTGCACATCTGGTTTTCTGATGGACAATGAAAGATTCTGGCATCATGTTCTAGAGGTTCGCGTGGTAATGAGAAGTGAGAATTTACCCGGTACTTTATATGAAGGCAACTTATCCAATATAATTTTCTACAGATAAGATATTTTTGAATAATTTTTCTAGAGATAAAAGTAAATTTGAATCTAGAACTGGTGTTAGCTTAATTTTCTTGCACAATTTATTGTCCTACCTTTAAAAATGGCAAGTTCAAAGAGTGTTATGTCTAACCCGCTAAGTTGCTTCAAGATGTGTGTTCCCTAACAAGGGTTTAATAGAAGCTAAGTGGAACAACTTGAGTCTTCGTTAATAGTGCAAATCAAAATTTTATTTATTAAAGCATTTCATTGAAGATGAACCTTTATCTACAAGTAAGAGAATTCTTATTTATTTTTTTGTGAGGCAAAATAATTTGCTGATGATCTATGATATATTTATATTATTTCAGCTTGTCCTGACTTGTAGAAGTTCCACACATGTTGGCACTATTTCTATTACTCCTTGAGTTAATGTTGTTTTAACTTTTTTTCTGGGAAGGTAGAGAATCCTATTAATATGTACCAAGAAGGTAGTCGAGAAAGGACATCAAAAAAGGGAAACCTTCTAAATTTGGAGGAGCACAAAAGAATAATTAGCTATAGATAATCGATAACCAAAAACCCCCCCCCCCCCCCCCCCCCCCCTTAAACACCTGGAGTCTGCTCTTAGACCATATGTACATATTTTTAAGCACAAGAATTTGACCTGTTGAATATCTATTCTCCTCACCATCCAAGTGAACCAGAAAAAGTAAGCATGGATAGCAATTCAGTAATGCCTATTATCCTTTGATTTAGATTGTTTGTACCAGCTGCATTTGGAAGTTTTATGCATCCTGGCATGACCTAGTGAACACCTAAAATGGTAGGTAACATGGTCGAAATCTTTCAAGTAAAAGCACCATGGAGAAGTAGATGACTCAAAGCTTCAACTGCTTCTTCCCAAAGGGGTCAACCAATTTCATTATTAACCTTTTCATGTGGAAAAATTATGCCCCATGTATGAGAGAAATAACCATTTGTATTTTTCTTTTTTAAAAAAGTTATTGGGTACTATAGATTATGTGTAGAAAGAGTAAAAATTAGGTTTTGTATGACTTCTTTTTCCTTTTCATTGTTGAATTTCATCTTTCTTTAATTGTTGATCCTTTTGAAATTGTAGGTGGCCAAAGTGAGGAAAGCGGGGATGAAAGCAGTGAAGACCTTACTTAAAGAGGATTGGTTGATCTATGTCTACAAACATTGTAGGACTATTTGTACTTTTTGGCCTAAGTTTTGTGAACTTAATGGAATGCTACGTCTTGAACATTTATGACTATTTTTATGTTTAGTCATAATTTTTGTGAACATCAATGTATGTTAACTCTTGAATTGTCAATCAATATCATGTGTTTTTATCTTTAATATATGGATCCAACTAGTTGAGGTACATATTGATTTAATATTTTATATTATTGCATTATAATTTATTTCAAAAATGCATACTATATACGATTGCTACAATAGCGTGCAATAAGAATTAAAAAATCCTATTACAATAGCGTAATAATATTGTTACAATAGTTTAGCAAAACCTTTGTAATGGCTTAGATCGAGCTGTATAATAAAGTTGTTGTGAAAGATCGGTTGAAATGGTTTCAAGTCGTTGGATAAATCTACTGCAATGGTTCGCAACTGTTGCATTAATCGTAGAAAAGTGTTGTCATAGACTAAAGAATAATTGTTGCTATAGAAAGCTATGTTGCAACAATTTTTAAACTGTTGCATAAAACTGTTACTATAGACATATTGCAACAGGCTTGGTAGCAACGCACCCTTCCGTTGCCATAATGCAATTGCAACACACTTTGAGTCTATGACAATGATTTTTGAAGTGTTGCAACAAATCTATTTTCTAGTAGTTCTATGATCAGAAGGAAAAAAATTCACCTGGAAACAGTTTGAATATTGGAATTAATGCATCAATGTTTAGTCTTCCAATATTTTTCTCTTAGTTTTTCCAGAAGTCTTTTTAGAATTCTGTAGTTTATGTATCTAGTAAATTGTGATACATGTATTTATTTACTTGTGGAAGACTTTTTGTTTTCTATTTTGAGTAGTATAAATAGTGATATAGTTGATGATTGTAATAATCTCAAGTGGCCTTAAGTAGCCTATAATAAACTTGAGCATTTTCTAAAGATATTTTTTTCCTTCCATATTTCCTACAAATTGGTATCAGAGCAGGTTTTCGTTCTTAATCTGGGGTTAGGTGAAGAAAAAAATTGGCCATCCAAAACAAATTAAAGTGTGCTGATCTTCAGTGGTTTTTACTCCATCTTTGTTGATGGTCTATTTTGCATACTGGAAGATAAGAAGAGAAACATGTGAAGCGGAGGTTGTGGACTATGTTGCAAATGGACTTTGAAAAAGCCAGAAAACGGCTGGTGATCTTCAGTAGCAGAGATGAAAATCTTTGAGGATAAGTATCGTCAAGATGCAAAACCTTAAGCAAAGTCCCAAATGCGGAGTCCAAGAGCATATTTTGCAAAAATTTTCTGTGAGACTGCAAAGGAAGATCGGGAGTTTGGAAATGAGGTGTATGGGGACGAAAAGGTACGCACTAAAATCTTCAAACTCTTAGAAGAGAGTTTCAAAAAGTTAAAGTTGATAGATCTGAAAATGAATTGTGCAATTGAACAAGAGTCATGAAGATTGTTAATGAAATGAGAAATCATAGTGATACAATTTTGACAAACAAGTTGTAGAAAAAATATTCTAAAGTAGTGTTACAAAAAAGTAGGTACATCGTTGCTATCACTGAGGAGAGAAAGATCTTCTAAGATTCCATCAAAGAGATAGTTGGATCATTTCGTGCCACGAGAGCGAAGATTTTTTCGTGAAGACAAACCCAAAGAGACGGCTTTCAGTCAAAATAAATGACGAATTCTCAAATTTCTCAAAAAAATCATCAAAAGAAAAATCAAAAACCAAAAAAAGAAGTGAAGGATCATGATGGTTCTTCAAGACGGTTGCAAGAAAAAGGTGAGAAAAACTCTATCTTTTGTGTAAAATTTGCAAAAGTAATCACATGCCAGAAAAATGTTGGCACAAAGGCAAGCCCCAATGTAACTTTTGTAAAAAGTGTGGCCATGTTAAAAAGGTTGTTGGCACAAGAAACGAGAGAAAACAACATTTTTGTGCAAAACATGAGGAAAAAGGGAAGAAAAGCTTTTCTTTGCTTTGAATTGATGCTCAAAAAAAGCAATGAAAGGTATGTTGATAGTGGTTGTACTAATCACATGACTGGAGATGAAAAGGCTTCCTTCAAGTAAATAATAGCATCACTTGCTAAAGTGAAGATGGGGAATGGAGCCTTAGCTGATGCGAAAGGTAAAGATACTATAGCGATTAACATGAAAAGGATGCGGTAAGCAAATTCATGATGTTCTTTATGTTCCTGACTTGGATAGAAAAATTGCTTAGTGTTAGTCAACTAATCGAAAAATGGTTATTCTCTTGTGTTAAGAGAAATTATTGCCAAGATTTATGATAAAATTGAGCCAAATCAATTCATGTTTGAAGTAACATGATAAAAAGAAACTTCTTTGCCAAGTTCATTACAAGACATTAAAAAATGAAATTGTAGATGAATCATGGCTTGGCACAAAAGATTTTGTCCTTGAATTTTCATGGTTTTAAATTCTCAAGCAAAAGACATGGTGCAAGGCTTCTAGATACTACTGAGGTGGATACATGGAAAGTTGTATTAATGAGAAAGCAACACATGAGTCTTTTCCAAAAGGGGTGTCTTGGAGAGCAAGTGAATTTTTGAGAACTAAGTCATATGACATTGTGACCATGAAGACTCCATCTCTTGGAAGTCCAAAGGTTATTTTCAAATCTATCGATGGTTCTCAAGAATGACTTGGGTTTTATGTCTTCAAAGAAAGCAGCAAGCATTTTGGCTAATCAAGAAATGAAGCCCTTGTTGAGAAGAAAAAAGGTTGCAGCATCAAAAAAACCATTCGCAGTGATCGAGGAGGTGAGTACACAAGTCGAAAATTTGAAGAAGATTGCAAGAATTCAGGCATTCAGAAGCAACTTACAGAGCAGGGTATACTCCTCAACAAAATGGTGATCGGAAAGAAGAAATAAAAAATGTTGAATGCCAGAAACTAGATGAATGAGAAAGGGCTGCCAAAAATATTTTTAGCAGAAACAGCAGTGCATGACTGTAGTTCACATCTTAAAAGGTGTCCAACAAAGGCCATAAAGGAACAGACACCAGTTGACATTGGAGTGGAATTAAAACCTTCTGATAAGTCATTTTAAAACTTTTTGGGTTGTATTGGTTATGGTCATGTATCTGCTGACAAAAGAACAAAATTGGATGAAAAAAGTAAAAAATGTGTGTCTTTCTTGGTATAGTGATGTTACAAAAAGATATAGGCTTTCTCGAGTCAAACTAACAAACTTGTTGTAGTAGAGATGTCTTTGGATGAAAAAAAATTGAATTGGGAGGATAAAAAGATTAGAGATACGGATATCATATCTTCAAATCAAGAAGAGGGATGAGAAGATGCAGATGTCTTCAAGGGGGAGAAATCTCAAAATTCAGTAATGAAGAACGCCTCCAAAGGAACAAAAAATGTTGAGTGACATTTATTAAAGATGTAATTTTGCCGGTTGTTGAGCCAGAAATTATGAAGAATCAATAAAGCATGATTGTTTGGAAGAAAGCCATGGAAGAAGAAATCGAATGATCGGAAAAACATAATAATTGGGAGCTTCGTGGTATTCGTAGAGATAAGAAAGTTGTAAGTCTAAAATGATTTACAAATCAAACTCAATAAGGAGGAGAATTCAAACGCACCAAAACAAAGTTGTTGGTAGAAGGCTTCACGCAAAAATCAGGTATTGATTTTTATGAAAATTCTCTCCAGTGCTCGTCTTGAGACAATTAGAAATGTAACTGTTGGTTGCGCACAAAGAAATGGAATATATTTAACTGATTAAATAAGCATTATGAATGGAAAACGTGATGAAGAGATTTATGTTAGAAACCTCAGGATTTTTTGTTCAAGGGGAGAAGAAATGGTGTAGAGACTAAAAAAAGCTCTTTACGGGGTTGGAGCAAGCTCAAGAGCCTGGTACCAGTAAATGATATATACTCTGAAAAATAATTTCAGAGAAGGAAAAGTGAAGCCCCACTTGTATGTGAAGAAAGAACATGACAGGAGATCATTGTTTGTCTCTATGTGGATGATTTGCCTCTTTACAGGAATGATGTAAAGAATGATGCAAACTTTCAAAGAAGATATGATGAAGCTTATGAAATGAGTCGATCTTGGATTGCTTAAATATTTCTTGGGTATCGAAAAGTTTCTCAAGTGAAAGAGAATTTTTATTTCTCAAAGAGTATACTAAAGTATCTTCAATAATTCAAAATGATGCTTTGCAGGTCTGTGGCCATACTTTAGAAACAAATGAGAAGTTAGAAAAGATGATGGAGAAAAGAAAGTTAATAGCTCACTTTTAGGGTGATTGGAAGTTGCTATATCTTACTTCAACAAGGCCAGATATTAGTTTGTTGCTAGTTTATATCCAGATTCATGCAAAAACCAAGTCAAGTGCATTTTGGAGCCACAACAGAGTGTTCTACGCTACTGCAAGGAACAATGGATTATGGGATAATGTAACAATTTGAACTTAATTGGTTATTCTGATAGTGGATGGGCATGGAAGTATAGATGACATGAAGAGTACTTCTGGTTATGCTTTCTTATTTGGATCAAGAATTTGGTCTTGATTATCAAAAAAGTAAAGGTTGTTGCTCATCCTCCCGAACCAGAATATGTTTCGATGCATCCAAGGCTACTTCTCAAGGCTATTTGGCTAGGAGACTATTTGAAGACATTGGTAAAAAACCCAAAAATAGGGACTGTTTGTATTGTGATAACAAATCAGCAATTGGAATGCCAAGAAATTCAGTCAGCCATGAAAGATCAAAGCCTATTTCCACAAGTATCATTTTATCCGAGAGAAGCACAAGAGAAAGGCGAAAATTCAGTTGCATTATTGTCAGACAGGAGAACAACTTGCTGACATCTCACCAAAGCACTTCGTAGAGAAAATCTTTTGTATCTTCGAGAACGCATTGGAGTTATCAAGCAAATGCATAAGGGGGAGTGTTGAAATGAATGCATCAAGGTTTAGTTCTTCCAAAATTGTCTCTTAGTTTTTTCAAGAAAGTCCTTTTTAGAATTCCGTGTACATGTATCTAGTAAATTGTGAACATGTATTTAGTTATTTGTGCCAAGACTTTGTTTTCTATTCTGAGTGTATAAATAGTGATGTAGTGTGATTGTAATATCTCAGTGGCCTTAAGTATCCTATAATAAACTTGAGTATTTTCTAAATATATTTTTTTCCTTCCATATTTCCTACATTGAAGACATCTCTCTGCAAAATAACAAGGTTTAGATAATATACAATAATTAGTAGAGAGTGGTGAGGCACAAGACAAAAAAAACTGACAATCATTCTTTTATTAATTCAATATTGGAGATCATCCATGACAAAGACGGTTGCAATGGAGAAAGCCAGCGTGTAGATGATAATAATGATGAGAAAGAATTCAACTTGAACACCGAATGTAATACATCAATGCAACTCCTTCATTAAGAGGTACTAAGGCAGAAAAGTGAGCATGAACAACATAACAATAGTAAAGCAATAATTCAAACACATACAATAGGAGAAAATGAAGAATCCCTTGTGGTTATGGTGAATACAGATTTCCTAAACAGAATTTTACATGATATAATTAAACAGAAGCTAGGAGATAGAAACTTGGAAGACTCGGGAGAGGTTAAGGTGATTGAAAATTTCTATTCAAATTTAAATGAAGGACATCTGGCACCAAGAGCTATTACAACTACTAAGTCTGCAAGGAAAAGAAATAAGCAGGGACTTGGAGATACAACACAACCAGTAAAGGTTCAACCAAAGAGAAAGGTAATATCCCTTTTTGCAAAATGATAATGAATGCACTCATTTGAAATATAAGGTCAGTGAGGACACAAAATGCCTTGAAAAGGGTGCAAATGTTACATAATCATCACAAGTTTGCTTTTGTTGCATTATTGGAGCCTCTTCAAGCAGTTAGAAACATTAACAAATATAGAAGAAGATAATGCCCTTGGGAATTCATAATAACAATGGAAAAATATGGTTATATATATTAATCATGGAATTGATGTTTTAGCGATGAGTAATTTAGATCAGCAGCTCACTTATTTGATAAAAAACCAATATAATGATTTAGGCTTTTATGAAACTATAGTATATGCTAAGTGTGATAGAAATCTGAGGTTGAATCTATGCGAGGAGATATATTCTATTTCTACTGGGATTGATAGACCTTGGTTGATCAGTGGTGACTTCAATGTGGTTCGTATTGGAGAGAAGAAGATTGGTGGAGTACTAGCAGATGGTGCAGATGTTGATGACTTCAAGACATGTATAGTGGTCGAGGAGATGATTGTATCCTTGAAATACTGGATAGAGTACTGGTAAATGCGGAGATGTAGAGAATTTTCGCTCAGTTAGAGTTTGATCACTTGCCTAGAACAGGCTCAGACCATGCTCCAATACTATTGTATTGTTTAGATAGAGGTACCAATAAAAAGAAAACTTTCAGGTTCTTGAACTTCTAGACTGAGCATGAATCCTTTAAAGAAGTGGTTAGATTGAACTGGGATTCTCATAGTTCTTTTAACCCTTATTTGGACGTTAAAAGAAAGATCGAGAAAATTAAGAAGGCATTAACTATTTGGAGTTGAGAGACTTATGAGGATAACTTTTCAACAACTTATCATTAGAGAAGAAATTGCGAGAATTAAAGAAAAATTGTTAGAAGAAGACTCTTCTAGGGATAATAGAGCTGTCATGCAAAGAGCAAAAGTTGAATATAATAGATATCTGCATTTTGAAGATCTTTTTTGGCAACAAAAAGCTGGATATGATTTGTTTGTTAATAGAGATAGAAATACCAGATTTTTCCAGAGTCTGGTTGAAAGAAGAAGACAGAAGGGGAGAGTAAGTAGAATTCAAAACTCACAAGGTGATTGGTTAGAAGAAGAAGAGGCCATTGTGAATGAAGAAGTAGAGCATTTACATAGACATTTTCAGTAGGAAGGTGATGTTACTAATTTTTCTTTATCGTGTCACATCTCTGAATCAGTTTCTGAGGAAGAACATGCAGCTTTGTGTTCTATCCCAATTTTAGAAGATGTGAAAAATACAGCTTTTAAGCTAACTGCAGAAAGTGCCATCGACTTTGATGGGTTAACTGGTAGATTTTTTCAGTAGTGCTGGGATATAGTTAGTGTGATATTCTAAGAACGGTAAAAGATTTTTTTACGAGCAATACCCTTCTGAAATCCATTACACATACTAATTTGATTTTCATACCAAAGAAGGAACATGTACAAACCTTCTCTGATATGAGACAGATTAGTTTAAGTAATTTTATTGATCCTATCAAGGATTATTCAAGATAGGCTGGAAGATATGTTACCTAAGCTGATTTCTTCATATCATTCTGGCTTTATTAAAGGTAGAAGTATTACAGAAAATGTTTTACTATTTCGAGAGTTGGTGACTGACATTACTAAAGAGGGAAGCATGCTACTGTTGTCATTAAATTGGACACAGTTAAAGCATGTGATATATTGTCTTGGTTTTTTCTAATGAATGTCTTGAGGAAGATGGGCTTTGGCTCAAGATCTATAGATACTATATGGAGACTTATTGCTAACAATTATTACTCAGTCCTTATTAATGGTCAATCATACAATTTCTTTCATTCTACAAGAGGTATGAAGCAAAGATATCCTCACACTCTGTCCTTATTTATTTTAGAAGCTGAGGTTCTATTTGATCTACCGTGAGTTCACGACATTTCTAATATATTTCACTTACGGTTGTGTGTGTCTAGAGCCTTTTTGTATTGGTTTTAACAAATTTTCTGTCTTGTTTTGCAGAAAAGGTGTTCAGGCATAAAAAAATTGAGACGCCTGAGAAAATGCAAAAACAGGACCTACGGAGGAAATCGATGGTCCGTCATTCAACCAACGCCCCTAGATGATGATCGTAGATGAGCAACATAGGCATTGGAGGAAATAAGGGATTTTTGACCAAGTGTAGAACCACGACTAGTATCTACAATCCGTCGATGAATCGACAGACTATACTGGTGAACCGTAGTTTGCGACTGCGAGGGTTTAATACCTGATACTTGAAGATTCTAAGTGTGGAGTCACTGAGGAGAATCGACGGACCGTAGATGGAACGATGGACCGTGCTGTTGGTCTGTCGTTTGATTTTGAGAAGATGCAATCCGAAGGCTGAAATTTTTTTTTAAGTCTTGGCTGATGAAAGCAATCATGGGCCGTCAATCGATCGACGCCCCGTTAGTGGTCTTGTAGATTGAAGCCACGTTCCTGAACAAAACATTCCTTATTTGAATTCCTTTTCAATTAGGATAGTATTTTCTTAAAATAAGGCATTAAACCTCATTTTTGGGGTTAGCTACAACTATCATTGTTCTAGTTTATGTTTGGAGATTAATTATTTCAACTTTGGGCAAATAATTGATTGCTAAATTTGGTCAAGTGTAATTTCTGGGTTTTATTATTCTTACTACGTTCATGATTTCTTCATCTATTGATATGAACTGTGTTCTTGCTAGCATGAGTAACTAAATTCACAACTAGGGTTGTGGGAACCATGAGGGAGTAACAAAGTATAACTAGTAATTAAGCAATTTCTTATTAGTGTGTTTGCATGCATTGATAAATCTTTCGTTTAGAAGCCTTTTTAACGAGTGCATGCGTTAGAACTTGCCGTATTGCTACTTCACGGAAAAAGAAGGTAGTTAACAAGAAAAGAATTATCAACATAGATTAAGTGTGATAATATCTAATAGGCTATTTTTGATTAGTGCGAAGTAATAACTAAGTCTACATTGATTGTGATTTCTAATATGAGGTAATGGTAAGGGTTAGTAAATTATACACATGTAGCGGGACCAAAGTGTGAGGTGAAATTCTCTAAATGCTGGATCAAGGATTTAGAGATACATAACTTATCACTTTGAATGTAAAACACTAGAAAATGATTGCAATTACTAGGAATGTTGCGTTGTGAACTTGTGGGGAACACACACACTTTGGTTTCTTTCTAATCTTGATAACAACAAAAGTTTACTCTTGTTCACTTTCTAAGCATACAATTGAAGGAAATTTATTTCACCCCCCTCGTTTACTAAACTGTTTCGGAAATACCTTGACGAATAAGATATAATCGTGGGTTAAAGTTAAGTCTAAATCATATTCATCGTGGGATCGATCCCAACCTATTAGTTGGGTTCTTTACTTGATAATGATTGCTTATGCTTTTATAGGGAGGTGTAATTTGAGCGTATCACTATCTAGAGCTCGTATTTCTTTATTTGATGATCCTAATTATGTGGGATATGGTTTCGGTAAATTGAGTACAAAGTTGAATCATTTAGCTTATGCAGATGATATTATTATATTTGTATCAACTAACGAGGGTGAACAAAGACAAGAGTTTCTTTTATTTACATCAAAATGTAGCAGTGGGAATTCCAATCTTAGTGGAGCATTGTGTTGGGATGAACATGGGTTTATTTCCTATTATGCATTTGGGGTTTCCTATCACCCATAAAAGAAAGAGAAAGGAACATTATGCTTAGCTGATTGAAAGAGTTAAATGTAAACTTCAGGCATGGAAAGGAAGGATGTTATTCAATGGTTCTAAAGAGGTTTTACTTTCTAGTATTTCACAAAGCATCCCTATTTATATATTATCTGCTATCACTCTCCTGTTATTTGTGATCAAGGAATTACATAGGATCTTTGCTAAGTTCTTTTGGAGTAATAATGAATTTGGTAGGAGTAAACATTGGGATAAATAAATCAAAGTTTTTCTACCAAATCAGGATGGAGGGCTTGGTTTCAGATCATTGTTTGAAGTTTCTCGGGCCTTATATGCTAAATTATGGGGGAAATTTAGGACACAAAACAATTTGTGGCCAAACTTTTATTGGAACAAATATTGCAAGAAACACATTCCTTGTCTTGTACTATAGAAAGAAGGCTCTAAAATATGGAAACATATGCTTGAAAATAGAGATGTCATTGAACAACATTTGTGGTGGTAACCTAGGGGTGGAACTTCTTCCATTTGGTATGATAATTTTACCAATCTTGTGCCTCTACACTTACAACAAATAAATACCCCAACATGTCATCCCATGAGAGATATAGGGGACCTTTAATGAAGAGAATTGGGATTTCAATGCTCTTTAGGATGTTGTCCCTGGATATGTGGTGGATCATATCAGACACAATATGAGGTTTCTACAGTTGGGAGATATAGTTGACAAACCTTGGTGGACCAAAACTAGTGTTGTATATTTCAGTTTTAAGAGTGTTTGGGAATTTCTAAGGAAAAAGGAGGACACCAATGAAGACTTGAAATCTTTATGGATGAAAGGTTTACCTTACAAGTTCTCATTTCTAGCCTGGAGGATTAAACCAGACAAAGTTCTTGTGGCTAACTTAATGAATGCTTGGAATCCTCATATCTCTCTAAATTGCAGGTGTTATAATATTCCTGTGAATGAGTCTATTAATCATTTGTTTTTAAGAGGAGAGATTGCAACCAAAATATGGTCTTATTATTCAAGAGCAGCTGGAATAATTGCGCCCATGTGTAATGTGAAACAAATGGTGAGAAAATTGTGGTATACTAAAGGTAACTAAAGGATAAAGCTAGTTTATCAAGGTCTTCCTGTAGTTATAATGTGGTTTTTGTGGAAGAGGAGAAATACTATAATACATGGTAGATCTTATTCTGTAAGAAATTTGATCTAGGAGAATAATTACTTTTTTTTGAATTTCATTAAGTTAAGATGTAAGGGTACTTTTGACTTGAATAATTGGCCTCTAATTGTGCAGTATCTGGAAGGGTAAAAGTAGTCTATAACTTCAAAATGGTGAAATGGGTTTCTCCTCCCATAAATTTGAATAAAGTTAATATTGAGGGTGCTTCTAAAGACAATCCTGGGCCTAGTTCAGCTGCGTTTTGTATAAGAGATCATGAAGGAAATCTAATTGTAGCCAAAAAGATAAGAATTCAGGAGATCACCAATTTGATTGCAGAAGCCATAGCCATAAGGGAATGTGTGGTATTTTTGTAGAGACAATATGTTGTCTCAAATTATTATTGAGACTGATTCTCTGGCAATGGTTCACATTATAGAGGGCCAGTGGGAAATTCCATGTTGTGTGGCTTTGGAAGTCATCTTCATTCAAAATTTAAAAAGAATTGTGTCAGCAAGAGTACAAGATTTCTTAAGGGAAGGAAATTATCTTGTAGATTATTTTGCTACTTAGTTTTTATTTTTGCAGGTAATTATCATCTCAATTCTATACAAGAAAATCCCAATGAAGGCGGGAAAATTATATACATGGATAAAAGGGGTACTCCTAATATCATAAAATATTTAACAGAAGCATTTTAATCTCTTAATTTGCTACTTGATGTAGATTCAAATATTGAGAGGCATAAATAAATTTAAAGTAAAGTATTTAGTGACAACAATAATGTCTGAAGAAATTTTGTTATGGTTTATGTGTTTCGCACCTGGTGGGAGCTTTGAGGTGTCCAATTACAAATACACAATTAAGACATTAGTATTGATACTGGATTATTGTTTAATAAAACTCCTCATCTTTCTGTCGCAATATGAAGAGAAAAACACATGATTCTCATATCTTTCAAGATTGTACTCTAAAAATTGTGATTTAGTTTTTAGAATAAAATATAGATGGTGGTATTAATATCTTTTGTGATTCAATCCTTTTTAAAATTTTAGTGTGGAAAATTTATGCAATATAATAGAGTTGTCTGTTGATTGTTTTGTTCCAAAACTTAAGAAAAAGAAAGGTTCTCTTGTATGCAAAGTGATGAAATCAATAGATCTAGAATCTGGTAATTTCTTACCTAATGCAAGATCCTCTTTAGAAGCTCCGAACTTCCTAAATACTGTTGCTAAATAAAGAAGATTTATTTTCCTTTCACTTTAGCTAGGAGTGAAGACGGAGATTACATCTATTGGTGCTTCTCCGAGGACGGACGATGACAAGAACTTGTTTGCTTTCTCCGAGACTCTAGAAAATGACAACATATTTCCTCCATGGACAACTTTCCAGCATAATCATTTCAGATAATTTCAACGTTTGTGGTCTTTGACTTATTTTCGATTTTGTGTTTTTGGGCCATGCCACTTTAGCCTGTCAACACTCCTGACAAATACTTTGTTAAATCATGTGAAGATCAAAAGCTACGTACATATGTGCGTAAGAATAGGGACTATGGCCACCGCCGTTATACCTAGGTGATCCGACCGCTAGTGATATCTGCTAATCAATCTACTGCACTGGTCGCTTTCCATACAATACCACCCACACAACACGTTCACGATCAGATTGCTTGTTCCCGGTCCTCTTCTTACATTTACACGTCCGGCCTCCTCCCATTTGCAGTTTCTGTATCTTCCCTCTCCGGCTCATCTGTTTGATTGTAGAATCCGGTGTACAATATCTCCCACTTAGGGTCATTCATCTTTGAATGAATTCTAAACAAGATGAGTATGGAGGGAATGAGATTCAATCACTACCACCAAGTACTAGAAATTGATATCTAACTGAGCTGATTTCCATGAACATGCAAATGTGATGAAATGCAAGGATAACCTAAGAAACAAGGTACTAAGAATAATTTGAACAGGAGGAAACTGAGAGAATGTAGATGAACTATTAAATTAAGTTGAAATGGAATCAGAAGGACAGATGTGTGAATACTTGCATGGATGCTTCTACTTCCCAAGTAGCTTCCTCTACGGACTGAATTCTCCACAAAACTTTTACTGAAAAGACTCCTTTATTTTTCAACCTAACAACCCGACAATCAAGAATTTCAACTGGCACCTCTTCATAAGTAAGACTATCCTTCACAACCACACTCTCTAATAGTACTATTGATGACGGATCACCCACACACTTCTTCAACAAGGAAATGTGTAAAACTAGATGAACCGCTGCTAATTTTGTTGGAAACTCTAACTCATAGTATGTATTACCAAACGTTTTCTAAATTCTGTAAGGACCTATATATCTAGGACAAAGATATCTTTTCATTCCAAATCTCATCACCCCTTTATAGGTAACACCTTTAGAAATACTCAATAATCAATTTTGAACTCTTAGTCCCTTCTGCTAACATCTCCAGAGCACTTTTGACGACTCTGAGCTGTCTTGATTCTCTCTTTGATGAGATAAACTTTCCCATAGCCTCATGAACAGAATCTGGCCCAATCAGCACTGTTTCATCTACTTCAAACCAATAAATCATAGACCTGCATCTATGCCTATATAGTGCCTCATACGAGTCCATATGAATCTCTATAAGAATTAGGTGACCATACCAACTACCATTGAAGTCTATCATCCAAGCTCTCAACATGTTCTCTAAGGTCTAGATGATACGCTCTACCAGACAATCCATCTATGGATGAAATGCTATATTGAGATTTACCTAAGTACCAAGACCTTTAAGAAACGATTTCCAGAAATTAGAGGTAAACTAATGACCTCTATATTAGATGATAGACAAGGAGACCCATTGAACCGTACTATTTGATTGATGTAGAGTTTAGCATAGTCCTTCGCTAAATATGTAGTCTTGACAACCAAGATGTGAGCATACTTAGTAACTCTGTCCATTATCACCCAAATGGAGTCCTGTTGTCTGCAAGTACCAAGTAAATCCATAATGAAGTCCATGTTTATCACTGCCCACTTCCATGTAGAAAAGTTAATATCTTGAGTCATACCTCCTAGTTTCTGATGTTCTACCTTAACATGTAAATAGTTAGGAAACATAGGCACAAAGTCATCTATGTCCCTCTTCATGTGGTTCCACCAGAATACTTTCCAGATATTACGCTACATCTTAGTGACACCTGGATTAGTGGAATACCTAGAGTTATGAGATTTTGTAAGGATCTGATGCCTCAACTTACCCACATTGGGAGCACATAAGCAACCCTATTAACAAAGCACACCATCTCCCCCGGGGAAACCACCATTTTTCTGCCTATGAACTGACAACATTTCAATGAAGTAATAGGATCCATATCCTATTTCCTTGTATTCATGACCAACCCAGGACCCAATTCACATTATTTCGAAATTATCACCCCCTGACATCTAGTGTCGCAAGGAAAACTCCTAAGCGAGCAAGCAGGTGAACATATTTGGGAAACTATTTCCTTTCTTTATGAAAACATGCTACACTACCCATAGATAACCTGTTGAGAGAATAAACCACAATATTGACCTTATCTAGATGATAAAGCACATTCATGCAAGATCTTCACTACATAAAAAAGATCACGTGCGACAATTAATTCTATGATAAATATGTAATTTTAGCGGTAATTAGAACTATGTATATCTTCCTAAAGCTTTAAGGGAGTTGGTCCTAATATCACTTAACTAATGCCATTAGAAACTTTAGTGCTCTTCATTAATGTCAATATTTATTGCAATTAAAAGTCATTTTTGTTGTAGTGCTTCAAGGAATTCAAGCCTTCCTCTGACGAAGATTTAACTCTTTTTGGGTGAAAATATACTAGAGGCTCTTATGATTTGTGAACATATCAACATGAACACCATAAAAGTAGTGTCTCCAAATCTATAGTAAAAAGACTATGGATTCAAACTCAAGGTCATGAATCGAGTAGTTCTCTCATGTAACTTAAGTTATCTAGAAGAATAAATTATGACCTTACCTCACTGCATCAACAGAAACCTAGGCCGGCCCTGGATGCATCAAAATAAATCACATAACCATCTGAAAAATATGATAGAGTCAAGCCAAGAGTTGTTATCAACCTCGTTCAAATTTGAGAAGTTTTTCTCACACACGTATGACCACTGAAATTTGAGCTTCTTTTAAGTCAAATCGGTCAATGGGGAAGCTATGGATGAAAACAATTCAACAAATCTCTTCTAATAACCGACTAAACCCAAGAAACTTCTGATATATTTTGGGCTGATAGGTCTGGGCTAGTGCTGCACTGCATCAATTTTTTGAGAATCCATTAGGATCCCTTCGCTGGATACCATAAGATAATGGAAAACGAAACCGACTGTAACCATAATTATTTGTTGAACTTAGATAATAATTGGTGATCTTCGAGAGTTTGAAGAAAAACTCTCAAATGAGTCGTATGCTCTTCCTCGCTCCAAGAATAAATGAGGACATCATTAATGAAGACGATAAAGAACAAGTCCAAATATTGTTTGATCACCCTATTCATTAAATCCATGAAAGTCTTTAGATTATTTATTATTCCAAAAGACATAACAAAAATTCAATAATCATACCAAGTTCTAAAAGTTGTCTTCAAATGTCACTATCTTCAACTCTAAATTGATGATAGTCGCATATGAGGTCTTTCTTAGCAAAGAAACTAGTACCCTGAAGTTGGTTAAACAAGTCGTCAATCCTAGGATGTGATATTTATTCATGATTGTAACCTTGTTCAACTAATGATAATTAGTGCACATTCTGAGAGAACCACCTTTCTTTTTCTCGAACAACAGTGGATAACCCATGGAGAGGTATAAGGTCTTATGAAGCCTTTATCAAGAAGGTCTTTCAACTGCTCATACAATTACTTCAGATTGGCTGGAGAAGTTATGTAAGAAGGAATAAAAATAGGTTGGGTATCTTGAACGAGATCTATTTCGAAGTCAATTTCCCTTTTGGGAGGAACTCCGGGAATGACTCATTTGGAAACTAAAACCAAACGACCCTAATTCAATAATCGACTGAGGAATAATTGAAATGTAACCAATTCATCCCTAGAATAATATTGAAATATACCATTTCTAACTCTACAAGGTCTGTTGAGGTGAATATTTGAGAAATTGTGACAGAGAAATTCTCGTATACCCGTCTAGTTAAAACAAGATCACCAATTTGAGTAAAGATTAAGAAGGGTTCTAAGAGAGTTTTTGGACTGACACCAAAGTTTACTTCTATTTATGAAGTTACAAAATATAGTGTAGCCCCTGAATCTAATAATGTATAAACATATAAATGAAAGATTCGTAACACACTAGTGACCACATCTTTTTGGTCCGGGAGAAAATACAACTTGTTCTGGCGCTGTCTGCCACCTGTATCATACGAAGCACCTTACTTTGTTGGGAGACTTTCTAGTGATATAGACTGAGCCTGATTGTTGTTACCTCCTTGACATACCTGGAAAAAGGGACATCCTTCAAACTATGGCCAAACTGATTACACAAAAAGCACTCCTCTCTACCTACATGACACTTTTCCGAATGGTTCTTACCACACATTGCAAGTTGGGAAAGTCGTGTTACCTGAAGTACTCCCCTGAGACTTAGATTGATGCTCTACCTTTTTGAACCTTCCAAAACTTGGGGGATGGAGAATTAGCTAATGAAGGTGTTGGGGTTGTATACCTTTGGTGAAAATGTGAGCGACTCGGACAGCCTGACCTTTGATGTGAGTATTCATAATTTCCTATCATGTCCTTTTTGTTATCCTTAGCCATTTCCCTAAGCTTATATCCCTCAACCTGTTGTGCATGAGTCATTAGTCTGGAGATATCCATATCCGTAACAACATAGCATTTCTACACTCGGTCTTTTCCAAATTTGATACCCCAAATAAGAACTTACTCATTTGTGACCTTGGATCGTCAACCATGTGTGAAGCATACGTGGAGAGCTGGATTAACTTCAACCCACACTCTTGGAACGACATTGAAACCTGTTACAAGTTCATAAACTATTGGCCGTAGGTTGTCTCAACTCCCTAGGGAGGAAACTGCACAAAAAAACTCTCTCAAATAATCCCAAGTCACATGAGCTGTATCTAAACCCATGTTGTCTTTCCACTGAGTGAACCAGATATGAACCACATCCTTAATTTGATAGGATTTTCTCTTAACACTCTCAGTTCCAGTCACTTGCATTACTCAAATAATTTTCTTAACCTTATCAATGAAGTTTTGTGAGTCCTCATCAACCTTCGACCCTAGAAACTTAGACGGATTCATCTGACTAAAGTCTCGAACCCTAATTGTAGTTGATCCACCACTAGTGTTTGCATGAACTAGGACATATTGATTATTCTAATTGGCCATACTCTAAGCCAAAAGTTGGATCACATTCCAAAATTCTGCCTTCGTAACCTCATGGTTATGGATTGGAGGAACTACATTAAATTGTGTGGATTAGCATTCTATGCATTATCTCTACGACGAATACACATAAATACAAATTAGAAAGTAGAAGTTGGATCATACCCACGCATGACAAGAATAGAAAGGAAAGTAAAGTTTTTCTTAAAAAAACACTTCGTAGCCTCCCCCTTATAGATATGGAACACTTCACACCGTAAAAAAGACTATACTTAGTGCGTATTTCAAATATCCCAGGACTCTTGAACTGAATTCTCTAATAGCAAGTCTGTACTACAACGAGGCTACCCTATGACGTAACATGGGGCCTAGGATAACGAGTGACCCCAATCCAACCTGTGTCTGACATATATCTAGCATGCTGAGAATAACTGAATCTGACAAATACTATGCGGAGGCTAAAATAATAGATAACTGAAAGTGGGAAAAACACAACTAACATGAATATATAAAATATAATGAAAGTCTGGTGATGGATAATACACCATTTAAAAACAAAGTTCCAACTACTACTATATATGAGAAGCCTCTATCTGAGTTGAGTTACTGGGACATTCCCTCGAGCTAACTCTAATAAAATTGAATATAAAGACTAAAATGAAAAGTATGTCTATTTTCCTCGAAGTATGAGGACTAACATGTGATGTTGCTAAATGCGGATCAAGAACAATCTAAGCGTTTCTGGAAGTTGAGTACCTAAACGTACATCATGAAATGACGTAGCCCCGTGTATGCATCAGTACTTGGAATGTACTAAGTACGCAAGATGTAGATACTAAGCTGTACAAGTATATATAAGCTGAACAAAGCATAACTGAGTAAGATGGTAAATACTACTGGTGGTATATGGGCGGGTTGGATCAAATTTGGGCGGGTTGAAAATGGGTCAATATAAAATGGATATGTCCATATTTGATATGGGTGAAAAGGGGTTGTGTAACAAATGGATTGGCTAAAATGTTAGTTTACCCATATTTTCATGAGTAAATAGTACTATACTAAAGAATTCGGCACGGAGAAAATATTTAGTCCTTTTAGACGAAATATATTGAAAAGGATTCATTTAGTTTTATTGTATCATAAAAATAAAAAAAATAACTTAATTTTTTTTCCGGTGGTGGGGTACGGGACGGGGCTGACGGGGGGGGGGGGTGTGATAGGGGTGAAAAAAGAAAACTGTGAAGTTAAAAATATTTTTTCAAAAATAAACTTAAATTTTATTTGGTGGGTGGTAGGGGATAGAGGGGGTGGGGGTCGATGGTCGGGATGAAAAAAATGAAATTTTAAAATTGAAAATATTTTTAAAAGCAAACTTAAATCATTTTTTTGGGGGGGGGGGTCGAGGGTAGGTGTGAAAAAATGAAATTTGTTTAAATATATAACAGGCTTAAATTCTTAAAAAAAGTTTGAACAATAAAATTTTAATTTCAAAAAAATTCAAACACACGATTTGCAAACCATTCTTTCAAGTTTCTTTGTATCAGTTTTTGTTCTTCTTTAATCTCTGTCTTATTTATATGTACATTCATTGTTCTTCATTTTTGCTCAATTTGTTCAATCTAAAAGTTAAATTTTGATATTTGTTTTAGTGTGTCACTTCAAAATGCGTCAGTTTAATATTTGGAAGATTTGTGGAAATCAACACTTAAGGTAAGTATTAATAATTTTTTATAGTAGAAATTAACAAATTTGTTCACGATATTAATTCATGTCTCTTTTTTTAATATAGATTTTTAGTCTCAGCGCAAGATAAATTAGTCATGATCATAAATTTAATATAAAATTTTAACATATATTTTATTTAATAAGATAAACAATCAAGATATGATCTCAATCTTTTGTTGAAGTTATTTAAGATTCTATACTGTTTTAGTAGTATATTTTGAGTTTGTTGGTTCGATGCTTAAGTTTTAATTAGCTGAATAGTTAGTGTGTTGATTTTGATTTTTGATAATTTCTAATAAGGTTGTAAGAAACCATTTAAAAATTTATAAAATTATTTTTTAAAGAGTTCCATAATATTTTTAATTTATATTTCAAAATTTAAATTTTAGCTTTTGAAGAGAGTCCTTAATTGTTTTTAAAAATATAAGTTTAAAATTAGGAACAAAATATGTAGTTTTAAAACTAATCATCACCGTGTAAGGATAATATTTGTTGTACTGTTAAATTTTAACATTTTTACTTTTAGACTAATTAATTAGATGGCCTAACTAGTTTTAAGAATCACGCATTATTTCATGGCCTCTAAGTAGTATTGTTCCGAAGAGTATATTGTTAAAATATATGTTATTTGGTAATAAACAAATTTGTATATAGTGAAGTCTTTCTTTAAAAATTTTTATGGGAGTGCTTGTAGAAAGGGTTTTATAGGAATCATACTGGGGATCAAGTAAGGTTTTCCCTTAAATAAAGGGTTTTCCTTTATGTAAATAATTGGTGATAAGATCAATGAATCTTGAATATACTTCAACATGAAGAAGAATCTTTTCTCTTCTCCTACTTGATTCTTCATCATAAATTAGATCGGGTCCATCTAAATTTATATAGGTTCCTACACGTTGATCGAGCATGATTGGTCTATTCTAAACCAACGATGAAGACGACGGGAAAGTGCAAACAAGATCTTCATAATTTATGCAATAAGTCTTAATCTTCAGGTACGATTTAATCTTTATGTTATAATTGATTGATGTAACATCCTGGAGGTACCATCTAAGTAATATTATAAAGAGAGTTGTCGATTTTCCTAAACTTTAATTTTAATCGCTTCCGAAGAGAATTCCTTTAAAATAATTTATTTATCATTAAATAAGCCATTTAGTGAATATGGTTTTCAACCTTTCATAATGAGTATGTGAATCTATAAGTCTATATTTATTCACTACCATGTTTGATTATAATAAATCACTAATCTCAATTTTGGTGTATAATTATAAGGTACGGATCATATTAATAATCATCAAAAGTGATAAAAATTTACAATTATTTTGAAGGGTTGGAGGTTGAGCCTATTATGGGGAAGACGATGACTTAAAGTTTTATCGCACCAACATAATAGACGATGAGATTTATGTCCAATCGCAAAAAAGGGTAGACATTGGTTGAAGTCTTGATTACCTGATGATAATATATTGGGTCAAGATCCAGCGCTAATGACCTAAACACTTTTATATGGATATATACATATAAATGGTGATTCTCCATGCCACCATTATGAAATATTATAAGACTAAAGAAAAACGCATGTGTTTTGTTGATGATATTCGTGAAACTTTACTGAATTTTGCTCGCATTATGTAAAGTGACATTGGTTGTAGTGCATTATAGGTCTGAAAGAAGACAAGTGATTGAATAATGCACATAAATATGGAATGAGGTCCTAAGTTTTATCATTATTTGATATTCTCACATATTTGTGTTGCATTCATAAGAATGAGAATTTTGATTAATGCTAAAATATAGCTGGCATTCTCTAAATGGAATGAAAATTTAGCCCCATGCTAGCAATGAGAAAGTTGCGACCTTTGCTTAACGATGTAATATCATCAAGAATGGTCTCTAAGAAACCTGTATTATAGAAACCATTTTATAGCTTTATCTCAGGCTTATATTGGGACAGGAAGAATTAGTTTAAATTAAACACATTCTCGATAATAGAAATTTTTCTCAATTTTCAATACTTTCTTAGTTTGACAACGATTGTCTAGGACAGCTTAGTCGGATAATTTAGACGCAATTATGAAAGTTAAAATGGACACCTTGAAGAACCTAATCTTCTTTTAAGGTGATGTTCCTTGTAATTACTTGTATAACAGGCAAGTTAGTTGTGAGACCATCAAAAAAACAAAAACAAAGTTTGAGAGTGAATCTCCTCATTCTAGAAACGTATACAAATATTTAGGTATTTATCAATCGCCCCTAGTGAAATGTTGGAGTAACTTAATGGTCCTAATAAATGTTTATATCTATATGGGTTCCTCATGTGTGCCTATTAGTATCCTCGCAACTAGATTTTGCAAATATTGACACAATAATCGTTACTGCCAATTTCTTCAGATTAGTTTCATTCAATGACGGGATCTGACTCACCTAAAGGGTTAAGTAATTGAGAAAGAAAAATCTCAAATTACTCTTTGGAATTCTAAAATTGAAATTTTACCATATAATAAGTAAATCAGCAAATTACTAAGGCAGAAGGCACATGACGTAGTAAACTTGAAGTTTAGAGTACTAATAATTTTATTGGTTGGCAGTGAATTATATTGGATTCCCAGGATGTTCATACTGATTACTGAACAAACATTGAAAAACGAGAAGATTTTTATAAGAATTATTTACTTTCTTGTTGCTCTCGGATAAGTTGGATTGATCACAACTAATGTTGGACTACATTCCTAAATTCTGAAAGTATAAAAAGTGTGAATAGGGCCATTCACCTATTATGTGACGCATAAAACATGTATTTATAGATAATCACATGGACCTTTGTTTGTCAACCCATAGTTTTGACATTCACAAAATTGTTTGTGCAAAAGAATTGATTAAATCCCATTTCAGAATATGTAATCAAGAGAATTTGTCTTGGTAATATTGATAAAATACTCGGATGATGTGATATTAAAATGTCATAGATAGTGACATCATGGGCTGTGAAATAAAGCTCATGTAGTTGATCTGAAATATGATACCGCATCCAAAATACTTGTAAGCATCAGAACCTAGAGTTATGATCAAATTTCTTTTCGGTGTATTAGTGGTCGGGGACCAAACTATCTTTTTCATCTATTATTTTGATTGTGAATATATAAATCATGAATATCACATTGGCGCCAAGGTAGATTCTCAAAGATGAGATTATGTTTAGTTTTGTCTAACATAAGGGGGAGATTAGAAGCAACACAAAGTTGAAATACTCCTATTGCATGTCCCTTCAAGATAGTGTCTACGACATGCTGACACATGATGACTAATAATTCTAATAAAACCATCTTTGCAAAAGGGAGAGGTCAAGAATCAAAACGATCATCATAAGAGATAATGTTGGCTCTCTTGGAGAGACTACGACATAACCCTTTTATGAAATCCATCATGAAAGGGGGACGGCTACCTAAAATAAGAAGCTGATGAAGATCGCAATAAGTTTTGTCGTATTGGGAATCAATACAAAATGGTATATCGATTGACGATATCTTTGATACAATAAGCGCGCATATTGTAAAAGACGAATCAGGATATGATTTCATCTATTCAAAGAATGCTTGTGTATACATCTTATCAGTGCAAAAGTGGAATGAATCATCTTGGTAAGCGGAAAGCTTATTTTAACATTGCAAGTCTAGCAGTAGAGATGTCCTACATCTAATATTAAGTAGTTACTTGAAAAATTGATATGAAATCTCCGATGAGTTTCAAAATCAATCTAAAGAATAGACTTTTGTTGAAAAACTTTTTATCGTCCTCATACAGATTTAATTGAGTCAAATGCATAGAGCATAGTATATGTATGTATTATCAGTTGACTAGAATTAAACATCTTGAAAGTTTTTTCAAAAGACAATATCTTAGTGGGGGGGGGGGCTTAGAAGTATCAGAGGAACTTGCGAAATATTTGACCCTAAAGGGAAGATTTATAAAAGGAGAAGAAGCAAAACATATGTTCATCAAGGTTTTTCTACCACCTTGTAGCTCAAAGAATTATGATTCAACCATACAAGAGGTATGTTCAAGAACATTATGTTGATTTATTCATAAGTCGCTATAACTACCCACTTCAAAAAGATGCTGCACAAGCTTGGAAACGAAGATTCCTATCTCCTGAATTGTGTTGTCAATTAGGAGATTTATACGCTGTGTCACTCTTGTTTGCTAACAATGTTTTGTCCCATTGGTTTCCTTGTAATGTTTTTAATGAGGCATCATATGCGTATTATTGCTTATGTGTACTCTTTTTCCTTCACTAGATTTTCTCCCACTGGATTTATCTAGTAAGGATTTAAATGAGCACATAAATCTACTACTAACCGACTTCAACGGGAGTGTTTATAAACAACTTTTTGTATTATATAAATGTCTAATTATGTGGAGTCCTTGTAATATTGGTTAGGAATCCCTACTTGGGACCAAATCAGGTTTATCCCGATAAATAAAGGGTTTTCCATTCATTTAATAAGATTGGTGAAAGATCACACGAATCTTGAATATACTTCACATAATAAGAAGTCTTTTCTCTTCTCCCACTTATTCTTCTTCTAATTTCATATAGTTTCATAACAATATTTATGTTTTTCCATAAAGTTCGTAAAAAATAAGTTGTCTTATAAGATGAGATAATCTTTTGATAATTATATATATATATATATCATATTATATATGATGATTATTATATATATATATATATATATTATATATCTCAATATATATATATATTAGAATGTTTACACGATTTAATACCTTTTGGGTTATAAACATGTCACAAAATAGAATTTCTATAATCTTAGTGCATCGTAGAAAAATATTTAATTATTAAAATTAATTATTTGTAATTTGTAATCCTATTAAATTCTAAACGAAAATTTTAAAATTTAAGTTTTATAAAAGAATTACTTAAAGTTATCGTAATAACCATTTTAAAAAATACATAAAATTTATATAAGCATAAGTATTTAAAAATTTAAAATTTAAATAGTCCTCTTTACATAAAAAAGTTCTTTCAAATAAAAGGGTGATATATACACTGACTTTACTTACTAAATATTATCACTTTTTTATTAATACTTAACTTTTATTTCAGATGTCAGCTGCAATTTGGAAAATCTTATGTTTATGGGCTAATTTTGTGGATGATATAAATGAGGACCCATAATATATATACTATATATATATATATATATAATATTTCTATATATATATCTATATATCTATCTAATACTATATATATATATATATATATCTATCTATATGATTAATACATAACCAAATATTAATGTAAGAAAATCCTAAGTTATCCTATAAATATTTTTTATCTTTTTATTTACCATCACTCCATTCATACTAACGAAGTGATGAACTCAATGATTATTAATTTATTTGAAAGTATTTTTTAAAATCTAGTAATAACTTAAGCACTACTTAAGACAACAAATGACACGGTCTTAAATTTTAGAATATAGAAACCTATAAATGTCCATAGATTCTCAAAGAAATTGGTATAGAAAAGACCAAATTTTTTTCTAATCTATACTAATTTAAGGATGTAAAATTATTTGAACCTTTTCTTCCTCAAAGAAAAACATATTCAAAATAAACCAACATGTCATTTACTAACATTTCATGTGAAGAATTTGAAGTAATAAATTATTCATATGAAAAAATAATAATTTATTAATACAACATAAAAAAAATACATGACAAACGTGTAAAAATATTTGAACTTTTTATATTTTTTAAAATGAAAATAATAAAAAAAATCAATATATCCGCGCGATGCGTGGGTAGGTATAGTAGATTATAGTTAGTTTTATAGAAAAATATAAAAAGGAAGAAATTTACAATATATTTGTTAATATCATGAATTTTGAGTGAATAAAAGTTAGAAGCTTAACTATTTTGGATAATTCATATTTTACTCATATTACCCATATTTTTATGGGTTTAAAATGGATATCAACCATATTTTCCCCATGTACACGACAACTCACCCACCACAGTGAATATGAATGAGTTTGGGGGAGGGGGGGGATGGGGGTTACAAAATATGAACTGATTTTTCTGGTAAGCTAGTACCTCCAGCCAGAACGTAAAAGTTAAACGAGTAACGACCCATATTATACATCATGAAAACTAACATGGGTGAACTCAGGTTTGAAGTAATACTGAAAAACTTGGTGAAACACAGCTAAAATTTCGAACTATGGGAGCTACTATTTATCAACATAAACCATGTGAGCTAAACATGGAGGCCGATGTATATGCTCCATCGAGAGGACCAAATATGTCATGCTAGGGGTATAAAGGCATGACTGACGTAATTACTAAATTTGATGCCCAATAGAGGGGACTTAAAATTCTACGAGGACACGTATTTCTGAGACTATGAGGGTACACTGAACCTTATTCCAACTCGGTGCTAAGGTTTACTCCCTACAGAATATGTACAAGGCACAAATATAATTGGAAAACTAAATAGCTCGAATGCTGACATGAAATGTGAGAGTGCAACATTTATAAACGAATAGTGTAACATTTAAAATCTAGGATATGATTGTATGTTTAACTAACGTAGAATGTGTAATTAATGATCTAAGAAAATGTATACAAACTAGAGTTCTGAATTTTATACAAGGAATTCAGAAAACTTTCCATTGAACTTGTTGTTTCGATCAAGAATACTACAACTACTAAATCTCAACAAATATACAAGGTTTTAGAAACCCTAGGTCTAAACAAGATATTGAGAATTAAGGGACTAACTGAGTTCTAGGACATAGTGTATGAAAGGAATCTGCTAGTGCAATCCCATATACTTGGTGATGAAATCTACTGAAAAAATCCTTTGGATTTGGGACTGAACTTTGAAGAATACTTCTACTTGTTGTTGGAAGATATGGTCTCCCTTGTCTCTTCTTTTGCTCTGAGCCAGGTGATTTTATGAGATTGAGTGTTTTAGGTAGTTTCTTACCAGTTTACTATGATATGGCGAAGTAAAACTACGTATTTTATGCATTAAATGACTTGGATTAAAACGACATGTTTTAAGCATTAAACGACGTGGTTTAAGTGCCCAACACATAGGAGAAAATAATTATGTGAATTTGACTTAAATTCTTCCGAAGTGTGTTCAATACAGGCTTCACGAGCGATCATGATGACGAAGGCCCGTCAAGACGCTCTTAAGATGCCCTACCCCACAAGGCTTCACTAAAATGAACATAACTTTTTACTCCGAGCTTGGATGGTAGCAAACTCATTGGCGTTAGAAAAATGACACATTTGTATTCAACTATATAAGTCACGGGCCACCTATTTCATTTTGTGCTAAAAGTTATAGATGTTTGAATTTTACCCTAAACTCTAAGTTTGAAAAGTCTCCTTCACGAACGATATCACAGACTATGTGGAGATCCATTAACTATTGAGACCTATGCAGAGCTTAATCGAGGACTTTAGGGGTGAAACCTTACTTGAAGATAATGAATCGACTTCACACCATAGCCCTTCAAATGGGTCGTAAAGATGCTCTACCTAACAAGGCTTCACTAAAACGAGCATAAATTTTCCTTCGGGCTCAAAATTAGGCAAACTTGTTTGCGATGGAAAGAGGACTCAAGACCTTTAATTTGATAGATTGAGGAAAACTAATTCATTTTTTACTCAAAGAAATGATCGCCTGAAGTTGACCCATTAAACTTCTTTAACAAACCACTTCAAGGCTCGTGTGAAGCTTCACAGACTGTTTAGTGGCAAGTTGTACTTCATAGTATCCATGTTTGTTTTGTGTCCTCACATGCCACTTCATGTATCGTTTGGATCTACTCGAAAAATGTTATTATCTGTGTTGTTTTACCTTTTGCTGGGTGCATAACCACGATCAGGGTGATGGGTCATGGGAATTTTCATTGCATGTGTACCCCTTCGTGGTTTTCCCATCTCTCTTTTTCAATCTTTGTTCTGATTCTTATGGTGTTACATGAGACTAGCAATGGTTCTCGTGTGCCGGTCACATCCAGGGTGTAGGCTCGTGGTGTGACAAACTTTGTATCAAAGCATAAATTTCAAAAGTCCTAGGGTGTATATAAAGTTGTGTTTGTTGAGTCCTGGTTATTGATGTAAAGTGTGCCAAAACTATAAATAGTAGGCTATAATGTTCAGGAAATTTATCACTTCTTTCATGTTCTTTTTATGCGATAGAGTTCATTTTTATAAATGTTTCCTTCTAGTTAATGCTTGCACGTATCTTTCATACCATCCCTCCAAGAAGACCTATTCGAGTTCGTCTAGGAGAATGTTGATCCTAGGATCAAGGGTTCCCTAATGCACCAGAAAAGCAATCCTAGAGGGAGGTCACTAATGCTAAGTTTTGGGATGCTATCCGAATGTTGAGTCAGGTTGTGACCAACCAAGTTGTGCAACAAAGAGGGGTTTGTCAGGATATGGCTTATACATCCAGGATCCATGAGTTTTGGAGGATGAATCCTCTATACTTCAATGGGTCAAGTATCACTAAAAAATAAAAAAACTTTATGGAGGAACTACAAAAAGTTTTTGAGGTGATCCATGTTGTAGACGTTGAGCATGTGGAGTTAACTTCATACCAACCCAAGTGAAAGTTGCTGGAGAATTATTCAAATTAAATGAGATGACTAAAACTCATAATGACCAGATCGAGTAACGAATCCAGTCTTTGGAATATCACTATCTCTTACTCTCAACTTATGATAGCCTGATAAGAAGTCTATCTTGGAATAGCAGGTGGCATCCTGAAGCTGATAAAAAAGATCATCAATCTTGAGAAGTGGATACTTATTCTTCATAGTAATCTTATTCAACTAATGGTAAGCTATATGCATTCCAAGAGAACCATTTTTCTTTCTAAGAAATAAGACCGAAGAGCCCCAATGTGAGACACTTTGTTGAATGAAACCTTTCCCAAGAAGGTATTTCAACTATCCTTTCGACTCTTTTAACTCAGCCCGAGCCATTCTATATCAAGACTAGATTCATTAACTTGAACTAAGTGATAGATGCACCCCTTGGAAACTAACTTCTTTGCCGTAAGGTACGAAATAATACGCCCCTTAGGCACTGCTGAACTACTCCTCCACTCTAAAGCTAGCTAATAGGAAATTTGAAATTAACTACTCGAGTATTACAATCAACTGAGGCGTACCAAGCATGAATCTAGTTTATACCTAGAATAACATCAAAATCTACCATGTATATCTTGACTAAGTCAGCCACGGTGTCCTTGTGATTAACAGAAATGACACAATCATGATAAACTCTTTCTAGTAGAACATAATTCCCAACAAGTGTGAAACACTGAAGGGCTCAAGAAGTTATGACGGAATAATATCAAACTTCATAGCTACTTAGGAAGTCACATAAGATATACTACATATGATCTTGAAAAACATATACACCAAAAGTAAAGACTTTGATCATACCATTGAAAACATAAGCTGAATTCTCTTACTCTTGGTGACTTGTGATGGCATATAGGCGGTTTGCTCCTGCACTTGTCCCTAATGTAGCTTCTCTAGGTGCAACGCTGTAACACCACGTACTCAAAATAGACAAAAAATAAGTTTTTTTTTAAAATGCATGTCCAATCGATGTTGCAGGTCCGTAGACTGTCAATTCATGCCTTTCAAAATTCAGCTTAGCAAAATCGACTAAGTTTCAACCCATGGACGGACCGACGGTCTGTAGATCAAACGAAAGTCCGTAGATGGTGTCTGTGGATTGAGACTTTTCCTACCCAACCTCTGACACGAATGACAGATGACTAGCACGGACCATTGTTTAATCTAAGGTTCATAGGTATGACCTTAATGAAAATTAGAAGGCATCTAGGGGAAAATGTTATTGGGTCAACTTCAGATGGTCATAACTCTTAGCACATAATGAATTATGTGTCCAATGACCTATCTAAAGATAGATAATTGAATTATCTTTCCATATACATTGAGTTTGCTAAAATCCCACCTTTGAGTAAAACGTTATGCCCGTTTAGTAAAGGCTTGTCGAGAAGACCCATCATGCGGACCCAAACAACGGACCGTTGACTGACTGATGGCCTGTTAGTATAGGTCGTCGTTTGGTCCTGCAATAATTAACTTAGGGGTACTTTTTTTTTCCCCACTTCATTTAAACCCTAAGTTAGGCCGTGTGATCATAAATCATCAGATTTTAGTTAGTTTAAGCCAAGAAACATAACTAGAACTTACCTAAGTCAAATCATTAAATCAAAACTTAGTAAAATTAGAAGCAAGAAAGGAGAAAAAGGTCAATAACCCTAGTTCAAGAACACAACAAGGTTCCCACGGTTCCTTCCCCAAAATTCAAATATTTCAGCTATAGTATATGGGTTCCCCATATTTTGTTTTATATAAAGTATGATATAGCTTCCTCAATAGTTTATATTCTTTAGTATGCTCATGATCATGCCAGTAGGGTTAGCTTGGGATCAGTTGTGCTCCTAGGTCCTATGTTCGCATCTCGAGGGTAGCTCAGGGTGTGACAAACTTTGTATCAGAGCACTAGGTGTAAGTGTCCTAGGATGTGTGAAAAGTCGCACTAAGTAAAGTCCTTTTCATAAGTATGAAGTGCACCATATCTAATAAGAGGGAGGTTATGAAGTTTTTTAGGAAAACTCCACTTTGTTGTTACTCTTATCTTGCTAATCATTATGTAATTCCATTGTACCGTGACATTCTACTTTCAGATGCATACCCCTCGTAACTATGCTTGGAATGCGAATGCCAGGAATGTAAATGAAACTCGTCCAATCCCAGATCAGTAAGTCTCCAATGCTGAATCCAGGAATACCATTCAGATGTTGGCTTAGAGTATCACCAACCAAAACAATCAGCGGGTTCAAGCTCATGTGAATGGAAATGGTGGATCGATAGTAGCAAGGGTTGGTGACTTTGTTAGGATTAATCCGCCTGATTTCTTAGGATTGCAAACTAATGAGGATCTGCAAAATTTCTTAGATGAGATCAAGAAGATCCATCAGGTGATGCAGGTTAAAGAGAATGATCAAGTTGAATTGGCATCATACTAAATAAAAGATGTGGCTCATATTTAGTACACCCAGTGGAAGGAGAATAGGGGTACAAATGCTGCTCCTATTACTTGAGATTGCTTTAGTGAGACCTTTCTGGACATCTTTTTCCCAATAGAATTGAGAGAAGCAAAATCCCGTGAACTTAAGGCAGGGTAAGATGATAGTCCAAGAGTATGGGCTTAAGTTTAACCAACTCTCCAGGTATTCTCCTTAACTTGTTGCAGACTTTAGGGCTCAAATGAATAAGTTCTTGTATGGAGTGTTAGATTTGGTGAAACAGAGTGCAGAAATGTTATGTTAGTGGGAGATATTAACATCCCTAGTCTTATGACTCATTTTTAGGAGGTTGAGGGTGATTAGATTAGGAAATAGTCCAAGGAGAATAAAAAGGATGGGAACTATGAATATTCTCATTAGAAATCGGGTGGTGGAAATCGCTCGTAGAGTCAACAAAAGTTTTCATCCCCAGCCTCTTCATCAGCTAGTGTTCCGTCCTCCAAGAACATGTTTGACTAAAAGGTTAGAGCACCGGGCTCTAAGTATGAATGAAGTGTTAGAGGCGCCAAGACTTACCCCACTTTCCCTAAGTGTAGTAAGAACCATCAGGCAATGTCTTGCAAGAAAGAATATTGTTTTTGGGTGAGGTCATTCTTGTACAGTTAATGGATTTGGTCCTTTTCTATACTTAAAGGAGGTGGTAAATAGCTCGTCTACACTTTGACAGCAAACATCAAGTCACCCAAATCAGCATGGTAAATCATCTGATATAGGTGGCGTTCACCTCTTTAGGCTCGCAAGGATCAGGAAGGTTCTCCTGATATAGTCTAAGGTACGTTACGAGTCTTTGACATTTATGTTTATGCATTATTAGATCTAGGGGCTACTCTTTCTTTTGTAACTCCTTACAGAGCAATCCAATTCAGTGTCTGTCCAGAAACTCTCTCAGAACCTTTCTAATTCTCTACTCTAGTCGGTGACCCAATTATTACTGGACGGGTATACAAAAATTTCTCCGTCACGGTATCTCAGAAAGTCACCTCAGCATATCTTGTAGAGTTAGAAATTTTAGAATTCAATGTCATTCTAGGAATGGATTGATTACATTCCTATTATGCTTTAGTCGATTGTAAAAATATAATTGTCTATTTTCAGTTTCCAAACGAGCCGATCCTAGAATGGAAGGGTAGTAGCTTAGAGCCTATGGGTCGATTCATTTCTTACCTTAAGTATAGAAAGATGATCTCTAAGATTTATCTCTATCATCTACTTTGGGTTAATGATTCTAGATCTAAAACCCCAACTCTCGAGTCAGTTCCAGTAGTCAGTGAGTTTCCAGAAGTGTTTCCAAAATATTTCCCGGACTTCCTCCCGAAAAGGGAAATTGACTTTGGAATTGATCTCCTTGTATATATCTAACCTATTTCTATTCCTCCTTACAGACAATGTCACCAGTAGAGCTTAACGAATTAAAAGAGCAGTTGAAAGACCTTCTAACAAGGGTTGCATCAGACCTACTATTTTACGATGGGGTGCACCCGTGTTGTTTGTAAAGAAGAAAGATGGTTCTCTCAAAATGTGCATTGACTATAGACAGTTGAACAAGGTCACAATCAAGAATAAGTATCACATCCCCAAAATTGATGAATTGTTTGACCAACATTTGGGTTCTAGTCACTTCTCAAAGATAGACCACAGATCGGGTTATCATCAGCTCAGAGTCAGAGATAGGGAAATTCCAAAAATAGCCTTCAGAACACGGTATGGTCATTATAAATTTATAATTATCTCATTTGGACTAACCAATGCTCCTGCAACTTTCATGGATTTGTTGAACAAAGTATTCAAACAGTACTTCAACTTGTTCGTTATTGGAATTATTGATGATATCCTCATTTACACTAGGAATGAGGAAGACCATGCGAGTAATTTCAGAGTTGTTATGCAGACTATCAAAGATCACAAGTTATTCGCTAAGTTTAGCGAATGTGACTTCTGGTTGCAATCCATTGCTTTTCTTGGTCACATTGTATCTAGCGAGGATAGAAACAGTGAATCAATGTCCCAAACCAATTTCTTCTACAGATATCAGAAATTTCTTAGGTCTAGTGGGTTATTTTAAAAGGTTTATGGAATGATTTTTATCCACAACCTCACCATTAACTAGGTTGACTTAGAAGATGGTCAAGTTTGAATGGTCAAATGATTGTGAGAAAAGCTTTACAAAATTGAAAACTAGATTGACTACAACTCCCGTCTTTACTCTGCCAGAGGGCTCAGATGGTTATGTGATCTAATGCTATGCATCCTGAGTTGGACTTGGTTGTTTGTTGATGCAACAAGATAAGGTTATATCTTATTATTCTATACAACTTAAGGTGCATGACAAAAACTATCCAACTCATGACATTGACCAAGTAGCAGTGGTGTTTGCACTCAAGATTTTTAGATGCTACTTGTTTGGTGTTCATGTAGAAGTGTTCAATGACCATAAGAGCCTCTAGTATGTGTATACCGGTAAGTAGTTGAATCTTTTCCAAAGGATATGGCTTGAGTTCCTTAAGGATTATGATATGAGTGTGCATTACCATCATGGTAAGGTGAATGTAGTAGCAGATTCTCTTAGTAGATTATCTATGGGAAGTGTAACCCATGTTGAGGAAGAAATAAAGGAGCTTGTGAAGGATGTGCACAGGCTTGCTCGCTTAGGATTTCACCTTATGAGCATATCAGACAGTGGTGTAATAGTTCAGAATGGGGCAAAATCTTCTTTGGTATTGGAGGTTAAGGAAAATGGAAGATAGTGATCCAATCTTTCTTGAACTTAAGGGTGCAGTCCATAATAAGAGACCCATAACTCCAGATATTCTATTCATCTAGGTGCCACTAAGATGTAGTGCAATATGCGGGAAGCCTATTTGTGGAATGACATGAAGAGGGATATAGCATATTTTGTGAGTAAGTGTCCCAATTGTCAGGAAGTCAAGGTAGCACATCAGAAACCAGGGGGTATGACTCAAGAGATCGAAATTCCTACTTGGAAGTGGGAAGTGATCAATATGGATTTCATCATAGGGTTACGGCGTACTCGCACACATCATGACTCCATTTGAGTGATAGTTGATAGGATGACTAAGTCTTCTTCTTTTTGTCGGACAAGATTACAAATTCGGTTGAAGACTATGCCAAGCTTTACATTAATGAAATTGTGAGATTGCATGGGGTTCTTTTGTCTATCATCTGAGATAGAGGACCTCAGTTTACCTCTCATTTCTTGAGTCCTTTCAGAAGGGTCTTGGTACTCAGGTTAATCTTAGCACAACATTTCATCCGCAGACGGATAGACAGGTAGAGATTACCATTCAGACCCTAGAGGATACGTTTGAAGACGCTTTGTAGTGCCGATTTCAAGGTAGTTGGGATATTACATTCGTGTTTTCCCCCCCTTCGTATTGACTTCGCCTACAATCATAACTACCGTTCCATCATGCAGATGGCTCCTTCTGAGGCACTGTATGGCCGTAGATGTAGATCTCCTGTTGGTTGGTTTGCGTTGGTGAAGCAGATTTAATAGGGCTATATTCAATTCTTTATGCTATGGGGAAAGTGCAACTCATTAGAGATAGACTTAAGATATCCCAGAGTCATCTTTATGTAGATGTAAAAAAAAGGGAACTAAAGTTTCAATTTGATGATTGAGTTTTCCAAAAAGTGTCACTTATGAAAGGGGTTATGAGGTTTGTCAAGAAAAAGAAACTCAGTCCTATACATGTAGGCCCTTACAATATCTTGACTTGTTGTTAAGGTGGCATATGATTTAGAGTTTCCACCAGACTTAGTAGCGGTGCATCCTTTCTTCCACATCTCGCTCTTGAAGAAGCGTGTGGGGATCCAACCTCGGTAGTGCCATTAGAGAGTGTGGTAGTGAAAGATAGTCTTTTTTATGAGGATGTACCAAATGATATTCTTGACCGCCAGGTTAGAAGGTTGAGAAACAATGAAGTCGCTTCAATCAAGGTTTTGTAGAGGAGTCAATCCGTAGAGGAAGCTACATGGGAAGAAGAAGAAGACATGAAAGCAAAGTATCCTCACCTCTTTCCTTGTGATTCCACTCCAGATATAGGTAATAGTTCTTCTTCAGTTTTCAGTTAGTCATGCGTGAATTCAATCTTAGAATAATGTTCCCTCAGTTTGTACTTGAATTTTCAGCGTATTTGCATGTTCTTGGAACTCAGTTCAATAAAAAATTTAGTACTCACTATTTAGTAGTAGTGATTGCAGCTCTCTCCCTTTATTTCAGCTAGTTTAGTCTTCATTCGAAGATGAATGTTCCCAAGGGGAGATAATGTAATATCCCGTACTCAAAACAGACCAAAAATAAGATTTTCAGAAAAAATTGTAGGCCCGATCGACGGTTACTATCGATGGATCGTAGTCTGATCTACGACCCATACTACAAATCCGTAGATTGTCACTACAGCCCTCTCAAAATTCAGCTCAACATAATTGACTATTTCTTGACCCACGGACGACCGATGGTACGTAGATTAGACTACGATCCGTCGATGGTGTTCGTGGATTGATACTTTTACCACCCAACCTCTGGCACGAAGTACGGATGACCAGCATTGACCATCGTTTAATCTACGATCTATAGGTATGACCTTAGGATAGAATTCGCAGATAGTTAGGGGAAAATGTTGTTGGGTCCACTTCACATTGTCATAAATCTTAGCACAAAATATATTAGGTGTCCTGTGACTAATTTAAAGATAGATAATTCAATTATCTTTCCATAGACATCGAGTTTGCTAAAATCCAACCTCTGAGTAAAAGGTTATGCATGTTATAGTAAAGTCCTATCGAGCAGACCCAACCTACTGACCCAAGCGATAAACCATCGACTGAACGATGGCCCGTCAGCCCATGTCATAATTTGGTCCAACAACAATTAACTCAATTGTCCTTTGGTATTTTCCCACTCTGTTCAAATAATAAGATATGTCGTTTTGAATATTTTAAAAAGAAAAAAAAAAACCTTAAATCATCAGTTTAGTCAGTTTTATGCCTGAAACTAACTTAGAACTTCCTAAGTCAAATTATTAACAAATCAAACAATAGAAAAATTAGAGGCAAGGAAGGAGAAAAAGGTCAAAACCCTAGTTTCCAAGAACGAAAGGGTCCCCAGTTCCACCTTAAATCTAAATAATTTCTTTGGAATTCCTACCAGGTAATTGGGATTTCACTAGTGTTCTTTTTTCACACCCTTGATCCTTAGTTTTCTTCAGTCTTCTTGATTCTCTTTTCATGGTTAAACGCTGGGTTTGTAGAATTACACACAAATCATCAATATTAGTTAGATATATGTTCACACAAATTAGATGTGAAGTATTATTAGTTTATTACTGAATATTGAACCCTAGCTAGGTATTTCTTAGTTTCTTGATTAAACATGCTAGGTTTAGATATTTCAAGTTACTACTTCGAATACATGGCCTCAATTATTAATGCATAATTATCAGGTTAATTATTGCACTCTTAGTTGCATGTTCAATTTTGAGCTATCCAGTATTTAAAAAAATTCAGTCTTAATCACTTAATTCATTGGGAGTAGCATAAAGAACGAGTTGGACTAGGGTTCCACGTACCCAAATAGTCCCAGAACAACTAGCCAAGTTGGTTTTAAGTCCCCTCGTGGGCATCAATTTAGTGATCACACCTACATGCCTTTATACCTTTGGCAGGGTATATTGGGTCCTATCGATGGGCGTATACATCATACTCCACATTTAGCTCATGTGGTTTTATTATTTGTTATTAATGTCTCCCACAGTTTGGTCATACTCTCTTGAACTGACCATATTTACAAATCAGTTAGTATTCAGTCTCAGCATGTTATAAATTTGGTCGGTGCATCCAGTTAGCTCAAAATTAAGTATATATCATGTTCCAATTATTATACTTGCTTTTGTGCTTGTTTAGTTATGTTTTATTTTAACTTTACTGTATCCTACATGCGCAGTACCTTTAAGTACCGACGCATATGTGCGCTTCATTTTCTCGTGATGTAGGATCAGATTCTCAACATCCAGATCGCGCTTAGATCGATTTTTTATTTCTAATTCAGCAGATTCAATTGTGAGCCCTCATTCTCCGAAGACAATAGTTATGAGTTTCTCTTTAGTATTTCGTCCTTCATTTTCAGTTTTTGCTAGACTTAGTTGGGTCCTGTGCAAGATTTTATAGTCAGTTTAGAGGCTAGACATAGTTAGTTTCAGCTTAGCATTGAGTTAATATTTCCTTTGTATTAAACTCGTCAATATTTCAAATATTTCAGCTATATTATATGGGTATTCCCCATCTTTTTTATTTAAAGTATTATTTAGCTTCCATAATAGTTTATATTCTTTAGTATAGACCTGATCATGCCAATAGGGTTATCTTGGGATCACTTGTGGTCCTAGGTCCTATGTTCGCGTCTCGGGGGTGGCTACATTTCCCTTTTGTTTGAAAAGCAAGACAATGTAGATACAAATAAACTCAGCATGCTCTTCATAACAACAACTATATCCGGAGCATAACAATAGTGTTGAGTGAACTTGAAGTTGTACTTTTTCACACTCATTGTAACACCCCATATGCTAGAAAGACCACATTGAAGAAAACAGAAGTTGCAGGTGCCACCAATGAGGACCACCCACGGATCATAGGTGGAGTATGTGGTTAGTCACCTAAAGCCCTTCCAAAATCCAAAAAATCTCAACTAAGGTTCGACCCACACCAGGACCTACAGAACGTAGGGTAGACCACGATCCTTGGTTCAGACCCCTCAGAATCCATCCTTTGAAGCCAAACGTCCGTTGAATTGGACAAACTGTGAGTCCATCTACGGTCCATCGGTTTTTCCCAACAACTTTTAAGTTAGGGCCATTTTGGTCATTTACCTATGTATTGGACGCCTATATTACGTTACCTAACCTCTAAAATACGTCGTTTTCATTAGTTTTAGCCTTATAATTTAATAAGACTTTAACGTAATCAATTCATTCACGAAAAAACTAAAAGAAACATAGAGCAAAGAGGATAAAAGAGTCGACCAACCCTCTCCTAGAACAAAACAATTTTCCATCATTTACAGCCCTAAAGTCAATGATTTCTCTATGAAGTTCATCATTACGTAAGTAGGATTTCACTAGTGGTTCCTTTCACCCACTGGGTCCCTAGAATTTAGTCAGATTATTGATTTCCTTCTTTATGGTTAGACTTAGGATTCCTAGAACTTCAAATTATTACTTTGATTTAGATGTTAGACTACCTAAATTAGAATGTTGTATTTTTGCATTTATTTTTCTTTAAAGTTCATAACCCTTAAGATTAATTCATTCATGAATTACACTTGCTAGGTCGTTTTATACATATATACATGCATTAGTTTACAAATCTTTCATTATCAGTACTTAATATTGCATTTTCAATTAGCATGTCAGAATCCTGAGCTATCCAGTTTATATTTAGTAACGTTGTATCGTTTACATTCTACTGAGGAGTAGGCTTAATATCGACTGGACAAGGAAAGTCACCCTCATAGATCATAGTCCCTGAATCACGTGCCCCGTAGATGAAGTTCCCTATGTGAGCATCATATTTAGTGATCACTTCAGTTATGCCTTTAGATCCATGTCAAGGTATATTGGGTCCTCTCGATAGGGTGTATACATCCGACTCCACGTATAATTCATGTGATTTTATTTCAGTTATTAGTAGCTCCCATAGTCAAATTCTAGTGCATTGACCAGGTTACCAGTTATATCTCGATATTCAATTTCTACATTTTATGTACTTGGTCATTACTTTTAGTTTAGTTCAGTTTTGGTATGTTCAAT
The DNA here is from genome assembly GCA_027704765.1 of Solanum habrochaites. Lineage (NCBI taxonomy): Eukaryota > Viridiplantae > Streptophyta > Magnoliopsida > Solanales > Solanaceae > Solanum > Solanum habrochaites. The sequence goes on along the minus strand of JAKWJA010002489.1, from coordinate 22,879,252 downwards.
ATATTCATCATGTTCATCTTATATCATTTCTCACCATGCTTTATTTCAGTTATGTATATCTTGTTTATTTTTTCCTATCTTGCATCCTCAATACATTTCAAATACTGACGCATACTCTACACTACATCTTCTCGTTATGTAGGTTCGATTCCCTAGCATCCAGATTACACATAAATTTGTTCCCTATCTCCAGTTTAGCAATATTAGTAGTAAATCCTCATTCTTTAGGATGATAAACATGTTTTGTTTCATTTACGTCTTTTTGTTTTCAGTTTTTCTAGAGTTATTTGGGGAAATGTCCCAACATCTCTAGTCCGTCAAAGGCTTTTATTTGGACATAGTTAAAATCTGTTATAGTATTTTGAGTTATCATCTAGTGTTGTAAACTCCTATTCAGTATGCTATTCAAACAATATTGGGTATTCCCTAAATTTTAAGTTAATTATGGTTTTAAGCTTCCACATAGTATTTCTCATTTTAATAAATCTTTATGTATGATTATAATATGTGAGTACAGGATTAGCTTGAGGTTACTCATGATCTTAGCTCCCATATTACGTCAAGGGGTAACCTTGACGCATGACATTCACGAATTCATGCTTTAGAATGAGCAATTCCCTTACCGTTACCTTTCATAGCTCACGAGAAACAAACACCCCATGGAGGACTCTTCGATACACAACCCAACTCATAATGGGTGAACCTTCAACTCTTCACTTCTTAATTGGTCGAACCATACCCTACAGAAATCCTTCAGTTAGTATGGAACTAGTTCCACTCGCTTAACTTTAACTACATGAATAACCTCACACACCTTCTATAACTCTTCCACAAAGTTTTTCATGTACTTAATTACACTTGAACCGATTTATTCTAGAGGATTCATCCTTAAGAACTCATAGATACTGCATGTATTAGCCACATCCTATCGATCCCCTCTGTACTGGCCAACTTGGTCCACCACTTGACTCAACATACAAATAACATCCCGAAACTCAATATTCGTGACCTCTCCTTTGTTTGCACTTCTAGTGCATTGTGTATAACTTGATCCATATTATTAACATTCCTTCTAATAGGAGGACCTCTACAACTCTCCATGGAGGCATGATTTAAAATATATGTGCAAGAACAAATTATAAAGAAACTTTATATATTTGAACTCTATCACATCAAAAAAGTATGAAAGAAGTTAGATAGTTCCTAAATATCGCAGCTCCTAATTATAAATTTGATGATCTTCACACCTATAAGTATTAATCTACAAACATAGCATCATAGATACCTTTGGACTCTTGAAATATGTTTTCTGATACCAGATTTGTCAACCCCGAAACCTACACCCTAGACCTGGACAACACCTGAGGACCATCGCTAGCCCCAAACAAACCCTTGGACTGTCTCAACTAATACAAGAAGACTTACTCAACGTAGAATAACTCAAAAGATAAACTTTAACTCTAATTTATCAAATGATAAACTTAGAATATTCACAAACAAAACCTTCAAATTGGCATCAAGGGCAACTCAAGTCTAGAACATAAAAAGTGAAATTAACAAGACCCATGTACTACTACTTTCGATCTAGATATGAAGCCTCTACTAACTTATATGAACGTTGGTAAAAAGACCCACACCATCCTAATAAAAAATGAAATGATGAAACATAAATGAGGGATCCATCGAAAGTAAAGAGGCTCACCAAACAACTCTTACACTGAATGATATCAATGAAGTGCTTTTTTATGATCCTCGTAATGAATCATGAAAGATACATACGAAATGACGTCAATACATAAAATGTACGAGTATGCAAGGGAAATTTAAAACACAACAGAAACTTTAACTAGATATGAAGAAACAACTTACATCATCTCAACTCAACTCCAACTTAACATCAACTCAAACTCAACTCATTTCAATATGAAATTCATAATAATAATGTGATATAAGATAATCTCTAACCGACAACCATTACTATGAGCCCTCTGATGATACAATGTCTCACCACGCTACAAGAATTGTTTTTATACCTTTCTGGGGTATATAAATCCTCGACTAAGTTGATCCACTAATTCTTTAGAATAAATAAGGAATCATCTAAATATTATGACCCTTTCTACCCACATTGTGTGCATGGTTTATGGGGGCGGTGAGTTATTTTAATTCTCCCCTATAACGATACTCAATACTACTCCAAAAATATAACTTTTCTTCTATGTTTTTAAAAATATTTCCTCTTCCTCAATTTGAAGCTTATTACTCAAAAGGTTTTTATTTAAATATATATTACTCAAAAACTCCTCATAAAATCTTTTGGAAATCAGTGTTTTCTTTTTCTTAAATAAAAATCTTTACTCTTAGGAATACTTAGTCCTCATATATTCATCTAAACAAAAATGATAATCAACTTTATTCTTCCTCACATCAAGTACTCAAGTCTTAAAACAAGTTTAAAAGATTGTAAAAGACTTCTCAAAAAGACTCGAAGACTCTCTCAAACTTGAGTTTTAACTATATCTTGAATTTGAATTATGAATTCAAGAATTATGATTTATGATACAAAGATCTCGTTATCATTAAATGTCTTTTAGGTAAATCATAAGAATTGCGAAAACAAATTGTCGATACAAAGGGTACAACGCGCATATGAATTAAAACATTTAGTTGTGAAACAATTTTGGAAACAGTGGGGAGCATGTCCGCGACGTGGAGCTAGCACCTATTGTCTGCTCGATCTTTTCTTCCTCCCCAAACTCAATTAAACTCATATCCACTTTAATTCTTAGGTAAGAACTCTTGAATTCTTATAACCTTGAACAATTAAGAAAAATCCAACCAAGAACTATCAATTAACTCATATATTAACAAGATTCTCGCCTGAAAAACTTAACCAAACATCAAAATTCAAGAATGGAGAGTAACATTTCAAGGACACTTATCAAGAACTTAATTCATCATTTCTTTTATGGAATAATTGAAATAGTTAAATCATTATTTAAGTGTGGGTGAACTAACCCAACACTATGAAAACTTACATACCTTGATTTGGCAAAATATTTTAACAGATGCCCGAAATTTTAACGAACGCCTTGAACCTTTTCTTTTTTATCGTCTTCTGGAAATCCTCTCAAAATCCTAAGAGTAATTTATGATTAGTAAACTAACCCAAAGAAGAGTTTTCCCCAAATATTACTTAATTTTTTTTGATTTGATGGGAAAAGAAAAAGACCAACATAGCACTCATTAATACGGGTACCTTTCCATAATTTGACAACCTAACTTTAAATGGACATATCTCCCTTACCTGAAGTTAAAATTAGAAAATTGTGTGTCATTGAAAGAAGATTCCAAGACCTTTCATTTGATACTTATAATTTGTTGACTGTTCTGGTCATTTAAAGTTGACCCAAAACTCAAAACTTTAGCATAATTGTAAAATTTCAGATTTGGATCTTTTCGAATTAGTTCATGAGAGAGTTCCATAAGAACAAGCATTATAATGGTAATGGAGCAAATAGAGTCCAATCTTCTTCAGCGGCTCCGGTACACAAAGCTGCACTTATAGGAGATGCTTTAGGGACATGCAGAGGAGAAAACCATCTAGATGCTATCATCAGTCGCCAAAAGCAAGATAATTCACCTGATGTTGTCACTAGTATTATCAAAGGCTTTAATTTTTCTGTTGATGTATTGTTTGATCCATGTACGAGTATATTTCTATGGGTTTTGATATTCTTCCCAAGAAACTTCTTGAGCCCTTTGGTTTTCCACACCTATTGGTGAGTCTATTCTAGCTAAGAGACTTTATCGTGATTGTACCATATATAGCAATCACAAGGACACCATGACTGTCTTAGTTGAGTTAGACATGGTGGAATTGTATGTTATTCTAGGTATGGACTAACATCATGCTTTTTATGAATCGGTTGATTGTAAAACTGGAGTAGTTAAGTTCCACTTTCCTAATGATTCACTATAGAGTGGAGGAGTAGTTCAGTCGTTCCTAAGGGTCGATTTATTTTGTACCTTAAGGCCAGAAAATTAGTTTCCAATGGATGCATCTATCACTTATCCGAGTTATTGAGTCTATTTATGAAACTCTACCTATTCAGTGATATCCAGTTGTGTGTGAGTTCCCAAAAGTCTTTCCTGATGATCTTCTTCGAGTTCCTCCTGAGAGAGAAATAGACTTCAATTTAGATATTCTTCCTGGTACTCGATCTATCTCCATCCCACCATATAGAATGGCTCCAGCTGAGTTGAAAAGTTTAAAAAGGCAATTGAAATACCATCTTGATAAAGGTGACATTTAACCCAGTAGATCATCTTTGGGCGTTATGATCTTATTTGTGTGGAGGAAAGATGATTTTATTAGGATATGTATTAATTACTACCAATTGAACAAGGTTACTATAGAGAATTAGTATCCCCTTCGAAGAACTGACTATCTTTTCGACCAACTTCAGGTTGAAATTTGATTTTCTAAGATAGAAATCAGATTTTGCTATCAACAATTAAGAGTAAAGAATGTGACAACCCGAAGACAATGTTCAAGACCTACTATGATCAATTTGAGTTCCTAGTTATGTCTTTTTGTTTGATTCATGCTTTCACAACATTCATGGACCTCATGATATTGTGTTTAAATCATATCTTAATATGTTTGTTATCTTGTTTATTGATGACATTCTTGTTTATTCGATGAATGAGGAGGATCATGCTAGTCAAATCAGAGTTGTTCTCCAAACTCTTAAAGATAGATAGTTGTACGTCAAAGTTTAAAGTATGATTTATTTCTTGAGTCACTGGCATTATTAGGCCACATTATTTCTAGTGAAGGGATTCGAGTTTCCGCTTTGAAGACTAAAGTAGTGTAAAACTGTCCGAAACCTACATCCAATAGATATAACAAGTTTCTTGGGAATTGATACTTATTATAGAAGGTTTGTAGAGGGATTGTCACTACTTCGTCCCCATTAACGAAGTTGAATCAGAAGACAATATTTTTCAATAGTTTAATGTTTTTGAGAAATTTTTTAGGAATTCAAAACATTGTTTACTACTACCTAGTGTTGACCTTACCAGATGGTAGACAAGGTTTTATTGTGTATTGTGATATGTCCATAGTTGGACTAGGTTGTGTATTGATGCAGAAAGGTAAATTTATAGCTTATGCATCAATGCTTCTTATGATTCAAGATAAGAATTACTTAACTCATGATTTGGAGTTTGATGCAGTAGTGGTTACTTTTAAAATATGGCATCACTAACTCTATGGGTTCATGTTGATGTTTTAAATGATCCCAAGAGTCTTTTGTATGTGTTTAATCACCAATATCTTAATCTTAGACAAATGGCATTGTTACAGTTACTCAAATAATATGATATGAGTATTCTCTATCACCCAGGTAAGGTTAATATTGTTCTTGATGTTTTGAGCTGGTTGTTTATGGGTAGTACTACCCATGTTGAGAAAGGAAATAGAAATAAGTCAAACATGTGCACAGACTTGCACGATTGAGACAATGGTTTTTGTATTCCAATGAAGGTAGAGTGGCGGTGATGAATAAAGTTGAATCAACACTAGTATCAGAAGTGAAGGAGAAAAGAGACCAAGACCCTATATTTTTTGAATTGAAGGCAAATGTCCAAGCAAAAAGTGATGGCTTTTGAAAAAGCGGGAGACCCCTATGATGCAGTTGAAACAGTGTTGAACGACAAAAAAGGTATGGGTTTCTTCCTCTTGGTCCCTTTCCCAAGAGACCCCTATGATGCAATTGAAATCTAATCCGAAAATAAGGAATGTTTCCCTATTGCATGTCCCTTTCACTAGCTCTCGTCGATTGTTGTAGGTTGGGTAAGTTTGTTGGTAGAATTTAGGGATGTAATGTGTTTTCGTGATGATTATGTTCATGTATGTATGTTTCAGCTTATGTGATCATTAATTATGTTTTTTCAAAACTATGTCATAAGTGAGTGTACAAAGGGGTGTTGCCGTGGTTCTTGATCACAGGTTGGAGCATGAAAATGGCATGTTAAATACCTGTGTTTTTGTATTAAATTACTTGGAAAAATACATATAATAATGTACTAAATGTCCATCGAATTTCCATAAAAATCTAACGTACAGAGGTTGAGAAAAGTGGACTGAAAATATGACCAAATTTCCAGAAATCTGGAAATTTTTTCTCGGCATAGGCACCATTGAGGATTTGGGTTTTCAATTTTTTTTTAAATGTGTGAGGCCATCAGGGATTGAAGTCGAGACCTCACTATATGTGAGATACTGAAAATTCAATAATAAAAATGAGGTAAGGCGGATTCGAAATGGGGTAAGGCTCAAGTGAAGAAATGAAAGAGGGAAAATAAATAAAATGAGGTGTGTGAGGATCGAACCCACAACCTCTCGGATAGGTGGGGAAATTAGGATAATAATCAGAGAAAAATAAAATGAGGTTGTGGGGGATCGATCCCACACCCTCTCGGCCTCAAACTAAAATGGAAGGAAAGAATATGAAAAAATAAAGTGTAGGCATTGGGGCTCGACTTCGGGTCCCCAAGCCAAAATGTTAAATAAAATATTAATATAAGACTAAGTGTTGCTCAAGGGTTTTGAAATCAGGTTCCTTTCCTAATCTCGTACTGATACATAAGTCTTACGTGAATAAATAATTAATTAGAATCCCTGCCTATAGGAATCGAACTCGGAAACCTTGGCGTACTACAAGATGCCCCTCCATAAATCTTGTACCACATAATCCTTGGGTAAGTATAGTCATTCGAAGAATTATGAACGAAGCTCAGACTTGTTAGTATGGGTTATGAGTCCACGTACGTTTAAAAATAAGTTGAAACATTAAAGATGATGTTAATGAAATGATTGGACCCAAGGAGGGGAACTAAGAGTGTGAAACACACTAAAAGGCCAAGTGCATTGACATACGATTAAAATGAACATTCACCTAAATGGGGTGAAGTAATTATGAAGAGATAATATGTAAATTAAGGCATGCGGACGGACAACATGATAAGAGAGGCTAATATGAAAGAGAGATCAATTCAAATGATCCTACTAAGTGTATAGAAAACGTATAGTCACTATGAGAGTGTAAAATTTATTAAAGAGGGCAGTATCAGGATCGCTTGGGAGAGAGCTCTTATTAATCATGCATGTCCTTGGTGTGTTCTTGAATACACCCATACTTAGTACAAATGTGTACTAATTCTATACAATCTTCTTTTAGGTGCAGGTGCAGGTGGACGCTAGAGCTTACGAGACTACGTTAAAGCTATCCGGACGTGGAGCATTCATCCGGACTTGGTAGGCCCTCATGCTATCGAGGATTCTTATCTCTTATTTTATATCTTAGATGTAGGCATGAGATAGTAGAGGATGTTCCACTAGTGTTTCTTTATTACTTATTTTCAGACGTTGTATTGGTGCAACTATGGAAAATTTATATTATTGTAGTTATGAAATTTTTCCTTCATTTGAATATCTTATTATTAGATGGTTGTTGTAAATTCATGTGGTATAATGAAATTTTGACTATGAAGTCTATGTATACTTCAAAGCAAACAAAAGTTTTAAATTTTTTTGCTAAAATTAACCTATACGATGTAATGAGGACGTATGTAGGCTTGTTTGCGACCTCCGAGAAGTCAACAACACCAGTTTCGGCTAGGGTCTAGACCCATTCGTTACAATATGACTTTAGCAATAGCTATACCTATGTGGATACATAGTTAAGAGATAAGTAGATTGCTACTATGTAACAAATTCTCTACTAACGAGGAGTACTCATCTCAAGAGGTACTTTGGAAATTCAACATCTCAACTCACGAAGTGTAATCCTCCTCTCCTTCATAATCCTCTCGGTGCTAGGCCTAACTCCCCACGGATTCTCAAAATTTTAAACCTATAGGTTAAGGATAACTAGTGAACACCACATCTCAACTCACGAAGAGCATTCATCCTCCAACCTATCTTATAAAGATCATTGAGAATAATGAGGTTGCTACTAGACACTTCATCTCAACTCACGAAGAGTGTCCACCCCAAGACTCCCCTTTTTGACTCAACTTAACATCATATAATCTCTTAAGTGTGAGTGTGTGTGTACATATAAGCACACCTTGAAAAAAAAATATCATTTCATTCTTATTAAATTCTATACCTGCTTTAGGCCTTCATTAAACAATTCACATACCTTACATGCTTCACATACTCAATACACTTCACTTAGACATACTACAAGCCAAACATGCTATTCAATTCAATAGTACTCCATTTCATCTACTACTCCATCAAAAACCACATTCACAATACATACTAAATAACATCAAATTCATCAAGTAAACACCGCCACCAAGAAGGTGGACCATACCACTCAAGAGCAATTATAATAAAAACTATACATTGTAAGTAACATGCCATTTAAAAAATCCATACTAACCTATAAACAGTTTATCAATAGTTCATCAAAATAAGACCCTTAGGGCAGTAGCTAAATCAACATATTTAACACAAGAAAACAAAGTCCATTCCTTACCTAAACATGCTCATATAACCCATTTCCCAGCTAAAAGTTGAAATATGCATAAAAATGAGTAAATTGAGTTTTTAACATTAAAATCATCAATTAATACAATAATAAAAACATTTAAAACATTATAACACTTTTGCAAGAAGACCCATACTTAAAATCAAAGATAGAAGAATTTTGAGTTTGAAAACCCTTTTGGAAATGAAACCTTGGGTTCAAGGATGGATACCATACCTCAAAGATAAGGAAACCCACTAATTTGGTGAAGATTCACATCCCAACCATCCCTTATTTCCCTCCTTGAGTCTTAGATTCAATGGTGACTTTGGGAGAGTTTTCTATAGAGAGAGAGTTTGAATATTTGAAGTGAGGGGTCTTGTCTAGGTCTAGGGTTTAAAACTACTTTAATATAACTTAAAAACACTAAAAATATTGACCTAGGGTTATAAAAGACTTAGGGTGAATTTACATAAAACACCCCAAGTTGGCAGCAACTTCGATAGCCTTTTGGAAGCGGCCAGTCGACGACCCAAGATACTGGGCGTCGATCAGTCGACGGCCCGTGCTGTTGGGAGTCGATGGAATGAGAGGCTTATTAAAGGGAGAGATGTAACTCCCACCAAGTATGGAACGAAGACCCCCCATTCTATGGGGCGTCGATGGGCTTACGCCGAGTAAACTGCTCCGTCGATTGGATCCTTGGCAGCTTTGTGCAAATCTTGGGCCCTTTATCTAGGACCCCTTGTGGGTCCTAGGTTGGGATTAGCCTTGATGTTAAAGATATAAACTAATTCATCTAGGTCTTAGGAACATCCCACCTTAGTTTCAAGGAAAATGAACATGTAAAACTCACTCAAACACGTCAAGACACACAAGTACAATCTAAGGCACCCTTCTAACGTCATAAACGTTTTTGGGCGTTTGACCTCCAAACCAAAAAAAAACATTATATAGTTACTAAGAACACTGAATTAACTCATTTTAACTTAAAATTAACTCAAGAAACAACCACGAGAATCTAGTTCACCTTAGTTTGTTTTGGGGCGTTACATTCTCCCCCACTTGTAATAAAATTCGTCCTCGAATGACACTTAAACTTGAAGAACGACAAGGAATCACTTAAAATCACATAAACATTTCAATCATGATCAAAAAAATCAAAAATCAAAGAATCACACTTTCAAACACTTAGCAACACAAACACTTTTATCAAAACTTTAAGAAGTCAAAATTCATTCTAGCCTTCTTTTATGGAGGAACTACCTTCTGCAAAATTAAGCTTGCACATATACAACACTTTTGCACACATTGAAAATTCAATTCCAGACAAAATAATTTTCCTCAGAATTGTTTTTGCAGTGTGGTTCACTATACTTACTGTTAAGTATACCAAAATTTTCGAAAATCCATTATTTAAGCAATTAATCAAGATGACATGATTATAAGAAACTATAAAACCACATAAACTCATTTAATAACATAAAAAAACAATCATAAAGATATAAGACTTACCAAGACCATAAAATTCGGATTAGTTATCCTTCCTAGCCCCCATCCCATAAGAAGGGTTCTTCTTGGGAGCATTAGGATCTAGGGAAGCTTGATTGACATCTTTCCCTCTTTCTTTGATGTTAGGGCATTCCCTCATCTTGTGGACCTTATTGCCACATGCAAAACAATCATCCGTCCCGGCAAGACACCTACCCTATGTTGCTTTTGCACAAGTTGGACACCTAGACCTTTCATAAGTGTGGCCACCACCTTAAGGATGTTGGTTTGTAGCCCTATCCTTGTTTCCCATGGAAGAATCTTGGCGATAGAACCACCTGTTAGGCTTTTGGTGACTATAATCATCTGACCTAGGCATTTTGCCCTTTTGCCTTGTCTCATAATTATGGAATCCTCAATTTGTTGTGCATAAACCATGAGCCTAGATATATTCATGTCATTAATACGAATTGTCGTACCACAATCTTTCTCCACCAAACTAGACACTCCCATCACAAACTTGTTCAGCCTAGCGCTAGGGTTGGCTACCACGATTGGGGCATACTTAGAGAGTTAGGTGAATTTGAGAGAGTACTCTTGTACACTCATTCCCCCCTTGACTAAGGCTCATGAATTCAACACTCTTATTCTCCGTCCACTTTAAAGGAAAGAACCTATCTAGGAAAGCCTCTTTGAATTCCTCCCAATCAACCGGACCTCTCTCTAAGGGTCTCCCAATCCACCATTGCTCAAACCACACTTGAGCCACCTCCTTAAGTTGGTTAAGCTAACTCCGCTTTCTCCCTAAGGGTCACACCGATAACATCTACCACTTTGAAAACCTCATCTATGAAGCCTTGTGGATCTTCATCCACATTAGTGACATGAAAAGTAGGAGGGTTCATCCTCATGAAATCCCGAATTGTAGAAGCGGGAGTACTAGCATTTGCTTGTGGACTATATCCTTGATTAGATTGGCAAACAAAGTGATTATTGACGAACTTAGCTTGAGCCGTCATGAGTTGGGTAAAGTTCATTAGGGCAGCCCTCAACCCCGCATTAGTCATATCTACTTCAACAGAAGGAGCGTAAGGCCTAGGAGGCACTTGAGGTTATTGAAGAGGAACCTCTTCATTCTCTTCCCATAAGTCAACAATAGGAACTTGGTCAAAACGGGGAAGGACCCTCTTATTTGATACACCTCCCTCCTCCCTTCTAGCGGTCGACATTCTTGTATTCATATCCTATAAACATAAATAGAAGAGGATAAGAGAAGAAACCTTATAGAACTCACTCTAAGGCACAAAATTATAATAGGAAAGAAAATCAAACTTCTATCATCCTATAGCCTCTTGTCATTGGATGTGTCGCGACTCACACAAATGACCAAGATACTACTAGATGTCGCTTGTGAGACTTTTAGAATCTAAACAATTTCCCATAACCTTATGCTCTGATACAAAGTCTGTCACGACCCGAAAGCACCCCCTTGAAGTTAGGGAGAATCCTCTAATCGTGGCAAGGCATACTTGACCCTTTGGGGTCTTTTACAAGCCCTTTAGCTAGCATTCATTGCAGAAGACATGAAAAGTAGTGCGGAATTTTAATATTTTCAAGAACATTTAATAAAAGACAATCTTTCATAAAAACTTAGAGAATCTCATTGTCACAAGACCACTTAAAGACACGACATAATATCTTAGGGACACGACCCTTTACAAAAGAGTAAAATACATAATGTCTTTATTAGAACCTAAGAAAAGGATTATGCCCTCGAATATATGAGGACATACTTTGCCTTGAGAGAAAGTTTTCAATGTTTTTCCTTTTAGCCTTCAACCTTTAAAAGCTTCCAACCTATACTTATATAGTATAGAAAAGTATGGGGTTAGTACAAAATAATGTACTAAGTATGATATATGTAAAAACATGCAAAAAGGAACTTTTGTAAAATAAGCTTTTCATGCCAAATAAGTATAAAATTCTATATATATATATATAGGTACTATATATATATATTATATCTATAATATAATATATATATTATATATCTTATATATATATATGCAAAAACATAAATGATAACCATCATTTATCACGTAGAACTAAGAGTTCCATAATTTCTAACCAAAATGAACCATTTATAGTAACTTACCAAAACATACAGTGATGAAATCAAAAATGAACTATTTTGAATCATCACAATGAATCATTTAAAGCATTAACAATGAATTCAACTTGAGCAATTTCAAAGATTTATCCTATACTAAATGAGTGAACTTCCAAGTCCAAGCGAAAGAGAAAGTGAACTCATTTTCCGTAAGAGTTCCCCTACCTCGGGATTATCATAAGACTCATTTAGGTAAGACTTGAAGGAAGTATGCATATGCCTCCTTCAATACCCACCAAACCAATCCTCAAGATTACCCATTTTGGCTTACTCACGGGAGAAACAAGCCCATTAAATCAATTGCAAGACATTAAAATACACCCAACAAACAATAAAAGTCTTCCCTTTCGGAATACCTACTTAATGCAATGAGTAGATATCATCCCATACCACCACCTACCCTAATTAGTACATTCTTTTAGAAGATTTTACACCAAGCGTTCCCTTTCGGAAGGTACTACCTAGTGTAATGAGTAGATAACGTCTCATACCACCCCCTACCCTAAGTAGTACGTTCTTTTAGAAGACTTAGTTCAATCAATTCTTTGTAGGGGTTATCTTAACCGACATAGACCATGAGATCTAGAAATGAAATCCTGATATTAACCCCTATCGGAAGAGGGATCCTCACTTGCCAGCGTAAGGTCATGCTTCTTAGGTTTTATATGGCTTTACCAATAGCTACACTTGTGTGGACATATAGTTAAGGGATAAGGAGATTCCTACTAAGTAACTAATTCTGTACTAACGAGGAGTACTTATCTCAACATGTACTTTGGAAATACAACATCTCAACTCACTAATTGTAATCCACCTCTACTTCATATCCTCTTGGTGCTAAGCCTAACTCCCCACGTATTCTCAACATTTTAACCTATAGGTTAAGGATAACTAGTGAAAACCACATCATAACTCACGAAGGGTATTCATCCTCCAACCTATATTAGAAAGCTTATTGGGAATAATGAGGTTGCTACTAGACACTTTATCTCAACGCACCAATAATGTCCACCCCAAGACTCCCCTTTTGACTCAACTTAACATCATATAATACCTTAAGTGTGAGTTTGTGTACATGTGAACACACTTTGCACATAAACATCATTTCAATCTTATTAATATCTTACATTCTATAGGTCTTCATTCATCAATTTATACACCTTACATGCTTCACATACTCAATATACTTAACTTAGACATTAATACAAGACAAACATGCTATTCAACTTCACAAAACACAAGACAAGACTCATCTTCAATATTACTCCATTTAATCTACTAGGCCTTTAAAAACCACAGTCACAATACATACTAAATAACATCAAATTCATAACGTAAAGAACGCCACCAAGAAGGTGGACCATACCACTCAAGAGCAATTATTATAAACACTATACGTTGTAAGTAACATCCAATTTAACCAAGACATAATAACCTATAAACATTTTATCAACATTTCATAAAAATAAGAACCTTAGGGAGGTATCTAAATCACCATATTAACACAAGAAAACGAAAGTCCATACTTTACCTAAACATGCTCATATAACCCATTTCCCAAGCTAAAAATTGAAATATGCATAAACATGAGTTAATAGAGTTTTTAACGTTAAAATCATCAATTAATACAATAATAAAAATATTTAAAACACTTTTACAACAAGACCCATACATAAAATCAAAGATAGAAGAATTTTGAGTTTGAAAACCCTTTTGGAAATGAAACCTTCGGTTCAAGGATGGATACCATACCGCAAAGATAAGGAAACCCACTAATTTGGTGAATATTAACATCACAACCATCCCTTCTTTCCCTCCTTGTGTCTTAGATTCAATTGTGAATTTGGGAGAGTTTTCTATAGAGAGAGAGTTTGAATATTTTAAGTGAGGGGTCTTGTCTAGGTCTAGGATTTAAAACTACTTTAATATAACTTAAAAACACTAAAAATATTGACCTAGGGTTATAAAAGAATTAGGGTGAATTTACATAAAACACCCCAAGTTGGCATCAACTTCTACAGCCTTTTGGAAGTGGCCAATCAACGACCCAAGCTACTGGCATTGATGAGTTGATGGCCCGTGCTGTGGGCGTCGATGGCATCAGAGGCTGGTTCAAGGTATGTATGGAACTCCCACCAAGTATGGAACAATAGAATCCCAGTCAACGGGGCGTCGATGGACTTACGCCCAGTAGACTGCTCGTCGATTGGGCAGTTTTCTTAGCAGCTTTGTCCAAATCTTGGGCACTTAATCTAGGGCCCCTTGTGGGTTATAGGTGGGGTCATGCCCGGATGTTAAACCTCTAAAATAAGTCGTATAGGTCATAGGAACATCCCACCTAAGTTTCAAGGAAAATGAACACGTAAAACTCACTCAAACATGTCAAGACACACAAGTACAATCTAAGGCATACCCTCTGAACGTCATTGACGTTTTAAGGCGTTTGACCTTCAAACCCAACCCAAATTTATACAATGCCTAATAACACTAAATAAACTCATTTTAACTTACAATTAACTCATTTTGGGACATTACACCAATGGTGGATGAAATCGAAGAGAGGACCAGGGAGGAAGCTCATAGAGCTTGATATTTGATCAATCCTTGTTCCACAAAGATGTATTGTTACATGAGAGAAGTTTAATGGTGAAGTAGTATGAAGAGGTGTATTGTATTGTTCTTTGCTAAATGACCAAATTTCCAAGAAGTAAAGGCAGAAACAAAAAGGCCTGATAGTACGGCTTAGAACTTAGACCGTCTAGAATGAAAGTGGGAAAGGATAACTATGGATTGTATTACTAGTTTGTCGCGATCTTGCATACAACATGATTCGACTTTTGAGATTGTAGATCCGATGACTAAATCAGCCCATTTCTTACTGGTAAAGACTACTTATTAAACAAAAGATTATGCCAAATTGTATATTGAAGAGATAGTAAGACTTCATAAAGTTTCGGTTTTCATCATTTCAAATAGAGGTGCACAATTCATCACACAATTTTTGAAGTCTTTTAGAAAAGGTTTGGGTTTGTGGACCTTAATATAATGATCAATCCTCATAATTATGATCAAGAAGAGCGTATGATTCATATATTTAGAGGATATATTGAGGGCTCGTGTGATAGATTTCAAGGGCAGTTGGGATGACCACTTACCTTTCATATATTATCGACAATAGTTATCACTCTTGAGTCCAGAGGGTCCCTGTCATGCTCGTTAATGAGAGAAGATGTAGATGTCCTATTGGATGGTTTGAGGTTGGTGAGGGTTGGTTGATAAAACCAGACTTGGCTCATCAAGCTATGAAGAAAGTGAAGCTCATTCAAGAAAAGCTAAAAACAATGCTAAGTCGTCAAAAATCCTTTATAGATGTTAGGAGGAGAGACATAGAGTTTGAGGTGGATGATTGGCTTTACTTGAATGTTTCACCCAAGAAGGGTTTTATGAGATTCGTAAGAAGGGAAACTTAGTCCCTGATATATTGTTCCTTACATAATATCCAAGAGAATCGACAATGTACCTTATGAGTTAGAGTTACCGTCAAAGTTAGAAGTGGTCTATCCGGTATTTTACATGTCAATGTTGAAAAATTATATGGGAGACCCTTCATTTATTATACCTAAATTGAGTGTTGGTACTAAGGAAAACCTATAGAGGAGGTTCTGATGCTTCAATATGTGTATTTATTTATATTTCGTGATCGAAGACACTAACCTACAGTTTGAGTGTCTATGAATCAGAGTAACCCAACAAAGGGTTGGGGTTATGTCCCAAGGAAGTTGAAGTGAAAGTAGTAGATACATATAATTCCATTATAAATAGTGAAACTTCAAGACATTTTCGAATAGTAAAATAAAACAAGTAAAATTGGTGACACCAAAGTGTCAAATATCAGTAAGAGGTTTTCTTACAAGTAGTAAAATAGAAAAATAAAAGATAACACAAGTATGGGAGAGAGTTCTTGGGGGCGTGACAACAATATATGTTGACACAAACTAATGGGTGCATGCTTTTAGTAGTAAAA
This sequence comes from Solanum habrochaites, assembly GCA_027704765.1. Taxonomy (NCBI): domain Eukaryota; kingdom Viridiplantae; phylum Streptophyta; class Magnoliopsida; order Solanales; family Solanaceae; genus Solanum; species Solanum habrochaites. Next base: position 22,863,021 of record JAKWJA010002489.1, on the reverse strand, counting down.
TACATAAGACAATGGTGACGAGTCTATGGTTTAGGTGAAAGTAATCACTCTGGCAACTTATCCCATATTAATTTGTTTCTCTCGGACACCCACTCGTCAAAACTAACTAGCTTGCCCCATACCCACACCCTAACCTTTTGGTAGAAAGTTCTTGGATATGGGACTAGGGATCACCCTTTCGAGCTGAACCTCATGTCGACCCACTCCTTAGGCCATCAATCTAGGGGTCTTGTTTTCTGTGACCTCCTTCTCGGGCAAGCTAAAAACAAATGGGTGGTTTTCTATTTGCAAATACAAACCCATTAAAGTAAACTACATCAACTAGGTGAAATCTCCATTAAAATTCTTCTAACCCTATCAACAACCAAGACCCAACAATAATATCAATACATATTTGCTAAATCACATCCTAACAATGGGGGGTTTTGGCCACACATCAAGCAATAACCAAATATACTTAAAGTGATAAAGGAATCAAATGGGTATATAATTAAACCTTTAAACATCAAATGAATGTAATGGAGAAGACCCACTTTCAGATTGGAAAGAAAACTTTTTTCTTCAAGCTTCCTCAAAACCCTCTCCAAAATTAACAAAGAACTTAAGAACAAAGTTTCTAAAATAAATTTTAAGTGTCTAATGTTTCACTCTAAAATTCTTCTCCAAAAACACTCCTAAAATAACAAAAGAGTTTATTACTCATAGTCTTCAGTTTTAGTGCTGGTAGATCCGTTCGGCATCTTTAGTCGTGATTCGCCGATTGATTCAGTGAATCGCCCTTTTTCTGGTTCATCGTCGTTTGAACCTTCCCTTTATCCATACATGTTGTAATATTGGGAATAATTACTCTGCTTTGTGGAACTATTTCGTGAAGCGCCGAATGCTCCTTTTTGTCCCCTTTTGATCCACTTCCTTCAGGCCCCGGTTGCTGTAACAAAAGGAGGAATTTTGCTAAATGGCATATCGCCAAGTGTGAATGGCGATGCACACTTTGCATCTTCATTTCTTTTCTTCTATTTTGCTTTCGTTTTGCTCCTAAGTGTCCATGCTCCTACAAAATCCTTAAATACTTTTAACTTAGAGGTTTTTATCATATATTGAGATAAAATATACAAATTAGGATACTATTTGCATTAAATACGACCCTAGATGAGTCAAATTTGAGGACTCAACAAAAACTCCAACTTAAATTTTTTATTGTCCTCAAGTAGAGCTTAACTTCACCATTCAAATAGGATGTGTCAAATAGTCCTAGACAAGACTCAATCATGAATGTACACAACAAGACTGAAACTACACAAGCATAGCTCAATTTTATACTCAAAGATTCAAGTTGCGACACACCATTCATTACCAAAAATTCATGAGCTCACAATGCTTGCTAGTAGTGCACGTTCAAGCTCAACAAAAGTATCTAAATGCCTTCAGACAAAAAATGATTCCATTTTCACACATGTAGATTTATTAACTTAGGAACAGTAATCTGATGCAATACTCACACTCACAAAGAGGAACACAATGCATATTTTTACCTATATGTTTGCCCTTATTTTTCTAATTGACCTTCGATACAGTTCACTCAAGATAAAAAAAGGTCTTTCTAAGGCTTGTAACAGGGTTGAGTGTAAATGTATGGTCATTTGGGCTGGGTGACTTTTTTCTTATGAGATATAATTTCCACAAGCTATCCCCTATGTTCGTTCCTCAATTCTTGGTCAAGTGCTTTTAGGTCATCTTTTATTTTCCTTCATAGATTTCTTTGAAATCCGATTTGTTTTCATCCCTCGCATTTATTTCATGACTTTTCTCTAGTTTTTCTTTTTTTTTTCTCATTTTGTTATTTTTTTATGTAGTTTGTTTCCATTTCTATGCAATACCATGGGCTTGCGAGACTTCTCTTGCACTTCTTGAACTCTACTTGCCCTCCTCACAAAAACCCAACTTAGGCTTTTGCTGTATGTTTGTTATTTACTTCTATCATATCTCAAAATGGATAATAGTTAGTGGATGACGTAATGTTTAGGATTCATTAAGGTTTTCCTAAGGAAAAGATAAGGCTCAAAGAGTGTTCAAAAGAGTTTCACACACTCAAGAGTAGGGCATAAAAGAGGTATATGTCAAAGTTTGTTCACACTCTTAAGAATTCCTAAGATCATGTCAAGAGGATACCTTTCAAAATCAATGAGACTAACCTCGAAAATTCTAGGTGCAAGGACCCTCAAAATGAATTTAGATGTCTTGTAACATTCCAGATAATAAACTCGTGTAGCTAACTAGAAACATCCTAGGATTGTCCAAAGGGTTTGTTATGGTCCTAACAACTTAGGGGTACTTTAGTAATTACCCTAGGTTACCTAATTAATTAAATTAGAAACTCATTTAATTAATTTAATTTCTCAAAACCGAAACCACTAAGCAATTTTCAGATTTAGGTTAAGTCAACTCTTCTCCTATTTTTAGTCAATCTAGGAGGGGCATTTTAGTATTGAAATAACTAAGTTATTTAATTAAATTAATTCGCCTAAGTTGAATTAGTAAATATCAGTTCCTAAAACTTACACTCAGGTTCAAACACTAGAAAATTCACGACTCAAAATAGTGAGCAAACGAAAGAAAAAAATATAAAGTTCTACCAGATTCTATTAAGCGATTCAAGGTTTATTGTTCACGGTTTTGTTTGCCAAGGGTAATCTTCTTAGATTCAATTCTACATATAGTATGGGTTTTGTATCTTTGTTTCCTTTCCCCAAGAGGCTTTTCAAACATTTTATGAATTCAAGAACTTCGAAACTAGGGTTGTTCCCCAATAACATTGTTAAACTCCCATCTCCTTAGTTATCCCTGTTTTCGATCCTATTGTATGTACATGTATTCTCGACCATGTTGTTGGTATGTTGTGCTAACTGTTCATTATATGTAGGTTTCTTGAGTTACTAAATTTGAAGTATACCTATAGATTTTGTTCGTATAAATTAGAGTTTTGTTTACATGAGATAAGGAATTTTTAATGCTTAATTGTGTTTGAGAAGATGAAATTGTTATAAGTCTCTTATGAAATTCAGTTTATTGTTGAAAGTAATGAAGATTTCTATTTTTGTTTGTGTTTTATAGTAGGTATGTTTATAAGTATTTGGAATTTAATATTTTGAAGAAGAAATAAGAATGAGAATTCAAGCTAATTACTATATATTCAATACCAAATATACTTTATAGCTTGGCCAAAATAAGCATTGAATTGTTCTTATAAACTAATAAAATGCAAAAAGTTGGCTGCTCAAAATGATGAGATTATTAAAGTATATACATAAAGTTAAAATAATTGGCTACTGATAATATCATAGTTTGATTTATCTCAATAAATTGGCCAATAACATCATTCCCAAAATATGTTATAGAATTGGAAAATATTAAGTCAAACCAATCCTATATCGCCAATGAAAATTATGATGTCTTTTGTGAGGCCAAATATATGTTAAAGATTGACTTGATAAAACGTAACTCAATGAACTGATAATGTAGGGTGTGCCAATAATTGGGACAAGTCCCAACATACCCTATCCGCACAAACTTGTCTACATAATAGCATTAAGGTTGGCTTGTTAACATGATGAGATTAGTATATATGTACATGGAATTATTAGCGTGGCTAATGATATTCTCATGACCAGTGTTTACTGAAAGTTTTGTTTATGTCAATAAATTGGCTAACAATACATTGTACGAAAAGTTGAATAAAATTGGCTTACAATGTTATTTCAAAGATATGATGAAAATTTGGCTAATGACTAATTTAAACCAAATTAAGCTTAACCAATGTAACTTTGAATTCATAACCAAGGGTATGTCAATCATAGGGACAAATTCCAACATACCCTTTCCAAATGAACTATCAATATAAGTAAGTACATTGAACAAAGTTTATAACGTTCATAAAGAATGATATAAAGCTACCAAATGTCATTAAAGAAGATAAGGAGAGTAATAACATAATTAAAAGTTTACGAACTATGAAAGTGACCAGAATGAGCCGTTAAAAGAAGTGACACAAGTCTCATTAACACCTAGACAATTATGTTAAAGATACTCAAATAAGAGGGTGTTAATAATCATGAGACAAGTCTCATTAACACCAAGATGATAATTAAGTTTAAATTCACATATCATTAAGTAAAGAAAGGGATGACCGGTTATACAAAGAGTTAAGTAAACCTCAAAACCAGAAGCAGCCATAATGTTTGATTCAACTCTAAAAGATGTAAAGAAAAAGAAATTGAGCAAAGCACCGATAAACTAGCAATGAGCTTGTGCAAGCACTGTAAGCCTCATGTTTGAGGGATGTAAAGAGTATAAAGGAGAGATGGGAGAGAGGGATGAACGCAGGGGCGGGATGATGGAGGGGGGGGGATGAAGATTACCACCCAAGGTGGATAATGAGTCTCCGTAGTTCTAGTCTTCAAAACTATGTGCAACATAGGAGGGTAGCTAGCGATTCACCTAATAGAGTAGGTATGAGGCGTTTCACTTTGGCCGGTGGAAAACCCCTTTTCGGTGTGGGGCAGACCACTTTATTTCATTTTAGCTCACTGAATCTATGTCGGTTAAATGCTCAAAGAAAGTATTCAGTTCATTTTATCCTTGAACCACTTCTTTTAAGTATGGGGAAGACACTGACTTGGTTTTACTTTAGCCGGTGAACCACCCCTTTTCGATGTGGGGCAGACACTGGATTTCATGTTTATCTCACATGATCAAGGTTCACTTTGATTGGTGAATCACCCCTTTTCGGTGTGGGGCAAACACTGGATTTCATGTTAGCTCGCATGAGCTTAATGCTAAAGATTTCATTAAGAAAGTAAGAAAGAAAGAAGAAGAGATGAAATTTTTCAGTGAGCTAAGGAAGTAAGAGCTCAAGTATTTCAAATAATCTGTGGTTGATAAGAATGAGGTTTGAACAAGTCCTTGTCTTGTGCGAAATCAAGATATAAGCTACAATATCTTCACGTTTTGCAAATTACCAAATAATGGGCATAGCCAAAGAAAATTGTCTTATAATGACTTTTTATATTATGCCAATAGAGGGGAGTAAAATGTAATGTCGAATCAATTCCCCATACACTCCATAATATGAAATTGATGAAATAAGTGGCCTAGCCAATAAAGATTGGCTTATAAAGATTCAATGCCCAATCTAACAAGAATGTAAAGAATAACTTGCTGTAAGGATAGCCAAATCATTTTGCTTAGTATTTTGGATTACTTACTTGATTTATTGTAGGTATGGGACTACAATGAATCATTTCACTTGTAATTAAAACATACGATTAAAGAGATCTTTGAACTACACAGCAAGAATAAGCAAAAGACTGAAAAATAAAATACGTATAAAAACAAGATTTTTCGGGTTTGGACGAGCAATTTTTAGAATTTTTGTTCGAGTTGTTCTAAAATTATGTTGATGATTTTAGGGTCTTATGTTCATATAGAAAATGAATTCTGTGTTTTGAATGCATTAAAATACGTCATATTCATACCATAATTCACAAAAAAATGAAATAGGAAAGTATAGTGACTTCACGTTCCAAAAATAGCATGTTGTTATTATATGGAATAGTTTTCCTGTTGCTCTATGCCAGTCCTATGGATATGGGACATATTACCCATACTAGACAAGGTTTAATAACCCTATATTATTACTATCTTTATAGGTGCAGGTCAGAGAGAAGGTTTAAGACTCATCAAAACTGTTTGGATTAGCGATCTCCAGACTTTGGTAGGTCCTCTTGAGTTCCATGATGCTACATTTTTCTTTCTAGACTAGTACTTTAGGCATAGCTAGTGGATGTTGTTCCTAGCGTTTCTGTTCATATGTTTCATTCAAGCTTTGTATTAAGGCCATTTTGGCAAACTAGTACGTTATATATTAATCTTTTCTTTTGATTTGTTTCATCGATTGTAGATTGTTGTTTACTTTAAGAGAATTAGAATATTATTCTATGTAGTAATCATACAAAGTATATGTATACATCACTATGTTTTAAAAGTTTTAAATTTTCTACACATTTAAGTATATGATTGTGATGAAAGCTAAGAAGAGGCTTGTATGTGACCTCTGAGAGGTTAACAACACCAGTTGCATTCGAATTCCAGAATCCGGATGTGACAAACTTAGTATCAGAGCCAGGTTAAATTACCTAGGAAATAAATCTCAAAACAACCATGATACATAGTTTCTAACTTATGGTTGTGAAGCGCGCCACAATCATGACTTAGAGACTAAGTCATTATAAGAAATGTCCCTTCTTATACTCTTTATCGTGTTGTCTAGAGCTTTGACATTTTGTGTCATTCTAGAATCTAACTTCCTTCTTGTGTGTGCGTGAACACAAGAAGAAAAGCAGGCAGGAGAATTGGAGAAGCAGTTGTTGAGGGAAACCAAGCTCCTTTCGAGCCCCAGCTACTAGAGTTTGTGGTAAGTGTGGCTGTTTGCATGGAGGTGAGTGCATGGTAGGTTCTAATGCCTTCTATGGGTGTTAAAGAGGAGTAAAAGGTTGAGTTGTCTGCATACCAGCTCAAGGATGTGGCTCAGGTATGGAACAATATAAAGGTCAGGATGGCCGAGTGGTCTAAGGCGCTAGACTCAAGTTCTTGTCTTCGCAAAAGGACATAATATTAGAGATGAAAGAGTATATAGAGATTGTCCAACAGTTATTCTTGATAGAATCACCTATGCTTACCTAATAGAATTAACCATGCTTGATATTTATATAATCTTGGGTATGTATTGGCTTCATAAGTGTTATGCTACAATAGACTGTCGAAATGGGGTAGTAAGGTTTTAGTTTCCAAATGAATTAGAGATGGAATAAGAAGGGCGCGGTTCAAATCCAACAAGACAAATAGTTCAAATCTTAAAGCAACAAGATATTATCTAAACGGTTAGGATCCTATGAGAACTTTTCTTACAAAGAGGTTTCAGTCGAAATTTTAGTTTGCCAAGTGAAGCGGTTGAGGAACAAGAAGGTTGCCACCGTGAAGGTGTTATGGAGGAACCACCTTATTAAGGGAGAATCATGGGAGGTCGACGCCAATATGATGACCCGTTACCCTCACTTATTAAGTTCTTGAGGGTAGATATACTCTTTCTTAGTTCGATTTCGTTAATGAGACTCTAAATCTTAGTGCATTAGGCAATTTTTTTGTTCTAAGCCCATAACCAGGAATTTTATACTTGCACTATATGAGTTAATATGAGTTCTTGCTTGCATTCATGTTGCTGTTTTGTATAACATAAGACATGAGGTTTGTGTTCGCGTAGAGACGCCCACGAACGAACAGTGAATTGCATTAAGTAAATTGTGATTGATGACGAAGTTCCTCAATCTCAAATATGAAGCTTCAGATAAAGTTTGGGTAATATGCATCATCTAGAGTAAATGTGAATAAGAAATTCACAAAGACTAAAGTTTCAAGTATGTTAATCTGCTTTCGAAATTACTCTCATTGATTTAAAATGATACGTAGTGTCTTTCGGGGATGAATGTTCCTAAGGGGGGGATAATCTAACATTCCATAAAATATACTCATCAAGTGAAGAGCCTATTATGTTTTAAGAATAGGTATTGGGGGTAAATAGGCATCCCAACGCCCAATATTTAGAAATATTGGGCATATTAGAAAATATTGGCTTAAAGGGTATTAGACAATTTTCTATGTATTAACAAGCTTGTCCAAGAAATGTACCTTCAATGGAGACCTTGTAACAACCCTAAAATGACTATGCTAAGTAATGCTTAATATATCTAGAGTTCCTACGATTAGACCGGGTTCACTCAGATTGATGCGCGTAGAACCAGACCTCTGAACCCTTGCAACAGCTAAGCAAACTGCTTCGGGAGTTAGTTGATCTAGGAAATCTTGGGTCTAGCCATGTAGGGCTCCTGAATATGAAGATTGACCAAGATGAGTCTTTACCGAACTTAAAAAGGGGAAATTTTAAGTTTGGAGGGTCTAGGGATAAAATGGTATTTTTTAAGGATAAGGGTATTATCGTAATTACCCTAAATATGTAATTAATTATTCAATTAATATGGTGGAGGTGCATTTTGGGTAAAAAGGGTCGAAATTGCCCTTTTAGCAAAATCTTGCTCCACCGGCTTTGAACCTAGGTGGGAGAAATGATTTAACTTGATTATTTATATTGGATAATTAATTTAATTAACATATATTTAAATGACAATTTGAGAAACAGAAGAATCAGATTATTTTAATTAATTAATTAATTAATGGGGCGGTTTGGGTCGGGTGACCCGAAGAGGACCCATTTTGCAAAATATGGGGCGTCAAGAGTCGATCCTCCATGGAAGCGACGCCCAAAGTGAATTAAATGGTTAACATCTGATTTTTGTAATGGCAATAAGGTCTTTTCACGTGTGAGTAAATAATCAGATTTTACAATTAACAAAACCTTATTGTCACCAAGTCTAAACTAAAATCCTTATCCTAAAGGAATCCACTCACTCTCACGTTTATCCTCTCTTCTTCAAGATCAAAACTCTCTCACTTTTGCGTGCTATCTGCCTAACGAAATACAAGAGAGAAAACATAACCAAAAGTTTTCATAACTTGAAGAATTTACACGTCAAAAATATAGACAAAAAGCTAACACAAAAACAGTAAAAGCAAATAGAAGGGTTTCCGTCGAGTTTGTGTAGAAGTTTCGGGACAGTGGACGGGGAACTTGGAGAGGATTTTGGACAGCATATCGAGGGGTTAGGGTGTTGAATAACAATAAATTCAAAGTATGGGTTTCTCTCCTGGACTCTTTCTCCAAGAGAATTTTCCTTTCCCACGACTTCAATTGAATTATGAAACTGGGGTTGGTCCCGCGTCTTGTTCAAACTACTTTGTCCAGTGTACCTTCTGATTTCAATCTGAAATAGGTTAGAGATAAGTTGTGTATGTTTGTGGTAGTTTGTAAGTATGAACTGTGATTTTAGCCGGATAATATGTTCTATGATTTATATGTTTGAAATGCACGCATGTTACAGTTATGCAACTGAAAGTATGTGAAAAGTGATGTTTGTGCCAAATGTTTGTGTAAATAACCCATGATGTGACAAAAGTGGTTGTAAGGTTGCTGTAATTTTATGCCCGTAATTCGGATGCCTGAATATAACCATAAAAAATATACTTAAAGATGAACCAAATTAATCATGAAACGTCCTAAGATTTAATGAACAAAAGATGATAACAAGGACTGAAACTAGTGAACACATTTCCACCATTTGGTAGGTTGGGTTAGGCCAATTGAAGTGGTATATAATGCAATGAAAAATGAACATAAAATAAGTGAAATCACTAAGGATTGAACCCAAGACATCATTACATGAAAGCTACAAAAAAATCAACAAAAGATTAAGACGAAAATGAACTTTGTTTAATTTTTTTAAAAAAATCTAAGTTCATTGGGGATTGAACCCATGACCTAACTAAATGAAACTTTCATGAAAAATTCGTGAGAAAATGCAAGGAAAAATAGATGTGATGAGGGAGATTGAAACCACAACCTCTTGAATGGATGAGAGACTTAGATAAAAAATAAAGAGAGAAACTAATAGGAGAGTGGGGATTGAACCCACAACCCTTGGATAGGTGAGAAAGTAAGAGGATAAATTAAAAGAAAAATAATGAGCTTGATGTGGGATTGAACCCACAACCCTTCCTTCACTTTAAACGAAAGAAGAAGAGAGAAACAGAAAGGAAATATTATGGGGTTGATGTTGATCAAACTTAGGGTCCCCCCCAAACAGGAAAAAGCAATTATAAATTTAAAAAAGATTAAGTGTGGCTCCAAGGGATGCTAAACCCTTGCCCTAATTGATTGACACATAAGAATACGTAAAAAAATATTATTGAATGCTGGCCTCTAAAGATCGAAATCAATTATCTTGCATATCTACAAGATGCGGATGTCTTTTACCAAATAATCTGGGGTAAACAGAATCACATAGACATACTACATGTGAAGCCTATAGCTCTGTATGTGGGGATTCATAATTCTAGCCTATGGGTTTAAAAGTACGTGAGGCCTAAGATGTATGTGATTAAACTGATCTGTAACCCTAGACAGGGTTAAGTAAGAGTGTGAAAACACCTAAATGGCCATGTTGCATTGGCATATGATGAACGAAAAATCACGTGAAGGGGGGAGTATATGAAAAGAAAATGTATTAATGAGTGATCTATATGACAAGAGGCTAACGTAAAAGATGAGAGAAATTCAAAGTGCCAAGCTCAATATGAAGAGACAAGTCTCTTATGAACACTCTATGAAAGTATTGTAAGTTAAGGCATACTTAATAGAATGATGAGACGAGAAATCATCTAATGAGCTATGCTATTCATCAGCTAGAATCCAACTTCCATGATGTATGAAGGTTAGAATATTGAGGGAAACTTTTACCCATGAGCACCGATAGGCGACCTAGACTAGTGATGCCTTCCTTCGGGAATGGAGGAGGTTCAAGTAACTCTCATGAGATGAGAAGGTCCAGTTACTGGGTATGGGTCTCCTTATATATCTAGTATTTAACCATACTGCCAATTTAGGGATCTAGCCAGGCGTTTCAACTCCCTATATACGCCAAGGCATGTTTTGAGTCACTTGGTCGGGTGGTTCCACCTTCTTTTCTGTGTGGGGAAGACACTGGATTTCATGATGCTCACATGCTCTTGTCGGTTTAAAGTTTTAAAGTTCCCAAAGAAAGATGAGGCCAACCTCCAGTATGCATATTAATGAAATGAACGATACCCAAAGATGTTAGTAAGGATAATCAAGAGGTGAGATAGATTATGTAATGACATTAGTTCAATTCCTTGGTCCTTGCCACGCGAAACCGATGAGTCTTTAAACACATTCCTAGGTATGGGTGTGTTGACACTAGCTTACGATCATGAATGAAATGACGAGACATATGAATGATATGAAGAAAGAAGACTCGGTGTTTGCTAAAAAAGCTTCTCTGAGCTCCCATATGTGGAGTCCCTCATTTGAGGGAAGTGCTAAATGTCAATTCCATGATTCCAAGGCTCAGGAATATGGAACGAAGGATATGGAAATATGACTATATGCTAATAAGCAATTATGTATGTGTTGTGTGCAAATATGTACGTAGATGATGAACATGTTACTCTCATTAGCATGACCTTTCCTTAATTGTCTCGATTGTGGCAAGGCCATGGACTCTGCATTCCATAATTCATAATCGTTGAGAGATAGCTCCTTCTTAATCATTGCATGTCTAGTGTGTGCTTGCATTATACCCATACTTAGTAAAAGTGTGTACTTTTAGGTGCAGGCGTAGGTGAACGCTAGAGTATTATGAGACTACTCTGAAGTTATCCGGACGTGGAGAATTCATCCGAACTTGGTAGACCCTCTTGCTTTCAAGGATGCTTATCTTTTATATTCTAGCTTATATGTAGGAATAAGCTAGTGGAGGATGTTCCACTAGTGCTTCTTTCTCACGTGTTTCAGACATTATATTGGTGCCATTTTGGCAAGTATACATTTAATGTCGTTATGAACTATTTCATAAATTTGATTATCTTGATATTAGATGGTTGTTGTGAACGATTATGAAATTAGGTAGATGATCTCATTCTAATACGATTTTTCCTATTATGAAGTCTAATTATAGTTCAACAAAACAAAAGTTCAAATTTTCCGCTAAAATTTATGTAGATGATGTAACGATGACGTATGTAGGCTTGTCTGCGACCTCTGAGAGGTAAACGACGGCAGTTTCCGCTAGGGTATAGACTTCGGTCGTGACAGACTTAAGATAAAAATATAGATTTTCCAGCATTTTCACATTAGGTATGAGGCATTCATGTATCAAGCCTAGGCACCATAGCACATGACCAATTAAAATGGTCATGTTGATTAAACAGTGCCCAAGGACATAGTGAGGATCCTTTGGACAATAAGTAAACATTCCAAATGAACCATCATGAATAGTAGTGGGTCAAGCATCCTATGTGTAAGCACATGTGAAGAAGCATCCTATGTGTAAGCACATGTGAAGAAGCGGTCAATAAAGGGGACCACCCTAACCGAATTCGATGAGGGTAGTTAGGGGGTAGGCATGTGCAAGGGTCCACCCATGTGGGGACTAACTCTCTAACCTACTCTAGACTCTAACTAACTGATCTAAATATCTAACTAACCTAGAACAAACAAAAATAAACTATCTAGTACACCCGATAACGTAAGACTTACCTAACCTAGGATAGTCCAAAGGGTTAGTTATGCTCCTAATGACTTAATTATACTTTAGTGATTACCCTAGGTCACCATATATAAAATATCAACTTAATGAATGAATTTAAATGGTCAAACCCGAAATCCTTACACTAGACAGTAACTAATAAGAACATCAAGTACTCTAACCTAAGAGGTCCAAAAGGGTGGTTATGGTACTAAACAATTAGGGGTATTTAGCTAATTACCCTAGCTTATCCAATTAATTAAGTTATAAACTCAATTAATAAGTCAATTTTTCATAACTGAAACCATTAAGCAATTTCCAGATTTCGATTAAGTCAAGTGTTCTCCTATTTTTAGTCAATCTAGGAGGGGTATTTTAGTAATTAACTATTAATTTATTTAATTAACTTAATTAGAATAAGTTTAATTAGTAAATATTAGTTCCTAATACTTACACTCACGTTCAAACACTAGAAAATTCACGACGTAAAATAGTAATCAAACGAAAGAAAAAAACATAAAGTTTCTCTAGATTCTCTTAAGCGATTTCAAGGTATTCTTCAAGGTTTTCGTGCAAGGTGATCTTCGTAGATTCAATTCCACATAAATTATGTATTTTATTTCTTTATTTTCTTTCCTCAAGAGGCTTTTCAAACGTTTTATGAATTCAAGAACTTTGGAACTAAGGTTGTTGCCCAATAACGTTGTTGAACGCCCATCTCCTTAGTTATCCTTGTTTTCAGTCCTATTGTATGTAGATGTAATCTCGAACATGTTGTTGGTATGTGGTGCTAACTTATCATTATGTGTAGGTTTCTTGAGCTATTAAACTCGAAGGAGACCTATATATTTGGTTCATATCAATTAGAGTATTGTTTACTTGAGATAAGAAATGTGTAATGCTTAATTGTGTTCGAGAAGATGAAATTGTTAAAAGTCGCTTATGAAATTCAATTTATTGTTGAAAGGAATGAAGATTCCGATTTTTGTTTGTTTTTACAGTATGTATGTTTATAAGTATTTGGAATTCAATATTTCCAAGAAAGAAATAAGAATGGGAATCCAAGCTAATTAATATATCATAAATGTCAAATCTACTTTATAGCTTTGCCAAACTAAGCATTTTATTGTTCTTATAAACTAATAAATGCAAAAAGTTGAATTGTCTAAATGATGAGATTATTAAAGTATATAAATGAAGTTAATTGACTTGGCTAGTGATGATATCATAGTTTAATTTATGCCAATAAATTGGCCAATAACATCATTCCCAAAATCTGTAATAGAATTGGCAAATATTAAGTCAAACCAATCCTATATGTCCAATGAAAATTATGATGTCTTTTGTGAGGACAAATATATGTTTAAGATTGATTTGAGAAAATGTAACTCAATGAACTCATAAGATAGGGTGTGTCAATAATTGGGACAAGTCCCAACGTACCGTATCCACACGAACTTGTCTACATAATAGCATTAAGGTTGGCTTGTTCACATGATGAGATTAGTTTATATGTGTAACGACCTGTTTAGTCGTTTTGAGCAGCAAATTTTATTTCAGGAAAAATAGGCTGAGGCGACGGACCCCACGACGGACAGTCATGGGCGCGACGGACCGTCGCAGGGTCTCGTTTCAAAACACTTGGAAAAAATCTGAAATGGATACTGAAATATCGACTCTATGACCGTCACGACAAATGGCAGGACAAACCGTCACAGGCGTGAAGGACCGTCACGACCGTATGGTGGAAAGCGAGTCTCTGACGGGTGCGACGACCTGCAGGACGGACCGTCGCAGGCACGACGGGCCGTCGCAGGTTGCCGCAATCCCAGTTGGCGTCGGATTTCCTTATAGTGTTTTTAAGGGACGTTTGACTTTATTCTCTGCTTTTAATTATAAGTTAGATGGGTTAATGTTAATAAGTTAATTATTTGGGGTTTAAAGGAGAGGGCTAACCTTAATGTTAATAGTGGATATTAGTGCCATCTTTTAAAAACTAATTATATGATAATTAGGGTAAAAGAAGAGGGTTGATAAAGAAAAAATAGAAAAGAACAAAGACGAGAAGAGGAGACAGAAAAAAGAGAGAGAACGAGTAGAGAGAGAGAGAGACGAAGAGGATGGCAACACCCCCCCAAGATTTTGAGAAGATAGCTTGTTTGACCGCAATTCTTCAGTGGAGGTAGGTTATGGTTTTACACTATTCGTATTAGTAAACTCTTAATAGCGATAATGATATGTGTGGGTAGTAGTATTATTAGTCTCTATATGCTTATTGTGTGGATGACTCATGATGTGATTTATATTATATATGTCTGATTGTGATAAATAAGCATGATAAAGCGTATGAATCTTAAATCTTGAAGAAAACCATAATCTACTTTGTTAATTGAGATGCATTGGTATTAAAAGAAGGCTTGATGAACGAGGTAGTGAGATTATGGGTGAGCGGGGGCCACGTTTACGGATCCAGGGTAGAATATGAGGATCGGAGTGCACGTTCCGACACCAAGGATATGTATATGGATCGGTGCCTGGTGCAAGTTTCCTGGATCAGAGGATAGTATATGAGGATCGGAGTGGCACGTTACGACACCAGGATAGTATAGGATCGGGTGCAAGTTCCAGAGGCGGTACCAGGATAGTAATGAGGATCGGAGGTCACGTTCCGACACCAGGATAGTATATGGATTCGGGTGCCACGTTCCGATGGTACAAGGATAGAATGAGGAGCGGAGTGTAACGTACCGACACGAGAGTAAATAATATAATGAATCTGAAAGATAGATACTAATATCACTCAATTCTAAAGAACATGTTTCCCAACCAAAAGAGTAGGTGTGGAGGCCTGAGTCCTCATAGATATGTTTGCAAGATTATACATGATTGTTATACTTGTTGCTATCACCTGGTTTAAGAATTACTAGGTGATTTTAGTGATATTATTGAGATATATTGCTTTTTCTTCGGTCTTGCCTTGCTATTTTGATTTGGCGATGATATCTACTAAGTACTTGTCGTTTCTGTTGGTACTGGACCCCCCTACTTTTTGTTTCTTTGTGTAATAGTGGTATGCAGCAAACGTGACCGTCATCGTCGACTCAACGTAGTTCAAGCAGTTTTCGTCACACCGGATCTTTAGGCGGAGCTATGCCGGGGGGGGGGGGGGGGGGGGGGGGTGGGGGGGGGGGGGGGGGGGGGGGGGGGGGGGGGGGGGGGGGGGGGGGGGGGGGGGTTTTTTCTTGGGGGGGGGGGGGGGATTCTAGCTTGGACTGGATTCTCCTTCATCATGTCTTGATGCCTTGAAGTTTCGGGCAATAGACTAGATTTTATTGTTTTAGCTTCTTAGAATACTCTTAGTTTAGTAAAGTGATCCTAGATGTTCTTGTTTGGGGATGACTTCCAGATTTTGGAGAATTAATAGATGTTGAATTTTGAGTTATTGAATTGTCTTTTATTTATGAGTTTAAGTCTTCCGCATGCTGTATGTTGAATTTAAATTGAAAATGAAGTTTAGATTGGTTGTTTCGCTACATAGGAGGGGTAATGTGGGTGCCTTAGTCGCCGCGGCTCGGTTTGGGTCGTTGATAAACTGTAAGCGTATCAGAGCAGTAGGTTCGTTGGTCTCATCACACAAGAACAGGTTCTAGGAGTAGAGTCTTACGAACGGTAGGGGACCACTTTACTTTTCTTTGAGAGGATATAAGATCTTTAGAAAATTCCAGTTCTGTTACTGTTCTTTCGTGCCTATTACTTGGATACAATTGATCTAGGTGAATACAAATTGGTATCTTGACCCTCTTCACTCTATTCGCCAGATGGTTAGAATAGGAGCACGACTACGCCGACATCAACATCAGCAAGACAAAGATACATTGAGCAAGCCAATGGGGATGATTCGAGTGACAACAGTGGCAAGAGGACAGCGGTAGAGGGTCGTGGGAGGACGTCCTCTAGAGGGAGGAGGACGAGCAACCTAGCCATTGGGTTGATAGGGCGGTGACTCCTCCACCGCTAAGGATTGTCGGCGTAGTAAGAGAAGGGGAGGATGGGCGAGGAATGAACACGTACAGAATGAGGAAATGCCCCCCCAAACCTACCCCAGAGAGATCATCAGGTTCTCGCTTTTCTTAGATGGGTTGTCTGATCAGGATCAGGCACCCCCAATGTTTTCTGCACCAACACCTCCGGTGTCAGAAGGATTACAAACATGCAGCCCACTAGGCTCCTTGGTATGGATGCCTCATTGGACATAGGCAGTTTCCACGTATGACTACTGGGCCTATAATGAAAAATGATCAGTATGAACTTTTCAGTAAGATTCTTGAAATAAAACTCCAGTCTTCAAGGGTGCAGAGAATTGAGGATGCTTACGATTTTCGAGGTGACTGTCATGAGCTACTACACAAGATGGGTTATAGTATAACGGTTTGGTTGTTGAGTTCGTGAGTTGACAGTTCAAGGGCAACCCAAAAATGTCCGGTGGCACGGTCACATGTTGAGTGTCAAAACCAACAGAGGCCACCACCTATGAATGGGCCTCATTCTCTAGTTGTTATGGAAAAGTATATCCCCAGTTACTTTGAGGGATAGGAAAAGGGATGAGTTCTTTGATCCTAGAGCATCAGCCGGTAGGATGTCGCGTCAATGCATTATGAGGTAAGTTTTCTTTTTTTTTTTTTCATGAGACACTATCAAGATATTTCCACCCAACTAGTTTCAGTCCATAAGAGACGGATTCGCCGTTTTGTTGAAGGGAGTTGAGATCAGAGTTGCGAATTTCAGCCTTACAGGTAGGGCTACGGCAAAATCCTTCCAAGAAGTGGTAGATTTCGTGGTAGACGGTGGAAGGAGTGTGAAGCAGATGATTCACCATGGCCATCGACAACAAAGAGGTTTCGAAAGGGAGGGAGTTTAATGGTTCTTAATCTAGAGGACCAGGGGCTTCAGGAGGGTACTCAGTTCTGACCGATTAAGTCTTCACTACAGACTGTAGTTGGGGGTCCACTAAGATCCGGTCAACACTGCCCTAGAGACCGATGCGTGAATCTAGAGAGTGTTATGGGTGTGGGGAGACTGGCATATCAGAGGTATTGTCCAAAACAGAGTATAGGACCCCAACAAGTAGAGGTAGAGCGGAGGTCCCATAGCAGAGGCCGTATTCTGGAGCGGCGTGGTGGCCGAGGGTTTTAATTTTGCGGTTTTTTGGGTCACACAAAACGGCCGGGCGTATGGGCAAATGAGCGAGCAACTACAGACACAACATGGTTAGGGACAACGGACACAAACAACCGAAAGGGCCAATGGTTATGCTTTCCCTGGGAGATCGCGAGGCGGAGAAATCTGATGCTGTCATCACGTAATCCTTCTGGTTTGTGATTGCCCATGGCTTCTGTATGGTTTGATCTGGATACACAGTTTCTTATGTATATTCCTCATTTGCTAATGGTCTGAAATTACATTGCTGAATTACTTTGATACGCCTATTCGTTGTTTCTACTCGGGGGGTGAGTCTGTGTCGGTAGTTGAAAAGGTATATAGGTCTGTTTGGTGAACTTCTGTGGGGAGCCAGCAAAACTTATGTTAGATTTTGTGTTTTATATTAGAAATGGTTGATTTTGATGTAATTACGGGTTATGGACCTGGCTTTCTCCGCCCCCCAATTTGCGATCTTGGATTGTAATTGACGAAAACGGTGACGGTTAGCCAAGCCTGGGACAGATCCGTTAGTGTGGGAGGGTGACTACCACTTCAAATCCGGTGCGTTATAATCTCCCTCTTCGTGCCTAAGAAAAATATTAGTAAAGCGCGTGTTTAGATTCTTAGGCACATCTCAAGGATGACACTTACACCAGGGATACCTTCGATTGAGTCGTTTCGGTGTGGTCGTGAAGTTTCTTGATGTGTTCCATGCCACAGATCTTCCGAGTATTGCCACCAGATAGGCGATATTGACTGTCTTAATTGATAGTTGAACCGCGGTACTCGCCATATTTCTATTACTCCCGTTTTATTCGAATGGCACCCGCGGAGTTAAGAGAATTTTTAAAAGCCTCCAACTTCAAGAGTCCTGTTGACCAAAGGCCTTCATTTAGACAAGTGCATCTCCTTGGGTGGCTCGTTTTGTTTGTGAAGAAGGAAGGATGGATGTTTTTCGATATGTGCATAGAACTACGGACAGTGAACAGGTGACCATAAAGAACAAGTATCCTCTTCCGCCGCCATTGAGACTTGTTCGATAGTTACAAGGTGGTTGTGTCTTCTCTAAGATTGACTTGAGATTCCGGTATCACAATTGAAAATACGGGCAACGGATGTGCCAAAGACTGCCTTAGAACCAGGGGATGGGCATTACGACTCTTGTAGTGAGCTTTTGGTCTTACGATGCCCGGCGGCGTCTGAGTTTGATGAACGGGAGTTTTAAGCCAATTGAGATATCTTTGTTTCGTATTATTGATGATATACTAGATATACTCTAAAAGTAAGAGGAACATTGAGGAGCATTGAGAATGGTTATTGCGAAAGTTGAGGGAGATAGGAAAAAAGCGTTAGGCCAAGTTCTATAAGTCTGAGGTTTTGGCTCGATGCAGTGTCTTCTTGGGGACACTGGTTTCTTATAAGGATGGGGGGTGATGGTGGACTGGATCCGATCTAATGATCGACAAGTAGTGAAAACTTGGGTATAAAGACCTACGAATGTGTCAAAATAAGGAGCTTTGTGGCGTTAGCTAGCTACAACGCACGATTGTCAAGGGAGTCTCTTCTATTACTTCCCAACTGACGACTTTGAATAAGCAAAAATGTTTCATTTGTTATGGTCGGAGGAGTTGAGGAAAGCTTGAAGAAGCTCAAGACTCTGTTGACTACTGCACCAATTCTCACTTTGCCAGTAGAAGCGTAAGAAATTTCATATCTATGTGACGCATCCTATCGGGGGGTTTGGGTTTTTGCAGTGCTAATGCAAGAGAAAAAATGTGATTACTCTATGCTTCGAGGCATTAAAGGTGCTATGAACGAATTATCGACCCATGATTTAGAGTTGGCTTGCAGTGGTGTTTGCATTAAAGCAATGGAGACATATTTAAGGGGTTAAGTGTGACGTGTCTATTACGGAGCATCGTAGTCTACAGTATGTATTCACCCAGAGAGATTTTATTTGAGACAGAGGAGCTGGATGGAAACTACTGAAGGGACTAAGCTCAAACGATTTGTATATACGGGGAAGGCAAAGTTGTAGCGGATTGCTTTAAGGTAGAAAAGGCGCGGAAGCATGGGAAGTCTAGCTCACTTGCAAGCTTCTAGACGCCCAATGGCTAGAGAAGGTCAGATTCTGGACTACGACTTATGAGTTAGACAGTAAATGAGAAGGGAGGATGTGCTTAGCTTGTGTGGAGGCACAAGATATTCCTTCCTGACAAGATAAGGGAAAGCAGTTTAATGATGAAAAAGATTGATTCGCATCGAGATAAAGTGCTGCAAGAGAGGCTAAAGAAGCGAACAATCGATGAGGAATGTGTTTTGAGGATTAAGGGACGGGGTATGTGATACCCCGCACCGTCGATGATTTGCTCAACACTATTGCTGACAGAGGCTCAAGTCAAGGTATGCGATACATCCGCGGTGCAACCAAGATGTACCGTGACCTAAAGCAACACTTTTGGTGGAGAAGAATGAGCGTGATATTGTGCTATTTATTGCCAGGATTAGTCCAAATTGTCAACAAGTAACCTATGAACACCCAAGGCCCGGAGGAAAAAATTCAGAGAATGCCCATCCCGGAATGGAAATGGGAGAGAAGTGCAATGGAATTTCGTGGTTGGTCTTCCAAAGAAAATGGGTGGAAGTCTGACTCTATTTGGTGTTTGATTGCTTGATTTAGGTTTAACTAAGTCGGCTCATTTCATTTCGGTCTCAATGAGTGACTATTTTTATAATTGAGAGGAAGTTAGCCAAACTGTACATCTCAGAAGTTGTTTCGATTGCTCACGGGGGGTTCCACTGTCCTCATTATCAGATAGAGGTACGCCAGAGTTTACTTTAAGTTTTGTGAAAAAAAATTGTATGCGCGATTGGGCTACTAGGTTGCGACCTTAGTACCCCGTTCCACCATCAGACGATGGTTCAGTCTGAGCCTGTCGAGACATGCGAACGATTCAAGTTGTTGGAGGAATGCTTAGTGATGGTGATAGAATTCGGTGGCCATTGGGATAGCTTCGGTAGCCTTAGCGAGATGTTTTCCTACAATAATAATATCACTCAAGCATTGATATGGCTCCCTTTGAAAGCAGTTGTTATCACGGTAGGAGGTGTTAGGTCCCCCATTGGTGTGGTTGATGTGTTCGAGGTTAGTGCCTTGGGGTACTGTCTTTGAGGGATCGATAGAGAAAGTGGAAGTCCATCAAGAAAAGGCTTCTACCGGCGCAAAGTGGTAAAAGAATATGCAGGGCCGAAGGTTAGAGACTTAGAGTTCATGGAGGGGAAACAATTCTTGTTGAGTTTCACCAGAGGCTGTGGATGCGATTTTGTTAAAAGAAGGGGTAAACTTAAAGCACCGAGGTATATTGGCCCATTTGAAGTTCTGAAACGAGTAGGGAGACGAGGCTAGCTTATGAATTAGCCTTGCCTCCAGGGCTGCCGGGGCATCCGGTATTTCCATGTGTCAATGTTGAAAGATAACCAGGGGATGGAAACTACAGTTCCGTTTGCGGATTAAGTTTTGCTGATGAGAATTTGTTCTAATGAGGAGGGCCTGTTGCCATGTTAGGAGAGAGTTCGCAAGTTGATGTCAAGGGAGATTGACATCATCAAAGTTCAAATGGAAGAAATCGACGTTGAAGAAGCCACTTGGGAGAAGGAAGGACAGATATGCGAGGAAAGAACCCCCATCTGTTTACAGATTCAGGTATTCCTTTTCGCCTTGTTTTCCTTCTTGTGATCGTGCGGGACGAACGATGGGTGAATTGGTATCTATTGTAACGACCCGTTTAGTCGTTTGCAGCAGTAGGTAGATTTTATTTCTAAAAAAAATAGGCTAGAGCCGATGCGACCACCCGACGGGACAGTCATGCGGCGCGACGCGACCGTCGCAGGGTCTCGTTTCAAAACACTTGAAAAAATCTGAAAGTGGGTACTGAAAACACTCTTGACCGTCACGACGAAATGGCAGACGACAGTCACACGCAGTGAGGACCGTCACAGGCGTTTTGACGGACCGTACAACAGACTCTATGGTGGAAAATCGAGTCTCTGACGGGTTGCGACGACCCCCCCCCATGCCAGTGACGAGGCCGTCGAAAGGTTTTTGCGCAATCCTAGTCTGGTCGGATCCTTTATACGTTTTAAGAGGACGTTTTGACTATTCCTGCTTTAATTATAAAGTTAGAGGGTTAATGTAATAAGTCTAATTAATTTGGGCGTTAAGGAGGTTGGTATGAACCTTAAGTACTTAGTGCATTATAGTTGCCATTTTAAACTTAATTATATGATAATTAGGGTAAAGAAAGCGGGGGTTTGTAAAGAAAAAACAGAAAGACAAAGGAGAGACAGAAAAAGAAGCAAGAGAACGAGTAGAGATTAGTAGAAGAAAGAGGAGAGACGAAGAGGATAGCAAAGGATTTTGAGGAAGATAGCTTGTTGACCGACAATTCTTCGGTTGGAGGTAGGTATGGTTTTTACATAGTCGTAGTAAAAATCTTAATAGCGAATGATATGTGTTGGGTAGTATTATTAAGTCTTCTATATGCCTGAATTTGTGTATGCATGATGTGATTTTATCTATTATAGAGATATTGTATTGTGATAAAAATAAGCAGGATGAAGCATTGAATCTTAAATCTTGAAGAAAACATAATCTACTTTGTTAATGATGATGCCTTGCGATAAAGAGGCCTTGATGAATGCAAGGTAAGTGAGATTAGGGGATCGGGGTGCACGTTCCGGTACCAGGATAGTATATGAGGAACGGGAGTCGTGTCACGTTCCGACACCAGGATAGTATATGGATCGCGGTATAGGTGCAAAAGTTCCGTTGTGACGGGTGCCGTACCAGGAATAGTATACGCAGGATAGGAGTAGTGTCACGTTCCGACACAGGATAGTAATGGATCGGGTGCCACGCTCTGGCTACCAGGATAGTATATGAGGATCGGAGATTTAGCGAGCTGGTCACGTTCGACACAGGATAGTATATGGCGGGTTGCCACTTCGGTTACCAGGATAGTATATGAGGATCGGCGTGTCACGTTCCGACACCAGGATAGTATAGCGATCGGGTGCCACGTTCCCCAACCGGTACCAGGATAAATGAGGAGCGGGAGAGTGTCACGTACCGACACGCGGTAAATAATATAAGAATCTTGAAATATACTAATATTACTCAATCTAAAGAACCTGTTCCCAAAAGAGTATGGTGTGGAGGGCCTGAGTCCTCATAGATATGGTTGGTAATAGTATAATGAGGGTTATACTTGTTGCTATCACCTGTTAGAATATTAGTTGATTTGATGATATTATCATGAGATATATCGCTTTCTATTTTGAGTTGGCCGTGATATCTACTCAGTACTTGTGTTACTGACCCCCCCTACTTTTATGTTTTCCTTTGATATCGTGGCTATGCATCAACGTTGCCGTATATCTTCGACTCAACAGTAGTTCAAGGCCAGTCTTCGTCAAAAGGATCTTCAGGCGTGAGCTATGTTACATAGCTCTGCCGACGGATTCTCCTTCCTCATGTTTGAATGCCTTGAAGTTCGGCATAGACTAGCTTTTGATTGTTTTAGCTTCTTAGAATACTCTTAGTTAGTAAATGATCATTAATGTTCTTGTGGCTGATACACTTCCAGATTTTGCGGAATTAATAGATGTTGAATTTAGAAGTTATTGTAATTGTCGTTTTATTTATGAGTTTAAGTCTTCCGCATTGCTTTATGTTGATATTAAATTGAAATGATAAGGTTTAGATGGTTGTTCGCTCCATAGGCAGGGTAAATGTGTGGTGTCGAGGCGCGGCACTCGGTTATGGGTCGCCTGACAATAGTCAGGTGGAAACTAATGGCTTGGCTAATAATATTATCATGACCAGTGTTTTAGTGAATGTTTGGTTTATGTCAATAAATTGGCTAACAATACATTGTCCAAAAAGTTCAATTGATTTGTCTTACAATGTTATTTCAAAGATATGATGAAAATTAATTACTAATTTAAACCAAAGCATGACCTATGTAACATTGAATTCATAATCAAGGGTATGCCAATCATTTGGACAAATCCCAACATACCCTTTCCAAATGAACTATGAATATAAGTAAGCACATTGAACAAAGTTTATAACGTTCATAAAGAATGGTATAAACTACCAAATGTCATTGAAGAAGATAAGGTGAGTAATAACAATAATTAAAAGTTCACAAACTATGAAAGTGACCAGAATGAGGCGTTAAAAGAAGTGAGACAAGTCTCAGTCACACCTAGACAATTATGTCAAAGATACTCACATAAGAGGGTGTTAATAATCGTGAGGACAAGTCTCATTAACACCAAGATGATAATGTAAGGTTAAATTCACATATCATCAAGTAAAGAAAGGGGTGGCTGGTTATACAAAGAGTTAAGTAAACCTCATAACTAGAAGCAAGCCTCCATAATGTTTGAGTCAACTCTAAAAGATGTAAAGAAAAAGAAGTTGAGCAAAGCACCGATAAACTACCAATGAACTTACATGTAAGGTTCATCAGTTGAGGCTACCACAAAGGTGTATAAGTAGTCTCCATATGTCTCCTAGTCTTCAAACAATGTTGCCAGAATAGGAACTAGCCAGTGGATTCCACCAATGAGAACTAGGTATGATGCGATTTTACATTGGCCGGTGAAACCTCCCCTTTTCGATGTGGGGCAGACACTGGATTTCATGCTTATATCACATGATCTATGTCGATTAAATGCTCAAACAAAGTATTCGGTTCACTTTAGCCGTGAACCACCTCTTTTCGGTGTGGGGAATACACCGACTTGGTTTCACCCTTTTCGGTGCGGGGCAGACACTGCATTTCATGTTTATCTCACATGATCTAGGTTCACTTTTATTGGTGAATCACCACTTTTCAATCTAACAAGAATGTAAAGAATAACTTGTTGTAAGGATAGCCAAATCATTTCCTTTTGTCTTTTGGATTACTTACTTGAACCGTTGTAGGTATGGGACTACAATGAATCATTGCACTTATAAGTAAAACATAAGATTAAAGAGATTTTTGAACTACACAACAAGAATAAGCAAAAGACAGAAAAATAAAATACGTATAAAAAGAAGATTTTTCGGGTTTGGAGGAGAAATTTTACGAATTTTTGTTCGAGTTGTTTTAAAATTATATTGATGATTCTAGGGTCTTATGTTCATATAGAAAATGAGTTGTTTGCTTTTAATGCATTAAAATACGTTATATTCATACCACAATTCGCAAATAACGAATTAGGAATGTATAGTGACTTCGCGTTGCAAAAATGGCATGTTGTTGTAGGAATAACTTTTGTTGATCATGCATAGTCCTTATGTGTATATACCCATACTTAGTACAAGTGTGTACTAACCCTATACTATTACTATATTCATAGGTGCAGGTCCGATAGAAAGTTGAAGACTCATCGAAGCTGTTTGGATTAGTGATCTCCAGACTTTGGTAAATCCTCTTGAGTTTGAGGATGCTAGATTTATCTTTCTAGCCTAGTACTTTGTACATAGCTAGTGGTTGTTTTTCCTATCTTTTCTCTTCAGATGTTTCATTCAAACCTTTTATTAAGGCCGTTTTGGTATACTATTACGTTATATATTGATCTTTTCTTTTGAATTGTTTCATCGATTGTATATGGTTGTTTACTTTGAGCTTATCACAATATTATTCCATGTAGTAATCATACGAACTCTATGTATACTTCACTATGTTTTAAAAGTTTTCAATTTTCTAAGAATTTAACTATGTGATTCTGATGAAAGCTAAGAAAAGTCTAGTATGCGACCTCTGAAAGGTTAACGATGCTTGTTTCATTCGGATACCAGAATCCGGGTGTGATAGTTCAAGACATTTTCGAATATTAAAAAAAAAAGTTAAATTGGTGACACCATTGTGTCAAATATCAATAAGAGATTTTGTCACAAGTAGTAAAATAGCAAAAGTAGAAGCGAGACGATGTACGAAAGAGTATTTATGAGGTGTGACCGCAATATATGTTAACACAAACTAATGGGTGCATTTTTTGATAGTAAAATTCGCAAGACAATGGAGACTACACTAAGTTCTAGGTGAAAGTAAGTTCCTCCTCTTCACGCAAACTTACCCATGACGACAAATTGGGTTCTCTCGAACACCGACCTTGGTGTCACAGCAAACCAGCCTAGGCACTTACCCCCAATGTGACCCTTTCAATAGATGGGTGCTTTTGGATCTCAGTTAGCGCGAGACTAGGATGCACCCTCTCGGGGGAACCGCTATGTTGCACCTCACAGGGGGTCATCTGGCATATTCTTGAGATACTCTGCTACACCAGCCACCCATGTCCGTAGAGTATCTTCTCTTTTTTCATATGTATGTTTCACGCATTTCACTCCCTTTCCCCCTATTGTTGCTCTCATCTTCTGTGCACCCACCTAGACCTGTCCTCCCCCCGACATCAAGCCCCTGGTAGAATACTAACTTAGGGAGCTCACTTGTGTTTGCTTTTTTATTTTTTAAGTAGGACCCTATAACCACTATTAACTAACACACACCCCAAATCTCATAAGGTGACAATCAATCTATTAAAATCCATCTAATCTCATTATAATACCCCGAATACCCAAACATAATTTAGTTCCCACCCACCATATTTAAATACACACCAAGAATGGTGTTTTAGCCACAACTCAGCAATACATAATTAAATTATACTTAGTTATGATAAAAGAATCCAAAATGGGTTAGATAGAAGAAGAATTAAACCTTTAAAATGGTAAACGAAGGTAAATGGACAAGACCAACTTCCAATATTGGAAGAAGAACTATTTCCTTAAAACATCTTCAAAAACCACTCTAAAGTTGCGAGAGAACTTCAGAATAAAAGTTTGTAAAATAAATATTAAGTGTATAATATTTCACTCTCTAATTCTCTCCAAAAACTCTCCTCAAATAATAAAAGAGTTTAATATTTATAGTCTTCAGATTTAGTGTAGGTGGATCCATTCGGCGTCTTTAGTCGTGATTCACCTATTGATTTGGCGAATCATTATTTTTATGGTTCTTCGCTATTTGCGCCTTGACTTTTAATCCAAATATTCGGTAATGTTGCTCGGAATAATTCTATTTTACGGAACTATTGGGCGAAGCTCTGATTGCTCCTTTTCGTCGCCTTTTGATCCACTTCCTTTTGTGTTCGCTTGTTGTAACTGATACGCTCAAATTATACATCCCTAAAAAGTATAAGCGGTCGCAATCAAGTAGATAACCCAACTAGTATGTTGGGATCGATCCCACGAGGAAAATGATTTAGACTTATTTTAAATGCACAATTATGTCTTTTTTTATTTTTTTAGAAACTTCAAGTCTTTCAAAACTAGTAAATTAAAGGGGGGGGCGGGGGGGGGTAATTTGTGAAACAAGTTCCTTAAACAATCTATGTTAACAAGTAAATCAAAGTATGTTGAGTTTTTATCAAGTGTGGTTATAACTAAGGTATATGTGTTCCCAGAGGTTCATAACATCATATTCCTAGCAATAACAATTTTTTCCTAGTGGTTTGCATGCAAAGTGGAAAGTTAGGTATCTCTAAATCTGTGGTCCGACATCTAGAGAATTCACCCCGCATCTTGGTCTGGCTATGTGCGTATAATTTACTAAGTCTTACCTTCACATCATATTAGACATCATAATCGATGTATGACATACTTATTACTTTTGCATCAATCAATACTAGACTATAATATAGTATCACACTAAATATATATTGATAAATCTTTTCCTATTCCTACCTCCTTGGTCCAGCAAGTAGCAACAAGACGAGTTCTAACATGTGCATTTGTTTAAAACACATCTAAGCGAAAGAATTATCAATACATACAAGAATAGTGTTTAAAAATTGCTTAATTGCTAGTTATACTTTGTTAATTACCCATCGTTCCCACAACACTAAATGTGGATTTAGTTATCCATGCAAGAAAGATCACAATTCATAGTTTTAGATTAGGAAATCATGAACTTACTGAACAATAAAAAGACACCAACAAATTCAACTTAAATTGCAAAAATATTCTTCAAAAAAAATTTGGTAATTGATTAATTGTCCAAGTTTGCAAAACCCAGTCTCCAACACACAAAATAGATTAATAACAATAGTAGCTAAACTCAAAAGCAAGGTTTTAATACCCTATATGTTGAAAAAATAATCCTAAAAAATGAATTGAAATAATGAATGTTTTGTCCATGTACGCGACTTTAATCGACAACCTCACGGAGGACTGTCGATCAATTGATGGCCCATCAATTGCCTCTGTCACTCAAGACTTGCAACTATTTTGCTCCACCAGATAGAACAATTTCTGAATGAAACAACGGACGAGAAGTATGGTCCTTCAATCCATTTATGGTGCGTAGATGCTCCTCCGTAACTCCATACATAGAATCTTGAAAAAGTATAGTACTAGAACCTTTTCATAACCAATCAAAGGTTCATCAGTACAGTCCATTGATCAATCGATGAACCATTGTTTACTCTTGTCGTTCCAAACATGGTTACATTTCCCTGATCTTCTCCCATACTATTAACTGCACATCGATGGTCAACACTATGGTCCGTCGATGTCCTTCGTGGGTCATCTTCTACAATTTTAAGCTTCTTTCTACACTTTCAACCTGGACATCTTTCATGCAAAACAAAACACAGAACTTGTGAAAACTACTACAAAAGGTTGTAGACACACATAACTATTAAGTAAAATGCATTGAAAATACCGTAAAACCACGGTATATCAACACCCTCAACCTAAATTCATTATTTATCCTCAAGAGACGCACTATGACTCAAAAAAATATCTGTACACAATGACTTTTCCATTTATAGGTGAAACTAACAAGTGGCGCATAGCGCCGAAGAAATTTTAACATTCGGGTGGGACGGTTTACCAGAATCCGCAAGATCATCACTTGGTCACCCTCAGTATTTCCCACATCAACCTCTGCACCATCAGTAGTGCCCTTCTCACTACTCGCCGGTATAGAACTAGATGCTCCAGCAGCCATCTCCAATGTTGTCATATGACATATCTCCTAATTTACCAAGGAGGTCCTCCTAGCTCGCTTCCAACTCTTCCCTCTGTGTCTTATTTGCACGGGCCTCATCATGGACTTTGAACATCATGGAGGGGTGACTCTTGGTACGCACACACTTCTCAGGATGAGGCTCAGCATGGACTTTGAACAAGGCCCCTAGAACTGTATCCTATGCTATATCTGTGGGAGAACTCCTAGGCTCAGTCCCACTAATCGCCAAGATGGCGTACTTTGGCTCACAGGCTGGATAACTCAATCTGGATGGCAGTGATTTTAGTAGTGGGGATGGGTGCGCTAGGACCCATAGCTCAAAGTCATTGAGGAATTTGTGGACTGACTGAATATGATGCTCGGCTTTCTTGGACACCCGCTTCTCTATTTGGTCATCTACCTCAGCAATAGATTTCTAAATTAAACGGTGAATGTGGTGGAGTAGTTTATCCATTTGTGCCTCTAACCTCTGAATTCGAGCTAGAGGGAGCAACGCCACAGATGGAAGTGTGGATCAAAACAAACTAGGGGCCCTACTGGCTACGTGGGAAGAAGAAGACGGAGTGAGGTCAGCATGCTCTGGTCTTTGTATGTCAGAGGTCTGCCATTAGGCGTAGCTCAGATAGTGCCGCGAAGTCGCGCTCAGTAGTGAGGCGCACTCAATCTGGTCCCTTTCAGGTGCTGCTACATTAGCCTAATCCTTGATGAGGCCTATATCCGAAGTCCCTGCTGGCTAGAGAGTGTATCACAGTGCCAAATTTTCACTCCAGCGTCCCTACACAGCTCGAAGATAATACATGTAAAGGGGTAAGTGGTGGAGGTCTTGAAGACGCTCTCATGAATTATCGTTAAAATAAGCCCTACATAATTTATCTCCAACCCAGATACCAGTGTTCCTGCCATCACCGCTCTATGACATGTTAGTTCATTATCAACACTTGTGGGCGATAACCGGTAACGGGCTACCAACCAGAAAAAGTTGGCCACAAAAGTGAGGGTAGCGTTCTTGATCAGCCCTCGGAGATCTATCACCAAGTCAGTTCTCTCACCATTTGTCGCCAGATATTGAGACAACCATTTTCCACACCGCCCTCACACTTCTCCACTATTCTTGAACTTCGAACTCAAACAATTTATACAAACTCCATTTGCACATTGGGCGAAAACTATTAATATGAACATTGGCATCCATTGGGACCCGATAGTGAATGAATGAAACCGATATAGGAGGAAACGTCGGATGGTAGACTCAGATATGTCAACCCGGTATCCTAGGTTTATTGTAGAGGTGACAGGTCCTATTTCGGAAGTCTTGCCCGACTATCTATGAAACATTGGAGAGTAGCCACATAGGAAGCATAGAACTCCTGGACGATCTCCTCAGTACAAGTGTCCAAATCCCGACCCATCTAGTCAAATTTATGTAGATTGAAAACTCTATGCACCTTGGAGACCATGGGCGAACTCCCCTTGAGGACTTGACGCACCACTGTAACAAGCCGTTTCATCACCCCATTTTCATTCAACATCTTCACATCGCCATACACCTTGTATTGTCCCTCTAGGTGCCAAGTCATTTGCTCAGGGTACGGGCGCAAACTCTGAACTAATAGCCTAATTAGACAAGGCTTGGTAGTCTTGTCCCTCGGATCTAGTGGCTCTATGAGAGCTGGAACTGCAAGCAGTGGCTGCCTTTGACCCAGAAGATTGGGCGACCCTGATACAAAGGAAGACTCAGAGCCAATGTTGAGACCCCTTTAGAACTGTAAGCAGCCTCGGATGGTGAATCAGTCAGTGTGCGCTCCTCATCAGTGGGAGACATCGACTAAGTCGGGAGTCACTTTCTTGGGGGTTCATCTAGTAACTTGTGATGTTGCTGTTGGTGTTGTGGAATCTGAATGGACATAGGCTGGGTCCTGCTCATTATCGGTGTGTTAATTGATCAATCGACGAGACAGGGCAACTAACTTGGATTTTCCTGCTTAGAGTAGACAACATACTTCTTGGGAGCCATTTTTACCTGTAAAGCAATTGTGAGTATCATAGTAGCATTACAAAAAAATCGACATGTAACGGAAAGAACAAAAACTTGAAATCAGAAGTGCAAGTCATTTTTGCAGAGTAAAATCAATGGATACTATCGACGCCTCGTCGAACAATCGATGGCTCATCGATCAATCGATGGCTCATCGATCAATTGACGGTCCGTCGATCATGTCCATGGTTTGAAACTTAAAATATCTTTATGATTGGTTCAAAACATGTTTTCTGAAGGGAACGAAGGACATAAAAAATTGTTTGTTGATGAATTGATGGACCGTAGTCCACTTCCGTCGTAATACAATTATATTTATTTTAGGAAAGGGGTAAAATCAAGTTTTTGGAATAGAACGACAGGCGTGAAGTCGACCGGTCGTAGTCTACTTCTGTCGTTCGGTACTTAAGATTTTTGTAGAATGCGGTATCAATCGAGAGCGAACCCCACGCCAGCCCGTCGATAAATGACCAATGATGCGTATAGAAGGGTCTCATACTGTTGGCCTGAGAGAGAATTCAGGCCTTTTACAAGATCCAATTTTTTTTGTCTTTGGTGACCCCGTTTTGTCACAACTAGGTTCTAATCATACTTTTTAACACACTAGCACTAGTTAGTCATTCATAGGTTTCTGATTTAATACAATTATCAATTCAATTCAGTAAGAATAAGAAACCCTAAGTCGGACATTTCAGGCATATAGAGACACATACATTTAATATAAATATGATACACAACAATATTCTATCATTCTGAGGATGTAACTACACAATGTTTAGCATGCAAATTCACCTAATGTAGTCCCAAGGTCAAGACATACTCAGGAATATATATGTACAACTATGAATGAGAATTCAAAGTAACTGGAGATCAAAGTACCTGTGGTAGTAGTGATTATGTTTGAGTGCAATTTTGAACTTTCAAGTAGTAGCCTACGCGTCCGAACTCGATCACCGGCAAATAAAAAATGGAAATAAAGAATTTGGAAGATTAGGATAGTTTGGGGAGTAATATAATGGATGAGTTATTTGGGATTCAGAGAGGTTTAATTTGAGTGAAATAGGAAAGGATATCATGGAATGAAACATTTATGGAAGGTAATTGTAAAAGAAATGGAAAGAGGGAATGAATTTGAAAGGTTATGTCTTTTAATTTTACTGGCCGAGTCGGGTTGGATCACTGGCACATTTGGACCTACGAAACCCCGTCAACAGTTTGTCGATTGGGACGATCGATCACTTCCGACATAAAAAAATTTGAAAACATACATGGGATCTACAGACACAATCTACGCTCCGTCGATGGATTAACAGTCTGTCGATGGGGTCCGTAGACCTCTGTACTAGACCATTTTCTGCAATTTTTTTTTGTTTTTGCTTCCTGCACATGTAACAGTCATTAGGTCATTATTTTTTGTGTTTTTATGGACATATTTGAGTCGCGGACCCTATACTAATTTCTAGCGAACACTAACACATAAGCAAAAATTAAATAATAAAAAATGAAAAAATAATATGACTCTTTCTACTAGGAGAACAAAATCTAACAGTGGCTACATGATACACCTTGGGTTTCCTCCCAAGAAGCACTTGATTTAACGTCACGGCTCAATGCATAACCATTTGTTACTCAAGACCTCATCGAGATGATAGACCTCCATCACTTTATTAACATTCTCTACATGCACAGATAGATGTTTATCATTTGTTGTGAACTTTGTGCCTTCTTTGTTCTCCAACTCAACTGCTACATATGGGAACACTTTAGTTATGCGGAGTGGAATTTCCACATGGACTTGAGTTTAACCTGAAACAAGTGCAATATCGAGTTGAATAGAAGTACCAAATTGCCAACTGCAAATTGTCGCTTCTTTATTCTTTGATCGTGATTATTCTTGATCTACTCTTTGTACATAGCTAAACTTCCATAGGCCTTTAAGCGAAACTCATCAAACTTATTCAACCCATTAAGTCTTTGTTCTGCTGCTTCAGTCCAATCCAACTTAAGTCTCTTCATTTCCCACATCGCCATGTGCTCTAGCTCAATTGGTAGTGACAAATTTCCATAAAAAAATTGTTATGGAGACATACCTATGGGAGTCTTGTATGCAGTGTAGTAGAACCAAAGAGCATCATCAAGCCTCCTTGAAAAATCCATTCTATTAGCATTCATTATTTTCCCCATAATTTGCTTTCACCTCAAATTGCCGACCAGTTTGTGGATGGTAAGGCGTATCCCCATTACAACAAACACAATATTTATCCAATATCCCTTTGAACAATTTATTACAAAAGTGAGAGACACCATCACTAAAAATGGACCTAGGTGTACCAAACATGGAGAAGATATTTCTTTTGAAGAATGTTGTAACACTCTTTCTTCATTATTAGGAAGCGTAATTGCTTCCACTCATTTCGACACATAGTCATCTGTCACAAGAAAATACTTCACCCCATGAGAACTCACAAACGGGCCCATAAATTCAATGCCCCATACATCAAATAGCTCGATCACCAGAATAGGATTCAAGGGAAGTTCTTGCCTATTTCAATTCCTCCATCTCGTTGGCACCAATCCCATGATTTGGCAAATTCGTAAGCATCTTGATGAATGTTTAGCCAATAATACCCACATTGTAGAATCTTATGTGCTGTCCGGATACGACTATGGTCCCACTCACAGGCGAGGAGTGACATGCTCTTAAAAAACAATTCAACAACTCAAACCGCAGTGTGAAACAAGATGATAATCCCATCGCGTTACAACTCCGATTATAAATAGGCTCATTCCAAAAGAAACATTTCACATATTGCCATAAAAAAAACCAACTTTTTTCTTTGGTTGAAGTCAACTGTGATGGGACCACATCTCTTGCCAGATAGTTCACAAAGTTTGCCAGCCATGGGATCAATCTTGAGAAGCGACCAATACATGTTCATCTAGAAATAGATCATCAATTTCAGCCTTTTTTCCTAATGCACGAATAGCTTTATCCTTTAATCTAGACAAGTGTTCAGAAAATTGATTCTCAATCCCCTTTCTATCTTTCACTTAAAAATGAAACTCTTGCAGCAACAATAACTATTTGATCAACCTTAGCTTAGCATCCTGTTTCGCCATCAAGTACCTCAAAGCAAAATGGTCGGTATGCACTATCTCATGCCAACCAAATAGGAACAAAATTTCTTAAATGACAACACCAACGTAAGAAGTTCCTTTTCAGTTACCATGTAGTTCTTTAGAGCTTCATTTGCGGCTTTACATGCATAGTAAATGGGGTGAAGGATGTTATCCCTTCTCTGTCCCAATACCACACCAAGTGCAACCCCACTCACATCTCACATCACCTCAAAGGGCTCACTCCAATATGGTGAAATAATAATGGTCACATATACCAACTTCTCTTTCATCTATCCAAATGCCTTCAAGTGGGATTCATCGAAATAGAAATGACATTCCTTCTCGAGCCATTTTCTCAAAGGATGTGCAATTTTTGAAAAATCCTTAATAAACCTCCTATAAAAAACTACATGCCCAAGAAAAATTCTCAAACCCTTAATAGATAATGGTGGAGGAAGCTTCTCTATCACTTCTACCTTAGCTCGATCAACCTCTACCTCCTTCTTAGACATGTGATGGCCCA
Source organism: Solanum habrochaites (assembly GCA_027704765.1). Classification (NCBI taxonomy): domain Eukaryota; kingdom Viridiplantae; phylum Streptophyta; class Magnoliopsida; order Solanales; family Solanaceae; genus Solanum; species Solanum habrochaites. Next base: position 22,828,788 of record JAKWJA010002489.1, on the reverse strand, counting down.
ACACAATGCCTTTTTTCACCATAAAGTGACATTTTTCCCAATTTAGCACCACATTACAATTCTCACGCCCCTTGAGTACCTCAGCCAAATTATTCAAACACCGATCAAATGAGTCTCCTAATACAAAAAAATCATTATAATAACAGCTCGATCGTGTCCTCTACATTATCAGATAATATCGACATCATACAATGCTGAAAGGTTACCAGTGCATTACATAACCCAAACGACATCCTTTTGAATGCAAAAGTACCATATGGCAAGTGAATGTGATCTTTTCTTGATCTTTTGGAGGGATAGATATCTGATTATAGCCATAATAGCCATTGAGAAAGTAATATCAACCTTTGCCTGCAAGTCTTTCTAGCATCTGATCCATAAAGGGCATGAGGAGATGGTCCTTTTCTGTCCACACATTCAACTTCGGGCAGTCCAAGCAAACTCTCCATCCGTTCAAAGACCGCATTGAAACAAGTTTGTTCCTCTCATTAGGTACGCACAGAATAGCACACACCCTACTCTTGTTCGCAATTGGACAAAAGACTACATCATCCAACCACTTGATGATATTCTTTTTCACTACCTCATGCATAGGTGGATTCAACTTTCTTTTGTGCTCAATGCTCGATTTGTGATTGATCATGAGTTGTATTTTATAAGTAAGAATACCTAGAGAGATCTTAATAATATCCTGCATAGTACAACCAATGGATCGCTTAAACCTCTTCTACACTGCCACTGAGCACTCTACTTGTTGGCCATGCAAATCTGTTGCATTTATCATAGGTGAAGTGTCATATCTACCCAAGAACATATACTCAGATGAGGTGGTAAATCCTTAATATATAATTTTGGGGCCTCCTCAATAGATGTTTTCGCGGGTGGAGACTCACGATTTTTCGTATCCAACTCTGACTTCATCGGATTTGATTAATATACATTTCGTTCAAGTGCATCCACCAAAGAACCATACTATTCAATACCATCACTGTGAAAATTCATGATAACTGCCGCTCGTGCCTTGACACCTAGTCGATCTTCAATTTGCACTTCAGATACACTCTCAACCCTATAGGATAAAGTAGATACCGTTTGGAGCTCACTACTCTGTTTCATGGACCCACATATATCGAAAGTTGCTTCTTCATTGTTCAATCTAAATTTCATCTGCCATTTTTCCATGTCGACTAATGCACGCCCAATGGCAAAGGAATTTGCTTCCAGAATAATGTTGGTTACCGCTCAAAGTAACTGACAGTCCAATCAAAAAATCACCCGAATATATGAATGACTCTACTTTTCAGGACATCATAGAGTAATAACCAATGGGAACTTTTCATTAGTTTCAGTACTGTCCTCAAATACTGCATCATAAGTATTTTGGGTCACCCCAATCTAACTTCGTATAAATGAAAGAGGCATGAGAATTTATGTTATGACCCACTATGACAGAGTGCCTTTAGCAAGTGTAGTCACCTATCGTACATGGAATAATGAAGGCCCTGAATCTCGTTCTTTTAACAAAAGAGGACCTTTTAGCAATAGGCACGTACAATGTTTGGCATCTTTCCATCATTTCAACTCACGCGATCTCCACTTTTCACTATTTCTTTAATAAACCTACACTGTAATCGGAAATTATGTTCCTAGGATTCTATCAACCGGACATTGATTAAAAAACATGTTGTTTTAACTATTTGATACAATCCACCAGTATTAACCATTTTAATCTTCTTCACTAATCCTTTACACATGGTGGTGGGGAGGTTAGGTAAATGAGGATACGTTGGGGTCTCAGATATCTCTGCTTCTTTAGCAATTTTTCCACCAAGTCCCCACTCCTTCGGTACTAGCGTCTTCCGTCCGTCTCAATCATGCACCTTTGACTACAAAGACAATAGGATGGACCATGGTATGCTTAGCGCCCCTTGATTAGTGACTGCCATGCAATACCCGTTATTTTAAGGATTGTGGATAGCCTTGATTGAAAGAGTGCTACGTTAGCATGGGTTCATAGTAGTACACAACGGATTCATTTGTAGCTGAAGATGCTTTATAAACTGCATGTGCATCCACCTTTTGTCCGATGTTAGCTAGGTCACTTTTCATTTCCTTGACATTTTCATCACTCGTATCAAACCTCCTCCTCAGCTTTTCTAACATATCCTCAACTCATGACATACTACCTTCACCGTCTTTAGGAGCTACTTCCCAATTTTGAGGGGCAACATATGGCCCATTCAGATGATTTCTGTTGCCATAGTTATTTCAATTGAAGTTGTTGTCACGGTTGTAGTTCCCATATTGGACATATTGACCCTCTCGATTGTAGTTTCCATATTTTTTGACGCGTAGAGTTTCCTTTACCTTGGCGTAAGGTCTCTGATTGAGCCTTGGATTGTCGAGAACCCCCATCTGATCATTCAGAACTGCACTGCACCTCATCATAAGTAGTACTCGATTTACTGGTGTTTGTTTAGTCAAATTTTCCCCAATTTACTTTCTCTGCACCTCCGCTAATATGTAATTCAAGTCCAACTCTCGCTCGATTTCTCATCTAACGCATCTCTTCATGAATCTCTCTACCACCTAGTTGTTAGTAGCTTGTCCACGAAGGTGTTTCGCTCATGTTTTTGACTTTATATATATAAAAATACTAATCGTATCTATATATATATCTCTATATATATATACTATATATATACATTATATATTATATCGGCATTCCCCATAGGAGCCACCGCATATAGTATCAAGCACTGCTTGTTGTTATCATCTTCACCTTTGGGTAACAGAACAAAAAATAATATTTCATACGTCTCCTCAAGGCCGGTGGTTTCGGACGCCTCTCACAAACACAATAAATTTGTCCCATGAACTACTAACTAACTCTCCAGCTAGTGCCACAAAGTTGCTCACCTTATCCTTGGGGTTGATCTTCTTTGACACTGGATAATATCTCCCCAAGAAAATATATTACATTTGATCCGAAGTTTATATGGAGTTTTAGGGTATTTTAGTGAACCATATACAGGCATCTCCTGCCAAGGATAAACGAAACACTCACAAGCCGATAATGCTCATGTCCAAGCCTTGTCTACCCACACAACTTTTGCACAAAAACCTCAATTTAGCGATATGGGCATGTGGATCGTCATATGAGATTCCCAAAAACAAGAACCTGGCAGTGAGCAACTACATCAAGCTTGTCGTCACCATGAATGTGTGCTTAGGTAGAATAGTTAGTAGGACAGGAGGTCTAATGGAGTCTACAATGTTCACATTGCCCCTATAGTAATTTCTAAGTCATGGGCCAGCAAAAGGTTCTTCCCTCAAGACATAACCAGGTTGATTCTCACCGAGGTCCTAGTTGTATGCCTGAACTAGTAGTAGAGGCTGCTGGCCAACTCCATCACCTAGATCACCCTATTAGGGTTAACTAGAATCCTTGATTTTCCATCCTTCTTAGAGTTTGATTTAGTTCAGGGTGTAATGGAATAAGTGGTTCACCTCAGCTTTGTGTTCTTGACATACACCAGATCTTGACCTAGGAGAAGCAAATATAAAAATAAAAAGTAAAATCAGGAAATAGTTAACTAAATTTCGATGCGTAATAAAATTAATCTAAAAGGTAGATTCTCTCGAAGTGGCGCCAAAATTTCATACGCTCAAATTATACTTCGTTAAAAAATTATTAGCGGTCGCAATCAAGTAGAGAACCAAACTAGTAGGTTGTGGTCAATCCCACGAGAAAAATGGTTTAGACTTAGCATTAATTCACAATTATGTCTGTTAAGTCAATGTCTTTCCGAAAACAAGGAAATAAAGGGGTTTTTATTTGTGAAACAAGTTCCTTAAACAATGTAAGTTACAAGTAAATGAAAGTGGATGTTGAGTTTTTATCAAATTGTAAGAATAACTAGGGTATGTGTGTTACCCATAGTTTCATAATGCTTTATCCTAGCAATAGAAATTATTTCCTAGTTTTTTGCTTACAAAGTTGTCAGGTAGGTATATCCGAATCCATGGTCTGGCATCTAAAGAAAATCACCCCGCACCTTGGTCCGGCTACGTTTGTATAATTTACTAACCCTAACCTTTACCTCATATTAGACATCATAATCGATATATGGCTTAATTTAGTTACCTATGCAAGCAACATCACAATTAGTATTTTTAATGAAGAAATCATGAACTTACTCAACTATAAGAAAACACCCATAAATTCAACTTGAAATTGCAAGAAAATTCTTCAAAACAAATACAAAAATTGATTAATTGCACAAATTTGCAAAACCCAATCTCCAAAACAAAAAATAGAACAATAATAATAGTAGCCAACCTCAAAAGAGAGGTTTAAATACCCTACATATAGAAAACATAGTTCTAAAGAAAAAGTTATTGAAATAAGGAATGTTTTGCACAGGTATGTGGCCTCAATCGACGACCTGAATCACAGACCGTCGATCAATCGACGGTCCGTCGACTGCCTCCGTCAGTCAAGACTAGGATATATTTTTCTCCACCACATAGCACCCTTTCTGAATCAAACAACAGACTAGCAGTACGATCCTTCGATATATATATGGTCCGTCGATGTTCCTCCGTAACTCCATAATTAGAATCTTGAAAAATTCATGTACTGGAACCTTCTCTGAACCAATCGCCAGTTTACCAGTACGGTCCATCGATCAATTGATGGACTATCATTTTCTCTCATGTTTCCACACTTAGTAAGATTTCCCTGATCTTCTTCCATAGTCTGAACTGCACATCGATGGTCACCAACTACGGTTCGTCGATCAGACTACGGACCGTCAATGGCGTTTGTAGGTTATTTTTTTCAATTTTCAATTGCTTTCTATGCTTTTAACCTGGACATCTTTCCTGCCAAAATAACATAAAACTTGTTAATACTACTATAAAAAGGCTCTAGATACACACAACTCTTAAGTAAATGTGTTGAAAATAGCGTGAAACCACGGTATATCAGTAACAAAAGGCTGAACTTTTCTAAACGGTGTATCACAAAGTGTGCATGGTGGTTCACACTTTGCATTTTCAACTCATTTTTCCATTTCGCACCTAAGTATCCTTGATCCTACCTAATCCTGAAATATTCAAAAACATAGAGGATTTTATTAGATATCGAGATAAAATACACGATTTGGTGTATTATTTGCATTAAAATAAGACCCTAGATGAGTCCAATTTGAGTACTCATCAGGTACTCATTGAGATATAATTGATTGTTGGTTTCGTATGTTGAGAACCAAAGAGGTAGCATCATTAGTGGTCTTATGGAGAAATTAGTTTGTTGAAGAAGCTAATTAGGAGGTAAAGAGGATATGAAGAAGAAATACCCACATACCTTTGCATATGGGAGGCTCCAATGTAAGGTATTGACTTTCTTGGTACTCCTTAAATTTATATGCGCTATTTTGTTAAATCACATCTTGAGTGTTCGAGTTGGATGTTAATTGTTCCTACCTCTAGTTCTGTTTAGAGTGATCTCATTAGAGGAAGAATGCTTCCAAGGGAGGGATATTGTAACACCCCGGTCTTAGAAACAGCTAAATCTTGAAAGAACTAAATTTCAAAAGAGCTAAATTGAGATTTTGTTCAACATATCCTTAAACTGTTGAGTGCTCTTTCCAATCCAACAAAGTTTGCTAAGTTACGAGTTCATACGAAGGGGATATGGCCATAATAATACAACCAGTTAAGGAAAAACAACTATTTTAAATAGGGATATTTTAGTCTTTTCCTTACCTCACTAGTATTAACGTTTTCCAACCTAAATTAAGGGGTCTAATCTGGTCAATTCAATTGGGATTCATTTGAAATCATTCATGAAACTAGGGCAAAGCTCAAGAGGTGAAAATAGAAAGTTTTCATGACATTATTCAAGATTTCGGGGAAATACAAACATAATTATTTCGAGGTATGTAAGTTGTCGTAGTGATGGATTTTGTCTCCATCATACCCGTCATGTAACAGCTTACCCATGAATTCATTATGACGGTTACTAATTACTTCTTGAGTTAAATTGATAAATTGAGGTCTTTGAGTTCTTGAGTTGAGGGTTTTGCAAACGAAATAACTCCCTTTATAGATTCATATATGGGTTTCATCAAAATTGTTTCTTATTTGTGAAATACTATTGATTTGAATAATGAAACTTCTTTGGGTATGAGTCAGGTCAAGTTGGAAGAGGTAGAGTAGATCGGGCAAATAAGTGCGCCTGGGTCCGGGTTGCGGGAGACACTTAAAGATTTCCAGCCTTCAAATAATCACCCCTATCTCCGCATCACGGAAAGGATTCAGAGTCCTCTGCCTCAAAAGTTTATTTCGCGACTAAAAATTTAATTCACCCTCCGCATAGTGCTAGTGTTTTCTAATTTGAGTCTTCACTCATTTCTTATCATCATATATCTAAACTTCCTAAATTATTGACATATCGTACATTCAAAATCATAACTCTTAATGCTTGATTTCAAATTAAAACAAATATTAAGATTAAGGTTAGAGAAAGTCTTTTGAATCATTTTGAGAAGTCTTATATAATTATTTATACATTGTTTTAAGAATTCAGTAAATGTGTGTGAGAATAAGGAATGTTGAGTTCTTTTTTCAAAGTGAGTATGAGGGGACTATGCATTCCAATGTATGTAACACTTTTACATCTTTATTTAGAGAAAAATTGAGTTCTAATTTAGTTTATGAGGATTTTTTTGCATGATTTCTTTGATGAGAAATCTTTTGAATAATTATCTCACATTGAGGAGGAGTTATGTTTTCTTTAAAAACATATGAGTATGAGCTATAAATTTACTATTAGGAGTAGTATTGAGCACGTATATGGGGATGAGTTCAGAAAATTAAAAATCCTCATGAACCATGTTTGTCAACATGTGTAAATGATCATACTTTTAGATGATTCATTATTTCATTTAAGGAAAACATAGTGGAGTAACTTGGCTGAGGATTTTTTACACTTTGACAAGGTATAGGACAGTTCTGGAAGGTGGATGAGTTGTTGTATCATCACATATCTCATAACAATGGTTGTAGGTTAGAGAATCTCACAATTAAGAATAAAGATTATATTATTGTATATGCATCAAGTTATTATCTACTGTTTTAAAATATTTCGATATACTACATATTTATTGTTGCGTCTACATAGAATTGAGTTGATTATCCATAGTTGAGTTCAGAAAAATATCCTTGAGTTCCGTTGAGTATCCTTTGAGTTGAGTTGAGATGAGGTGAGTATGTTCTTTTTTTAATCAGTTCAAGCTTATGTCTGCTTTAGAGTTCTCCTTCCATGCTCGTTAATTCAATCTAGTGATTTCATATGTCCTACATCTTTTTATGATGCGGATATAGGTATTAAGGGGCATCAACATGTACTTCATTGTTCTAGTTAGTTTGGTAAGCCTCCTATATTTTGAAGGATTCCACTTTTATTTTCAATCTAATTAACATGTCGTGGGTCTGTTCCCGATGTCTAAAATAGTTATTAGATGCTTCATAGATAGTAGTTTTTTTAGTAGTCATTCCCATTTGCATAGTTAATTTTTAAGACTTTAGTTGATTTTTTATGGTTAGTCTGTCAATTCAAATATTCAAAGTTGTTTATCTTGATACTTTAAGTGAATCTTTTCAAATTGAGGTCATACATTCTTAAGTGAGTCTTCCACTGAATATTGAGCCAGACCAAGGGTATTCTTGGGGATCGATAATTTTTTTCGAATGTCGTACATGTCCAGGGTGTACGCACAGGGCATGACATACATCACTAAAGGATGCTTGTCAAATGGAATCAATACATTTAAATATATAAATATTTAATATAGCCAAGGTGAAATATCTACATAAAAGTACTACAATAGATAACAATGTACTCAAGGTGAATATAAAGAAAGAAAGGAGATAAATAATTTGATGCTTTACAAAATACTTTCTCATTTCTAAATTCAATATAATAACTAATATATAAAAATACACGTAACTCTATTGATAGATTTTCTCACTAACAACAAGCACTATGAGCTACGTGATGATACAACGTCTTGTCCATGTAGTCCTAACTATCCTATAGTGTGTTAGGGTATAAAACCTATAAACTATGTGGATCCACTAAGCTTTTCCAAAAGGCACTAAGGATTCATCTAAAAATTATGATTCTACAACCATATTGTAAAAACATGGTTTATTGGGACTATGTGGTTTTTGAACTCTCCCATATCGATACTCAATACTACTTCCTATAATATCTACTCTTGCTTGAATGGATAAAACATAATATTTCTCTGGTTTGAGATAAATATTCAAACTATCCTCTAAAAAGAGGTAAATGCTCTGAAGTATCTCTAAAACTCATTGATCATTAACAAAACAAGGTTTCTCTTTGCTCAGTGTAGAAATTCATTTTGGTTTAAGATATTTACTCAAATGGGGCCCCTTTAAAAGGTTACTGCTCTGTACTCAATCTTTCTAAAAACTTTGTCAAGTTATCTCAAGAAATATATTATGTTTCTTCATGTAAAAATCAAATATTTGGAAAATACTTAGTTCCCTTGTACTCTTGCTTAAGTCTTTTTTAAGCTCTTTCTGCAAACTCACATTAAACAGTTATGTTTTATTTAAAAGATTCTCAATAAGACCTCAATAAATACTTAGAACATCGGATTCATACTAAAAAATAAAAATGAACAATCAATTCAATAATCTCAATGCGAAATATAGCAAATCAATAATCAGGAAATCAAATTGAATAATCAGTAACTCAAGAACTCAAATCTCAATATCAACTCCTCTCAAGAATACTCAAACCTAAGGATACAACCCTAGATTACTCTTTTATTGATGTGAAATTAGATGTAGTGCATGAGGATGAACTAGTCCAATGCTATGATAGCCTTACATACTTGGCAGAACAAAGTTTTTGGAGATAGTGACGTAACTTGAAGAATGCTTAGAACTCTAGATTTTCTCCTCTTGAACGTAAAAGAACTGGTTAATACTTTTATGTCCTTTATTAGGTGCAGTATGATGTTTTTAGGCTTAGAGTAGGGTGAAAAGGACGTACTTTAAGTACCAAACACATAGAGAAATTACCAAGATGTCCCGAGCTTCAAAAACTAATAGAGGGACCTCCAAGGAAGGTTTCACAGACCTTTTAAGGCTCCACGGTCAGTGAAACTCTTCATGGGTTGTATAGAGGACCGTGAACATTTTTCTTACTGACAGGCCTTACCAAAATGGGTATAACATCTTACTTCAAACTTTTAAAGAGGCAAACATGGTACTTGAGTTGGAAATAGGACTCAAAGACCTTTAATTTTATAGGTTACGTTCATTATGTACCGAGAGATATGATCGTTTGAAGTTGATCCTTGGAAAATCTCATATTAAAACTCAATCAGTAAGAAAACTATCAACTCAACTTTGTGCTAAGGGTTTGTTGTGGCCTTAATTCATATAAAAAAATCATTCCCACACTAATAAATTGACCTTGACACCTAAGAACAATTAAAATCGCTCAGTATGATCATATACATAAAGAATTGTTCAAGTCTTAGCTTAAAATTTTTTGAGGTGTTATATATATTAACAAATTGTATGGCCAAAAATAATATTTACATTAAAATGTATAATCTTCACTACGTAACTCAAGTTATATTTTAGATTTTAGTAAATAAATTTTGTGGTGTAAAATTATATAAGACTGCTAATTTTAGGTAATGTTTTTTAAATTTCATCTTTAGCTACTCGGTTATGCGTGAAAGGTTCTTTCTGTTAAATTGATTAACAAGATAGTTATTAGTTTATTATCATTGAGAGAATTTTCTTTTTAAAAAATAAAGTTATAATCCTTTGTAATATGAATATATATAAGTTCAAGTCAAACAAGTTATGGCTATCGAATAACCATAATGTAATATATTAAAATTAAAAATACAAAATTATACAAAGTTAATTTAGTATGATGATTATATATTTTTTTAGATGCCAAATACAAAAATTACCATACAAAATTTTAAAATATCGTGTCATGCTTACCCCTACTCATGGTTATCATCATATCATATCATATTATATTATAAGTGGGAAGTCCTTTAGCTCAAAGTTGAATTACGAATTTGCCCTTCACTTGTACATTATCTGAATAAATATATAACATTATATGAAAATAAAAGCATAATATTTTCATTTTTAATGACCTAAAAAATAAATTCACACTTCAATTACAATAATTAGGATCATTGAAAAGACAATAGTTAAACTTACATTAAATAACCATGAATATGATAAACGAAAAAGGCAATTGAAAGTAATAAATCTTTTTTTCAAGTGAATAATGACTTTCTTGAGGTAAATAAAGAAACTATATTCCATCGTTAAGGAAATCATTTCATCTTCATATACATTTCAAAAGGCATGGATGATATAGGAACACTATTTTATTTAAGAAATCAAAGACTTTAAGACAATCATTAAGAACATATGAAGTGTGGTGTCTGCAGTGATTTCTCGACAGCGACAACGGTGAAAAACTGATTTTGTGTTCCTAGAAATACCATAGTCCTCCACCATCCCCTGCCCTTCATCATTTTTCTTTTTTGAAACTGGAAGGTTTCAAATATTCAACAATATTTGTTTGTTGTTGTTTTCGTCTAACCCCCCCCCCCCACTCCCCCTCTTATTGTAGAATATGCCTCTTCTTAGATTTACATGTGATACAATTTGAAGTGTTCTTGAAATTCAAGGTATATCGATTTATCCGAGTATTTCTATAACGCAGTTTCAATCAGAATATTCAATGATTTTTTTCCTTTCTCTATTTTATTAGTATTTATTTGTTCCTTCTTACCCTTTTTAATTTTTTTCCTAGATTGTTTTTCATTTTTGAAAAGGTGAAATTTCAACAATAAATATGATGAAAGTATATAATTGATAGGAAATAGAAAAATATTTTTACCTTTGAGAACATGGTATTTTTCGCAGCTATAATTTTTTTTATGCAATATATTTATTCTCTTATTTTAACATATAGGCTTTTAAATTGTATACATCATCATTTCTCTTACAAGGGTCTTTCCTTCTCCTATTTAATTTCTGGGTGATTGAAGATTAAGATCTTTGTTAGACAGCATATTTTAATCTTAGTATGTCTTAGATATTATTTTCTTTTCAGTTTGAATTTGTAATATTTTTTCCTTCAAATTATATATGACTCATCACAAGCATGTTTATAATGTTATTATTGGTTCATTTTTTTATTTATTTATTTTATTAATTTATTTTCTGATTATTAGAAATTAAATTTTAAAACTAAATGATATCAATTATTTTTACTATTTGTATAGAGTGATGATTTCCTCATGAATACTGAAAAATCATATCATCAAAAACTAACACAAATAGTGCTATATTTCATGTAAATACAATAAAATACTCATATATACACCCATGGACTTATCACAAGTAATTGCATTCTCAAGACAATCTTATCGTATTGTCATTAAACTTCGATGTTTAAGTTCTTTTCTAGAAAATGCAAAATGTGTAATTAAAATTTATAATTCTGATTAATTTGTCTCGCGCCTTTGTTATTTCATTAAAGGCATTAGATACATTTAGTATTATTTTTCTATCATGAATTCATAGACATATTTTACAATCATGATTCACATATTTCTTGTTTGATAGCAAATGCACCATTCTATTTTATGATTTATTTGAATAAATTAAAAATAAATGGTAAAATTAATATTGTTAATTTCAATATCTATACCTTACAACTCATTTCTAAATAAATAAAAAAATTGTAATGATAGTAAAGGACAAACGTGCAATGCACGTTATCAGAAATTAGTATTACTAAAGTGGGAAAGCTTAACTCCAAAGTTGATTTACTATTTGCCCCTAAAATATTAATTAAATATTAGTTATTAAAAGTTTAATTTTTCTGAAATTCTCAGCCCTAATTTAATTCTCCAAAAACATATAATTGATGTTGAGTTGTCCTCGATCACTTTAAGAGTCCCTTCTTTCCAACTGCATTGCTTTGATTATCAGGTATTCCAAATACTTTAAAGATATTATACTGATCTATATAAATGGCTCCAACAACATGTCATTGTCACATTATTCTATTTGTCTTTTCTTTCCACAATTAAATACATCGATCATACCAGGTAAAACAAATTCTCCCCCTTTATCTATCAAAAGCTTCTCTGCTTCCCTCGTAATGTTAATATATATGAATGTGAACTTTTAATATTTAGTAGAGAAAATAATTATTTTTTAATCCATTTGTGACTATCTTATTTTAATTTTGATCATTAATATATCTTATTATTCATATATATCATTTAATTAATTAAACTAAATGATTTCAGTTCTTCTACTAATAATGAATTTCAATTGAAAGATATGTTACTACTATCAAGGGAAAATCCAGTACTGCAATAAGAAATATTTTTACACCAAGAACAAAACCTAAATATAGACCAAGTTTATAAAAATTTTCATAATCATATTTGTCATACAAAAGTACACAACCATATCCCAACCCTCTCTGGTTAGTAAATTTAGATGTGAATTAATACTCTAATACACAACTTTTTTATGTTGGTTGATGAATATTTTTTCTCTTTAGTTGTCTCTCCTCTTATATGAGGATACAATTTAGTCTATCCTTCTACGACATACAAAAACAACTTAGTGCACCTATTCCACAAAATCAATATCATTATGTTTGCCAATGAAATTCTATTGCAAGAGTGTGCATATATTCACACCGACATATAAATACTCGATTAATTTAATTTTTAACTTATTTCTATAATAAAAATTGATGAAATGAAATAATCTTTTATTGTAAAATTTTGAGTTACAAAACGCCTAATCCTACATATAATATTTAACGTAAAGATTAAAATGTCATTTCTTAATAAATCTACAAGAGTTATAATACTCAAATATTAGTAGTGCATTTTCTAATTTTTTTTGACAAATCACATTTTGTGTTGGTTCTACTTCTTATAATGACATAAGGACTTATTCTTCTTTTTCTTTTCCAAACAATAGATGAAAGTGAAAATTCAGAATTACATACAAATAAATGCATAGTAAGCACATACTATCATACATACAAGGCAACTCTTTTAGAACTGAAGTTTGCATTACTCAAATTCAAAATTAATTTAGTTTTTCATGATTTGTTGCATATTTTTGTATTGGATTTGTGTCATTTACATTATTCGAGATGTTTATTGTTAGAGTACTTTAATTATAATAACAACTAAAAGATTAGTTTTTTTTAACGACATGTGAAGACGATGAAGATTTTAACGTGTACACCATTATATTAAACTAAACTATAATGGGTAGTGGGTGTTTGAGCCAGTGAGGAACTATGTAAATAGACATATAGATTATTATGACTATTTCAAGGGAGCTGAAGATTTCATTATTTAAACCACAAGGCATTTGTGAGCACACCAAAAAGGACCAATGGAACTATGATAGGAGTAGATTCCAAGGGCAATGCAATACAATGAGGAGAAGGTTGGGTAGATGTGGATGTAACAGAGAAAAGTGATGAGTGTGATGTCACATGTGAAGAACGTGGGTCATTTAATGGCTCTGAATATTCGTTGGAAGAAAATGATGATAAAATCATTGACTCTACTTTAGAATGAGTTTGCTAAATGAAAAAACTAGAAAAAATCAAGTTAAAGAAATATCAATGGATCTTTGAGTTAGCTTCAATAGGTTGGTCATATTTCCCAATGACACTAAATATGAGAAATTAATGAGTTTACACGGAGATTTTGATGACAAAAGTCTATAAGTATCCACTTTTATTAATTTAACTAGAGATTTAGAGGATCCAAAATTTAACTAATATGCACTTGATATGATTTTGAGTAATACCAAAGAATTTAAGTGGATATTTGATGCACTTGTTGTGTTCTGAAAAAAACATCAAAGTTTGATAAGAACCAAACTGCAAAGTCGAGGAAAATTGTTGTCAAGTTGCAAATTATTCATATTTTTATCGAAGTCTGATCAAGATCAACTTTTCAAGATCAGGGAAATAGGCCCCGACCATTCTTGTGAAATCAAAGAAATAAAAAGACTATTGACTCTAAATATTTAAAATAGAAGTACGTTGAAGAATTTAGAATTAATTAAAATTAGGGAGAGAAAGAATTCCCAACATGTGTGATGCTGAGTTAATGAGAAGTAATCCAAGAACTAGATGAATTATGACGTTAGATGAAAATCCGAAACAACGCTGAATGGTAGAATATTTCTTTTTGGGACATTACATATGTTTAGCTTCTTGTTAGTATAAATTTAGCCAGATGTTAACCTATAATAGGTGTTGAGTGATGTCATTTGAAAGGGCACCAAAAAGAGAGTCAACTATTGACAGAAATAGGAATTGAAGGAAACAATACCTTATATCCTGTTGAATTCACGTTAGTAGAAGGTGAGATAAAAGATACATGGAGTTGATTTCTTACTCTTGTTAATGAGGACATATAAAACTCACAAGACTCTTCTGCATGGACTTTCATTTCTGATAAATAAAAGGGTTAATTCCAATATTCATGAGATAATAATAGATGTTGCAGACAAATTTTATATGAACATAATAATTTTAAGATTTAAGATTTTGGAGGACAACCAATGTAGAATATCTTATAAAAAGTTCTTGGAGCAGTTATAGAATCTGAATTTTTCAAGAATATGAAAAAAAATTTAAAACTAGAATCAAAAGCCTCGAGATGGTTTATTATAACCCCCATTCATTAGTCAATGATTTTTATTTCTCTTTACTCAAAATGTGATATGTTATTAAACCATTTGTTTGAGTCATTCAATATTGTACTTCTAATTAAGAATTAAGTATATTTGGAAAATAATTGATTCAGTTAGAATATAAATGATGTCATAACTGCAAAAGAACAAAGACAAAATGATGAACTATTTTTAGAGAATCTGTATAATAATCATATTGAAGCTAGAAGTAAATAAAGCTAAAGTGACTAATGTATTTCCATTAAATCTGATCAAATCCGTTAACAAACTGAACAAATTTATCTTATACTACTCTTGATTAATCTTAAAGAGAAATTATGTTCTTGTAAGTTATAAGACCTAATAGAAATACCATATAATCATGTTATTGCAGCTATATAGATTAAGAAGGATAAACCTAAATATATGTTCATGAATGTGATTGATCAGTGTAGAGTTATTATGCATAAATCTTTCCAATTGCCAATTTTGATTAATAACCTATGATATGGATTGTACAACTATAATTCCACCAATATACAATGCACAACTAGGTAGACAAAAATAAACAACGGAAGAGAGGGATTGATGAGAAAAGAAAAAATTAAGATTTTTAAAAACTTAGATTAATAATAAAATCAAGAAAAGTTAGAACAAAAAGTGTGGAACATGTGAATTTAGGTCACAATAGTAGATGCTCTGTTCTTATCAGAAGCAAACACTCTAAACTTCAACAACAACAAAAAGTCTATCAATAAGTCGGAATGGAAGGATTTTCTACACCTAATAATTCAAGAAAAAATTAGTAGTCAAATAAATTGGTCTCTTCAATTATTGTTGTCTACTTAATAATGCAAACGAACTAGTCAAACCAGTTAAAGATAATGATACTGAATTTTTTTCTTTTCTTGTTGTAGGTTCCAAGGACCATTATTGAGAATGCACCATCAATGTAGTCCAACTCCACATTAATAAATGAATAAACTATAGTTACCTTTCTTGTTGTCTACACATGTTACTTATATCCAACCTCACTACGTGGCTTATTTTCCAAACTGTATATTGTAGGTCAATCAACTGAACCAATTAAGCGTACCAGAAGAAGAAGTTAGTGAGCATTCCATAGAAAGTACAAGGTAACTCTTCATCGAGATAATATGACCATAATACAAACAAATATAAAGATTACAAAAAATGCATTTCAAAAGTAGCAAGATACTTTAAAGAAGTTAAAAGAAAAACCGACAACACTTACACAAGCTTAAATTTAATTGTTTCTTTATGATATCGAACTTGTTTAGGTTCATGTTCATTGATGATTGTGTTTTTCCTTTTAAAACTATATTCAATTCACTTTACATTGTAAGTCTTCATATGAGTTATTAAATATGGTTCAGAAAAAGAGTTTTCTAAGTCCACAAAAATAAAATGTATAAAATATAAGAAAGTCAATTATTTAATTCTCATGAGAATTTGTTTGTATTTAAAAGAAACACTACATCAAATTTAAGGTAAAAAACATTAGTTTACACATTTTGTTAGTCTATCAACTCTTTCTCTATCTCTCTCTATTTTTATTTATTTATATATATGAATCCCAAGTAACTATACAGAAATCAAAGCCTAGTTGACTAGTTATCTCCTTATTGATTTAGTTGTAGATACATGAACCAGTAAAAGGACATGCAAGATCCATTTTTTTTTCTTGATAAGAGATACAAAGTTAAATATAACATTCTAGGAAATAAGAATTTTAAGTATTACATCCCAAAAGTTTCTAAGTAATGATTAGATCTTCAAAATTTTATAAAAATGTAAGTCGTCAAAAGTATTGATTTATGGGCCATATAAGTTTTCACGGGCCGTAGATACTGTCCATAAATCTACAACTCAGAACTCGGGAATACTATGACCTCTATGGATCATAGATCATTCTCATGGACGATAGAAGCTCGCGTAGAACAAACCTTGAGAAATCCAACATTTTCACCTATTTTGTGTGGACACTATATGGCCCTTGGATTGTTCTATAGTCCGTAGAAGACTTCCATGTCTGACCTCTGACCATTTTTAAGTTAGGTTCAGTTTGATATATCCCCACTCCTTTAATTTTCAGCATATATTTAAGTGGAATTAAGTGTAATTTATCATCCTAAAACTTTTTTTCACGCACAAGACTCAAAGTTTAATCTCTTTTTTCTAAAGGTTCCTCTCAAGCAAGAAGTAGGATTTTTTATCTTCAAGTCTCCATTCCAAGATTCAGTCTAGTAATGTAAACAACATGTATATGGGGCTTTATCAATGTGTTTCCTTTCACCCATTGAGTCCAAAAAAAAACCTCAGATATCAAAGTGTATGATCTCTGTAGAAGTATGGTTTCCTTGTTTTGGGCACTTAATGCAGTTACGTTTCTCTTTCATGATTAGACTTTAATTGCATGTTTTGCTTATAATTCCACGATTTAAATGGTGTTTCCATGAACCCAAATTATGCAAGTATTTTGGTGACTTTGAAGTATGTAATTTTAGAATTCATGCTTTCAGATTATTTTTTATGATTTTAGATACTTTCACATAAAGTGTCTTCAATATTAATTGAAACTACTAGATCATGGGAGATTTAATTAGCATCGAGCAGAGTTAGGAATGAAGGATAACTTTCAACGTCTGCTAGGTTCTTTAGTTGCAATCTCTAAGTTCAAGAACTACATGTCACCATAGGATTTAAAAGGTCTCCCATCAGTTTAGGCAGACTCCCTAGTCTTTATAGACATTTAGTGGATCAACATTAGCTTAGTGGATCCACATTAAGCTTAGGTCAACCTTTATGCCTTGATAAAGTACATTGGATCCTTTTAATGGGGTAAACTCCACATATTTACTTATATGGTTATCAGTCTATCAGTAGCACCTCCCATAATTCAGTCATTTCAGATCATTATATGGGCAAACAATATTAACATCATGTTATTTACTTGGTCAACCCATCATGTATCTTCCATCCAACAAGTTCAATATTTATGATTAACCTACACATTAAGAATATTCAACATATTGAGTGTTTAATAACACTTACTTCCCACTAATATGTTAATCTTTTGTGGAAAAATCAAAAGATACTATAGATAAAATCATACCCAAAAAGATAATTATATACATGTCGATATGTTTCTCTTTTAAATTTCAAGAATCAATCATCACTATATCACCATCTTCATCGCACATTTCGTTCTGATCCTTGTATCTAGGATCACATCCTCACCAATATAACTCAAGATTGGTGTTATTGATGCTAGAGAAACATTTCATCTTGAATTCACTACCACCAATTTCACCATTCAAAGTGACTTGCAGGTCTGTTCCAATTTCATCTTCATCTCTTTTAGGAAATTTATGCCTGCAAAGTGGACAAGTATTACTCTATTCAATCAAAGGACAATACAATCAATATGAAAAAGTGTTTACAAGTTAATTGACTTGCTTCAGTATCAATTTCAAATTCCTCCATACAAATCGAACATTTTTTCGATGATTCATCGATTTTCACACTCGGAAATGAGTTGAAAAATGATTTATGAGTCAAAGAAAGGACATGACTTGATTTAAGAAATTCTTATTGAATTGAGTAAAACAACTCATTTGAAAGATCATCGAAATCACTCTCATCAATTTCTGTTTCAGAATCAGAATAATCAAAAGTAACAGAATTGGTGGTGGAAAGGGTAACATCATAGAAAGAGGTGTATGTTGGCAATGGTGTAATTAGGGAGGAAGTGGCGATGATAGCAACGACGGAAACTAAAGGAGGATCTGATGTCAACGGTTGGGGTTTTATGAAAGGCATCGTTGCAGTTATAGCACCAGTAAGAACGAAGGTTACCAGCGGTGGAAAGGGTGGCTTCTCTTGACATGACAGACTTTTGGTTTCCTCTTTCTCGATTTTCTAGAGGCACTACTAACTTTTTCTTATTTTATTTTTACAAATGAGTTCAAAAAAATGTCCATTTAAATTGTTTTGTTCACGAACAGGTGGAATAAATGATCATTATTATAATTTTCTATAAAACAGTATGTCATAAATATTAGAGTTAAGGTCAAAAATATATTCAAAATATATTCTATTTTATTTATAGATTTGTGAAATATATCTTTGACTAGATTAAAATTTAAAAAAACTATTCTATTTATTTAAATGTCTTGCAAAACATATCTTTGACTACATTACGGGTGTGTTTGGTATGAAGGAAAATATTTTTCATGGAAAATAATTTCCTTGAAAATATTGTGTCTGAAAATAAGTTTGTTTTTAACTTATTTTCTCATGGTTGGTAGTTTAGTGAAATATGTTTTAGAAAATATTTTCTAGTGTATGATTGGTGAATAAAAAATATTTTTTAGAAAATATATTTATTTTAGGATAGATAGTAGAAAGTACCTTTTTATAAAAATAGTGTTTGACCTTAAAATCAACCCCCATAATCAATTCAACATCTACCCCGACACTCGATCTCAAACTGGCTCCTACTCCTGACAGGAGATCTGATATTTAAACTTGAATTGAACCTTACCATGACCTGAATATGGGTACGATCCCAAGACTCAATCTAAGACCTAACTCATCTAGAGACCTTACATTAAAATTATTATATAATCTCAACACCCTAACTTGATTTCGATCCGAGAACTAATCCCGACCCCTAGCCCAACCCAAGACCCAACCTGACAATCGACCTCAACATCAAACTTAATATCCAACTTTTGAAATAAATCTGACCATGGAACTCTATTCGACCCAACACCCAACCCAACATTAGACCCTCAACTTTGACCCAGTACTTGACCCGACCCCGAACTTGAAACTTGACTTGGGATATAAGAACGAAGCACAACTTCGACCTCGACCCGAAAAATAAGACCCAAACCCAACCTCAAAATTTGACCCGACCCTGATCCGAGACCCAAATTCAACACCGACCCGACCTCCACCTTGACCCTAACCCAATATCCAACCTCGACTCCATACCCAAACATACAACTCAAGACCTAACTTTTGAAAATGAATCTTACCCTAATGTTTGATCTAACCCCGACACCCAACCTAAGATTTGAAACCTGACCCAGACCTGGGACCTGAACCAGACTTGACCCCAACCATGACACCAGACCTGAAACTCTATATACAAAAACATGAACTCGACCCTGTCTCTAAAATAGACACATGACCTCGACCTCAACACTCGATCCTGGCCTTGACCTTAACCCCAACCTAAGATTAATATTTACCTAAGACCCAACCCTGATCCTAAAACTTGAGACTCAACCCTGACCCTAATAACTTAGACCTTACCTGAGACATTGATACTGAACTCGAGAATCGACCTTGACCCAGATACCTGACCTGAGACCCACTTCCATAATTTACCTGATCTCGACCTGAGACTTGACCTGAACCTATAACGAACCCTAATTTAGGCCCAAGATCCAACCCTAATCTGAAACCTAAGCTCAACTCGAGACCCAACACCTAACTTGAGAATATTCCTAAGACGGTACTTTTACCTCGACCTTGAGACCTTACCATTTAACCTAATACTAATTTATGACTAGACCTGCTCATGACACATGACCTCGACACTCGATCTTGACACTCGATCCAAAATTCAACTACTAACTATAACTCGAGATCTAATGTGACTTAATCAAAAATATATTATTTAGGTCTTCAATTAAGATTGAAAATAGGGTCTTTAATTAATAATCAGAAGTTGGAACTAGTATTAGTATTAGAAATCGTACCCGCGACATAAGTTAGGAAAAAAAGTACATGTGTAAGGTTCCAAATGATTTTGAAAATTTTCTTCCTTATTTTTTTAAAGGGAAGTCATTTTCCTTAAATTTTATAAAAATAGTTGATTTGGAAAGCATTTTCAAAATACTTAAGTCCACCAAAGATAATATAATTGAAAAACATTTTCATCAATACTAAACACACCTTACATGTTTGTCTATAAATTCTTGAAGGAGCGTTTATCCATATAATCTTCGTCCACCTAACATATATGAAGACTATATAATGGCATATTAATTTTTTAAATATATTTTTACTTTGATATTTTTTGAATCTTGAACTCTCTCATTTCCATTAGATTAATATCACTAGCCAAAACCATTTTTCATTAGCTTTGTATAATGTCACTTGCTACAACCATTTCCCATCGGCACAATATCACCAGCCGAAACCATTTCTCATTGGCTTTATTACCACATGTCTCATCACAACGTAAAAGAATCAATGCAAATAGGTAATTTCATACCATGAGGAAGAGACAATAGACTCAAGCAACTCTAATCTACAATAATGTCATCAAAGCATTTCATTAATTAACAACTAAGGATCTATATCAAGGCGACTCAACAAAACACGACTATCAACACATTGCCATTTTATTGAATCCCCTATTTGTTGATAAGATCAAGCAACCAGAGTAATTGAATTCATCACTTTATTCCCATTACTCATGAACACATATAATGATGGGAAATACTATATTATACGTCATTTAGAAGGTGTAGAAGTTCACTTACCGTAACTCAATCAAAAGTTAATTTAAGACTTGCGATTTTCCTTTCCAACAATGTTCAAATCCACAAAACCTAATCAAAGAGTTAGTAAAAATAAGATTCTATAAATAACAACATTCATATCATATTGTTTGAAAAATGGGTCAAATCAACCCAAAAATGCATTCTAATAAGAAATTTGAATCCAAAAATCTTTTCTTGAAAACGATATCCAAGCCATATGGAAATCATTGATGAAAACTATTTCGGTAAAGAATTTAAAATAAGTTTAGAATCACTATTTTAACTTGGAAATCATGTTTTTGATAAAACATTAACTTTATCAATCAAAATTACATTTTTTGATGTTAAAATATGATAATAGGGAACTGATGTTTTAGGGTCACAAAGACTTACCCAAATGATTCAACATGAAAAATCTCTTTAAAAGTACCCACCAGGGGTTTTCCAAAAAAAACAATAGGGTAAAATGGGTGCAAAATAGTGAAATTTCAGGTCGAAACTCTCTCAATTAACACTTTAGTGAACGTACGGTCAGTGAGAAAATCATCACGAGTTCCTACAAAAATTGGGCCTCTCACTTTTATGAGGCACCTTTCGCTAACGTAAAAATTGCAAAAGTGAGTGGATGTTTGTGAATGCAAGTTTTAGGGGAACGTGACTCTTCTCGAACGTGACTAGATCACTACTAAAACAATGCTCGTGAAAATGAGATACTCCGTTGCTAAAGCAAAGCACACCAGTATCTGCAAACCAGAAAACTCTCATTCATTCCCCCAAGATTTTTTTGGAACCCCATAGACACAAACCAGATATTCACTTGACTAAACTCGATGTTTCAGAATTGGTGGGAACCATTGAAAGATGAATTCAAGGTCTCCTTGACCCTAAATTTGAGAAAATAATAAGGAACAAATATAATGTCTAAATGCTAAATCAAGCTCATGAGCTTAGAAAGTTTATCCACGACCTCCTCTAGGACAATAACAATCTCCTAAATTCAATGAAACTAGTGAAATTCGATTCGAGCATCCAAACCTGAAATGTTGACCAAAATCAACCCACGTGCTAAAATTTTACAAATTTCCACTTAGGACATCAATTCCATGAAAAGACTCCAAATTTCAAATAGACAACCCTCCTAGACCAATTTACACATTACGAGACTGGTGAAATTGACAAAATTCCATTTTGAGACTAATGAGTCCACAATTTGGCTTTATTCAAGGCTATATTTTGATAGGTTTAGTTTACTCAAATGCATTTCTTCTCTAAACCTTATAGAATAAATCGGGTTTCATGTATTCAGACTTGGACACAAAGGCATGGAAAATATCAAGCAAAAAGGAACAGAGGCAGTTGAAAGAATGAAGAAGTGAAGGACTAAGGATCGTTACACCTGTTTGGCATGTCTCCAAAAGGTATTAACCTCGCCTTCTGTTCCAATGAGTTGAGCCCTGAAGGAAGGGATCAAATGGCGGTGTGTCACCGAGCAGTTCTACGAAGTAGTATTATGTCTCCAAATGATCCAAACACAAAGATGTTGTAGGGTAACGCAAGACAACGATAAATATACCCAAAAGAGGATTACTGAGTGGATTGGTGATCCCGAGTAACTGCACCGAGTAGTCCTTTGCAACATAACTTTTTGAAAACTCTAAATACTTGTTAATATTTTTTGCTTGGTATCTAATTTCATAGTTTTAAACAATAATTTTTAGACTTAGCTTCTAATTTATGTTTTGAAGAGCTCTTTGAAAACATTTCTGAAGAACTTTGGAGATTTTAGAGATTCTCATCTTTGAAGAAATTAAAAGTGCGTGTTGAATTCTTCTCCTAGACTTTGATTTAAGCGAAAATAAATCACCTAGTGATGATGTTACTAGAATTAAGAAAAAGATCCATGGTACCATTTTCTTCCCTTTTCTATGTCCTAGCTAAAACCACCCCAATTCATTGGGGGTGGATTTTTTTTTTGAATATTAACGAGTTGATTGAATCGTATTGTGCTTGTTGCTTATTGTTAGTATATTCTTTGTTAAAATGTGATTTCACTTTGTAGTTTTGTTTGAACTAAATGAGGTTGTAGTTGCAAATAAGATTTCACCTTAGTGTTTTTGTATTGATAGAGACGGTTTTACAACTAAGACTATTAAGTTTATAGCCGGTGGTAATTGGTTCATCATGGTTTCAACTCTAACAGTGAATCCTAGTCCCTTTCCCACACTTTCAGATCGAAAGAGTGATTGGTTTAAGGAAGAGGTTGTTCTTAAAGGCTGCAACTCGGTGTTTGAAACAAATCTATTTGATTAGGGGTAAGTGGCTCGGGAGATAATTTGCCCCCCACTAAATTCTAGCCTTGTAACAACCAGTATCCAAAAACAAACCAGAAGTTAGCTTTTTAGAAATTTGCAGGATTAACCAACATTCATCATCTACAGACCATAGCCTGATCTACAGCCCGTGTTGTAAGTCCATAGTTCGTCACTACAACCCTCCCCAAAATCCTGCTCAGAAAATAAATGAAGTCTCGACCCACGGAAAGAACTACGGTCCGTAAGTCAGATCACGATCCGTGGTCTGTGTCCGTGGATCAAGACCTCATTACCCTGCCTCTTGCATGAACCACGATTGATCATTACGGTCCGTAGGTCTACGGACCATAGGTAGAGGTTAAAATTCAGTTAGGGGGGAATTTTTTACTATGTCAACATCAAATGGTCATTAATCTTAGAACAAAATGAACCAGGTGTTACATTACCTATGATATGATAGATAATTGAATCCTCTATCAAAGGCCAGCAAGTTTGCTAAAATCTGACCTCCACGTCAAAAGTTATGCTCATTTTTTAGTGAAGGCATGTCAAGTAGACTCAAACTACGGACCATAGATTGAAAGATGGCCCGTCAGTCCAATACGTTGATCACTCCGACAGTAAGTAATTCAGGAATCTTTTGGTCTTTTCATATTTCTTTAACCTCTAAGATACGTCGTTTAAACCCTAAATCATGAGATTTTACTCAATTTAAGCCTAGAAACATAACTAAAACTTACCTAAGTCAAATCATTAATCAAATCATTGAAATTAGAAGCAAGAGAAGAGAAAAAAAGTCAAGAACCCTAGTTCAAGAACTAAGCAAGGTTCCATCAGTTCCGGCCCCATAATCTAACGATTTCTCCGCGGAATTCATCACAAGGCATGTGGAAATTCACTATTGGGTTCCTTTCACCCATTAGGTTCAAAGTTTCAAATCAGTTTCTTAATTCCCATTAGGGTTTCTTGGATGATTTATCTTCAAAACATTTGTGACATTTATACCATGCCTTTTACAAATTCAAAATGTAAGATTAAATTCAAATTACAAGTATAAAGAATCATCATTTTCCATTAACAGTGACCTCAAAACTAGATTGTACTTAACATGGAAGATCAAATGAATACAGTTGGGAATGCAAAAAAAACTTAAGAATTAATGTCATTACCAAAAAGATCGTATATGCCATACATATCGACTTCACCTCTGTTACATACATTTGAAGCAATTGAATCAGATCAAAAACATAATAGGAACACATGGGGCGGGAATCATCACTCATTTCTTGTTTATAACAAACAATAAAAGAAGTATATACATTTTCTGTAAAAGAGCATACTTCTTGATTGAAGTAATATTATGAAATAGAACCTTATCAAAATTGAATGGAAAGTTTGAAGAAATAATTCACGATACTGAATGTCTTAACATGATAATCTTGAACATAGAAGAGCTTTCTATCTCTAAGTCACTAGTATGGACTAATAATTAATCTAATTGATGCTCTCAACTGTAAAGTTTTCTCATTTCCTCTAGTTGTACAAAATATGAAATGCTTAAAAGTTGACCACTACTGACATGACGTAGTGAAAATAAGATTCGGACACCCCCACCGCTCACAAGGGAAATAGCAACAACCAACTCCCCATATTTAATAGTACGGACACTGATGCACCTGCCACCAAGCATACTCAAATAGTTCACCTTGGCAGTCATGCCTCTGCATCTGGTTAAGCAAAATACCATTCTTCAAATCTTTTCAGGAGTTACCACATTCTTCGACTAGGTACTACAAACAAGAAGCATTAGGTAGAAATAGGTCAGGTTTTAAAAGTTACATCCAACAACAATGACCAATTCTATGTTGCATTCAGTATTTGTTTCTTGTAACCTCTTTTCCAAACATTGAAATCCTTAGCAATTGTACTTATCATTTATTTCCCGTGTTTACGTATAAAAGGTTTGAAATCCTTAGCAATACGTGCTTCATGGAAAGTTTCATTGATCACCAAATCAAAATTTCCATATAGAAATTTACAGTAGATTCTAGTATCATAGAAGGGTTCAATGTGGGTGTATGTACATATAAAAATGCTATAGTGAACTACCACCAAAAGAGTTTCAATGTTCATAACAAATATTAATCTCTATAGAATGCATACAAAACTTCCACATATGAACATCAACTAAATTTTGATCCTATAATAAAGCATATATATCCTATTTTTCTGCATAAGAGAGGATAACTAAATAATACTTCATTTCCCACTAAAATTTTGATCTTTTTTGCAAAATCAGAACACATTATAGATAAAATCATACCCAAGAAACTTATATACATGTCTAATATTGTCTCTTTTAACTTTCCCAAGCATCAAACAATCAATTTATATCACCCTTCTTCATCACGCATGCATCCAGACCTTTCTCTAAGATCAATCATCCCTTACCAACCTTCAGTCAAGGGTTGATGTTGTTCATACTGTGAAATTTTTTCGAAATTCTCTACCACCAATTTCACCATCCAAAATTACTTCAATTTCATTTTCATCTTCTTGCGGAAATTTATACAGACAGAGTGGACAAGTATTACTGCAATTAAGCCAAGGGATAATACAATCATCATGAAAAAAATGCTTACAAGGCAATTGACTCACTTCCATATCAATTACAAATTTCTCCATACAAATAGAATAGTTTTTCGATGATTCATTGATTTTCACACTCGGAAGTGAGTTGAGAAATGATTGTAGAGTCGGAGAACGGAATTGAGGTGGGTTAAATAACTCAAACAAAAGATCGTCGGAATCACTCTCATCGAATTCAGTGTCGGAATTGGAATAATTATAAGTAACAGAATCATTGGTGTACAAAATAGAAATGGTCTCCTTGGGTCGCTATACATCACTTGTGCGGCCCCGGTCTCCCCCCTGCCCCGGGGTCTTCGTAAAAAGCGGAGGTAGGCGATGACGTCAGCGCGGGCACTGAAGGCGAGCAAACGCCCGCCGTGGTGGTTTCATGTACCGTTTTCGCCACCTGTTAAGGACCGGCGTTTACCGGCGGTGGAAAAGGGTGGCCTCCGTCATTCGACTGACGGTATTTCCGAGAAAAAATTAGAATATTTTCCTTATTTAAATGGTTTTTTGCATTAACCGGTGGTATTATCGCATCATTATTATATTTTGACATGACATTTTATTTTATTTTGTCTTATAAATATTAAAATTAAGGAAAAAATATATTTATATCTAAATTATTCCATTTTTAGATAAAAGATATTGAAGTTACAATCCAAAAATAGGTGAGTGGAAAGACACCTAGGATTGTTGAGTATATTACCAAATCCATTTCCTAGGAGGCTTTGTTTGTTTTGATCGCTTTTCTATGTGAAAAGCCTTCAATTGTGTTCGTATCTAATAATTTTGATTAAAGGAATGAGAACAAATGTGAGTTAGTCCATTTTTTGTTTTTCTAATGTGTTTCAAATAAAGGACTTCAAACTAAAACCCAATTTTCTTGAACCGTTTCACTATCAATTGGACCTAATCATTCAGAAAAACAAATTTATTTATCACTATCATTATACCCCTTACAAAACAATCCGGGTGTTCCAAGATCACCACGGTGTTTAAAAAGGAACAAATTAATGAGTGGTTCAATAATTAATAGTCAGAAATAGTAAATTAAAGGTACCCTGAAAGAAAAAACTCAACAATTTTAGGGATATGTTTATTGTATTGGCCAATTAAAAATGGCCTGCTCAATCTGCTTCTCGCATGTATATGCCATACAATTTTCCGCCCACCTACCGATGAGTTCAAAATTTGGACGTAATTAAATTATTTATTATATTTTAAAGAAAAAGGGTAAAAAATATCTCTAAACAATGTGAAAGGAACAAGAATGTTATTGTCAATACTTTTGCTCAAACATGTCTCCGCATTTAATACTTTGATCCAGAAATGCTCTTATAGTTTCGAAATGGGGTAAAAATGCATCTTTCAAACATATATATTTTTTTAAACACATCTTCTCCATAATTATCAAAGAACACTATTCTTGTTTTCTTTATAATAAAATCACTTTAAGAAATAAATGAAGAAAATATTTTTTTTCTTCTTAGGGTGTGTTTGGTACGAAGAAAAATGATTTTCGTAGAAAATATTTACCTAGAAGTTTTTTTTCTGAAAACAAGTAGATTTTTACTTATTTTCTCATATTTGATTGTTGAGTAAAATATTTTCTAAAAAAGATTTTTAGCGTTTGATTTATGAATGAAAAATATTTTTGAGAAATATTTTTTATTTTACTAGAGTAGAAAATAATTTTTGAAATTAAAAATGTTTTTTAATAACAAACTTAAATTCTTTTCAGGATGTGGTGGGGGGGTGAAAATTTTTAAATTAAAGTTGAAGTTGAAGAAACTATTTTAAAAAAATAAAACTCAAAATTTCTTTTTGGGGGTGGTTGGTCGAATAGGAGGGTAAAAATTGAAATTTTGTTTTTGAGTAGAAAATTATTTTAAAAACATCTTAATTTTTATTTTGGGGGTGGGAGGGGGGGGGTGGCTGTTAGGAGTTCAATGCGTGGGGAGGTGTCCGAAGAGGGGCAAATTGCAAAATTAAATTTGAAGTTGAAAATATTTTTCAAGGATAAATTTAATTTTTTTGTGGACGGGAGAGGGGGGAAGGGGTCGAGGGTAGGGGCGACCTCCCTCTTCGATATGACAAACTTTTGGTGTCCTCCTGCTCGGTTTTCTCGAGGCACACACTATAGGTTAAGATTTTCTTCATTTTATTTTTGGATAAAAGTTAAAAATAATGTCTATTTAAATTGTTTTGTTCATGAATAGGTGGAATATATCATCATCATTATATTTTGTCATTGAATAATGTATAATTTACATAAATCTCATAGTATAAAGAGTAAATTACATGTTATCCCTACCTTTTTTTTCTTAATTACAATAATTCCTTAAAATTTGTACATTCTAAATACATTAAAGAGCATCTCAGATACATTATAAATCGGATACATAATATGTAGCTCGAATACATTAAAGACTACCTTAGATACATTATAACATAAAATGAATATGAAATATATAGCTCGGATATATTAAATATTGGCTCGGATACAATAATATGTAACTATGATACATTAAATACATTAGAAGAGAAATAAAAGATGTTAGATATTTTTAGAAATAGAAGGGGATATTGGATAGAAGGGAAACATAAGTCGTGCATTTCACTAATTTTTCCTTTTAAATGTAATGTCATAACAAAAAAATTGTATCAAAATTATTCCATTTTTTAGATATAAGTTATTGAAGTTAAGGTCAAAAATACATTATATATCTAAATTATCTCATTGATCAGTGAAACACATCTAGAAATTGATTAGATCAAATTGATGTTTCAATATGTTTCTAGGAATATGTCCATAAATTTATGTTCACCTACCATAGGTTATATTTGATGACATATTAGTTTTTTTAATGTATCTTTAATTAAATTTTTTAATATTCTAAACTCTGCCCTTTTATGTCGGAGAAAATCAATGTCAAGACTGCGACGAGACCATGATTAAGAAGTTGGAGAAGAAGTTGATGAATGTGTCATGGTGGAATAAATATATTTATATGGTGATAGTTTTAACCTTCAAACTTCATTTTTAACTTAATATTAATTTATTTAGATTTTTCATGATAATATTAGTTTGCTAATGGAGTTTCACGTTATATAATGTTTAAACAAAAGATAGTGCACACATCATCACCAGAAATAAGTCAATAAATGTTTAGCTAACTACAGACTGGTAATTCAAGTGTGAAACTTCTACTCTTAATGGTTCAATGTTAAACTTAAAAAGTTAAGATAGTTTAATTTTGACCCTTTTTACTCTAAATATTACCATTGTGTAATAAATGTCAATTTTTGTGTATTTGCTTTGCTAAAAATTTATGAGTCTAAAAATGTTAGTAATCCTTTATTTTGGAGAAACAAGAAGTTTTTTCTTTATAAATGCAGAACTGGGTCATAAATTAACATAAAGAATATCAGTCTTCTCTTTTTTTCCTCTATTATAATTGGTGGTACAAGGTAATTAAAACGTCGTGCTTCCGCACAAGTTAACGATTTTATATGAACTTACATATGATTATTCGTTAATATGGACCTACAATAATGATTAGTTTCATGGAAAGAATGAGGAATGAAAATGTTTCAAAGAAGGTTTAATTAACTTAATGTATTCAATTCGATTCTTCTATCAACAAAACAAAATACAATAGTGAGAGAATAAAAGTTTTGTTTCCTAAAAATCAAAGTAAATAAATTCAACCATTTCAACAAACGTTATGTGTTGGTGGAATTAAAGTGAAGAGTATAACGTGACATTGCCATTGAAATCATTTTTCTTGGCTTATACAAAGAAACCTATAAAGGGAACAAAAGAGAAGATCAATTTTCCAATCATCTTCTAGTACCCTTTTAAAACAAAGTTAAAAGCAAAAAAGTCACCAAAAATAGCACAAGAGGTGTCATAACTTACATGAATCATACGACTTAGCGTAAAGATTGTAAAGCTCCATGAATATGAGGATGAAGATACTTTTACGAATGAAACAAACTTCTTAAGAAGCTTACGTTAAGTGTAATTGAATTCAATTCAACAGAAAAAGAAACTTCAAATAATAGTGACAACACATCCCTCTATTTTAGATAACATATGGAGTGTGAATAAATATTTATTTTGCTTCAATGGAAAGGGTCACAACTCTTTGAAAAAGTTGCAAACCATTTGGAAAGGTCACAACCTCTCATCAAAGTAAATTTTCATAAAAGAAAAGTCGTAACATTCATAAAGTACAACTTTTCATAAAAGACCCAAATCGTCTTAAGAATGTGCAACCCTTCATAAAAAGTCACATTTTTTTCTTGAAAGGGAGGGTTAGTTTTGAAAAATAAATTACATTTAAAAGGAAATTTTATTTGTGTGGTGCCACGTAGGCTGCCTAATATATATATATATCTCTCTCTCTCTCTCTTCTCCTCTCTCTCCTCTCTCTCTCTCTCCTGTCTCTCTCTCTCTCTCTCTTCTTCTCTCCTCTCCATCTATCTCTGCCTCCCGCTCCGCTGCTGATCCCCCGCCTAACTGACTTGAAATTAAGGGAGGAAAAAAAATAGAAACGCCTTTGGAGGGAATAGTGTGAACCGGAGGTATTAAGATATATGGGATATAGACTGTGGTAGGGCCTTCATTTGGAAGGACCTAATCCTGGTAATTGACAAATTTGGACACAATTGGGTGTAACATTTACAACACATTGTTTTGTCTTGTTTAAATTTGACAGATCATTTAATTGATCCCCGTAATGTGGTAAATTGACAAGGAGTAATTATAACTATACATTCCCGGGCAAGGAAGTTGTCTTGGCTGGTAATTATATGGTGTAATTTTTCCAAATGTTTTTACTTTTTTTAAAAAAAATTTCTTTTAGCTTAGCTAAAAATCAACTATTTGTTTAAGTGCTTTTTTTAATTATTTCTACTAAAGAAATTTTAAATCTTTTTATTTTATATTATTGTTTTTCATTTTCTTCTTATTCTTAACCTTACTTTACGTCATTATGTGATTCTATGCAATTTTTTCATATCATCTATTTCTTTATGTCATGGTTATTTTTTCATTAGCATAATTTTATTAGTATTCATTTTTCAAATTAAAATAGAGTTTATTGTTCAGTCAAATTACAGATTTACGTATTTTCTCTTTTTAAAAAATAAGATAAATCATATTTATGTATGTTATGTGGAAATTTGCTTTAAGAGTACTATGTTAAAAAAAATTGAGTTTATAACTTATGTTATTTTATTAATTTCATGTATTTTAGGAATATTGAATTCACATAGCACTTTAGTTTTTTTAATACTAGACTTATACATTAACTTTGTTCACATTTTTTACATGTTTTATGCATTTTTTGTATATTAATATTTTATCAAACATTGCTTTACGGATTTCGTAGAAATCTATAGCATTAGTATTTATGATCAATTCAATTGAAAGATATTTATTTTAACAAAGACACTAAATCATTATTTTTTTAAAATATAGATTACAGAATACCCAATGTTATTCTTACGATACTATTCTTTTTGAAAAAGAAACTGCATATCATAAAATATTTTCAATTTAATGTCCTTTATAAAAAATTCGGTTTTTATGTAGTATAATCATTTGTTATTTTTAAAATTTATGTAATTTTAAAATGAATTGCAATTGGTGCATCCACCTGAGAAACATTATAATTTACATTGTCACATAAACTATAAAGATTAAATAAGATTATCAACTTGAGTATTATTAAGGATATAATGTGTGACTCTTTATACATGTCCACAGTTACGTTGAGAACGGAAATTTTTGTGGCCACATCACACAACCTAAAGAGAAGAGGAAGATACACGTATAACCCCCAAACATACTCCCGTGGTAGACTCGACAATCCTTATCCTTATCAAAGTGCCCCCAAAAATTGGCCGTTCACTTTGCTTGAGACCAAGGTTTGCTTAAGGAGGTTCAAAGACAAACTCATGGGGGAAGTGGCTTTAGTATCATGCATCTGCATAGTTGCTCATACAGTTGGACTATGTACAAAACCAATGAATTGCAAGTTTAAAAATTCATAACTAATCAATTCACTTGGTCACAAAAAAAAAAAAAAAAAAAAAAAGGAAAAAATGAAAGTCGATTGCGACATTCTTCATTAGACTGTGAACAACTTGATTGCGACACAGGTAAGTGACACAAATGTTATCGCAAAGAACCTTAGGAGGAAAAGTCAGCTTGACCCAGAGTTCTTGCAGCAGGTTCGTTAACCAGTTCAACTTAGCAATAAAACTTGCTACAGTGCCTTTGTGGAAGATTTGGCAACAGTATATTGCTTTTTGGAGCACCAACTAATGGGATTCTTTCCAAAAAAATAACATAAGTAGAAGTGGTGTGTCTAGTGTCGGGAATACCACCCCAATATGCATCTGAGTAAAGAGTAGTAACTGGCGAAGATTGTCATGTGTTTAACGGTTTGATGTCCGTAAGGTAAATATCGTTCACTTTCCAAATAACGGAGACATCCTCATCTTTGTTGCTGGGCCAATGTTGAGTAGCTGAGGATATGTTGCATTGCGCGATTTATTTGACCTTATTTACTGCAAAATATATATCAGGCCTTGTAAAGCTAAGATATTGCAATGAGCTAATGACCTGCTTATAAATTGTAGCGTCTACTAGAGGGGAACCATCATCCCAGGACAAAACATCACTTGTGGATAGAGAAGTGCTCACAATGTTTGCATCTACCATATTGAACATGATGAGTATGTCCGCAATGAAGCTACTTTGTGTGATAGTCAATCCATTGGCAGTTATATAACTTCAACACCTAGAAAAAAATATAAAGTACCAAGGTCCTTAATCAAAAACTTTGTCTCCCAACAACTTAATTGTTTCGTGGATGTGGGAGTTTTTGAACCTGTAACAACAATGTTATCAACATAGATCATAATAATAATGAGAGAAGCAGGAGATACACTTGATAACTAAAGAATCATCCGATTTGGAATGAGCAAAGCCACAAGATAAAATAAACTCCTTGATATCAGTATACCATACTCGTGATAATTGGCGAAGTCCATAGATAGATTTTTAAAGTTTACACACTTGATATGGAAACCGTGAATCCAAAAAGCCAGGTGGTTGTTGCATGAAAACAATATCATGAAGAGTACCTTGTAAAAAGGCATTGTTTACATAAAGTTGACGCAATATCCTTTTAATAGACATGGATTAAAGACAAGATTGAGGGAATGGGGGGTTTTACTCACGATTGATGTGAAATGAAAGTCATCCAGGACATATTGAAATAAATCCTGTTGCCTAATTGCTTGATAACGCTATATGGATATGTGAGGTTTGTGTTTGACAAACAACACCCATTTACACCCAATTACATTTTGAGAGGGAGTAGATGGAACCAACGACCAAGTTTTATTTTTAAGTAAGGACATGTCTTCGGCAATTGCATCCTGCCATTAAGGATATTTGGATGCTTGACTGAAGGTATTTGCGGTAAGTGAAAGGTGTTTTACTGTTGAGGTTGCAAGGTAATCCAAAACCACTTTAGGTTTAAGAATATTATTTTGAGACCTGGTTACCATTCAATTTGATAGTGTTGCTGGACTTGGCATGGAGATGTATATGAAATGCTCTCTTGAGAAAGAGAAGACGACAAAGAATGAGTAGGATAACTTATGATTGAGCCAGTTGGAACGTCATCCAAATGTCCTTGTGTATATGATCTGTGAGAAGTCGTGGAGTTAAACAAATTAGTAATAGGAAGGAGTTTTGTGATATTAGCGGTCCTGAAACAATAAGTGCAACAGGTTGTTAGAAGATTGTCATTAACTAGAGGGTCCGCTGAAACGTCACCATTTTTTCCCATGTGGCTGAGACTTGTTGCCAGACAGTTGTAAGATAGTTGGTTGTTAATGGAAATATATGTTCAACGATTACATCATGGATAGCGGAATATCCCATAAATACACAAGGATCGGACTTGGGATCAAGTTTGGTCGATGTGTAGGGCTTTAACCATGGATAACAAAGACAACCAAAGACCTTTAGCTTAAGAGGGTTTGGGGTTGTATTAAAAAGACACTGAAATGAAGATTCTAAGAGACAAGATGGTGTTGGCGACCGTAATGAGGTAACCGGGGCAAATTGAAATGCCGAGAACCAACCAATCTTGAGATGGACAGACCTGTAGGAGGTAGAGATTAAAGCAAGTTTCCACAAACGTGAGAGATGTTTTCTGTTCGCAATGCCAACCCTAGTTGAGGAGTTTAATGGAGGGCTTATGAGATGTTGGATCCCAAATCTCACGAGAGGTGGATGTTAAGTCCCAATGGTATTCACTTCTCCCATCAGTATACAACGTTTTAATTTTAGTTGAAATTGATTTGAACAATTAGTACAAAATTATTAAAAATTTCCTTCATATCTAATTTGGATTTTAAAGTTAACAACTAAATCTATTTTGTGAAATGATCAACAAAAAGAACATAGGATCTGGAATTATCAAAAGATAGTTGTAGAAGGACCCCAAACATCTGAGTAATTAACATCAAAAGGCCTAAAACTTGTAATTAAATTGTCACCAAATGGTACACGATGACTCTTATTTCATAAAATGAAATACAGAATGTAAATTACTCGACATGGTTCAGTGGTAGGTTGAAAGAATAAACACAAGTTTTGGTAATACGAGGTTGAGGATGGCCAAGATGAGCCTGCATATATCAATGATGGAGAGGTTGTTTGCAAACAAAATATTGTGCTTGAGGACAAGGCGTGACTAATTTGTTCAGCCCTTGTCCCACGCAAAGAGATCACCATTTACTCTTTCCCTTAGCTAAGGTCCATGCCCCCCGTGCTCAAATTCCCTTCACAACAAAACAGAATAAGGGGAAAAATTCAATCAATTGAAAAGCCAGATTTTGTCTACAAATTTGAGCAACATAAATCAACTTTTTTTTTAAAAAATAGATAGCAAAGAACATCTTTTAAAAGAAATTTGTCCTCACAAACTAGAGAAGATACATAGTGTGACCATATGAGTCTATGAATTCAATTTTACCATCACAAATAATATTTGAATTGGTTCGCCCAGATACTCAGTTGGAGTCCCTGGAGAGATTTTGAGAGTTTGTGGTTTGCAATATGAAATAGTCTCCCAGAATCAACACACCCAAAGGGTTTTGGTGAATTAAGAAAGCGTAATAGTTAACGTGTTGTGATCAGACAACCTAGTCTATATGCTCGAGTAGCTTGGGGTGGGGGGATTTGGACCTACAATCAATTTGCATATGAAACCAAACTTATCCAAGTTTACATTGAGCACGCTGAATTGTGCTTCTTGTCAGTATTTTTGGCTGGGTAAGGAATTGTTTATTCGGGGGCAGAGATGGGTACAAAAGGTGAAGGAACCTAATGGAGTAGTTTCTTCTTACATTTGACGCGTTCGGTTTTGCTATTTTGTGAACCATTGTTGGTGGCATTTTGAATTGAATTGAAGCAGTTGAGCATGGGTCGTTTTGACTTTAGAGTTCTTAATGAATATCTCTTATGCAAGGATTTATCGAAGAATTATTATAAATCTTGTAATCGCCCCTGACCACCAACAACTTCAGAACAGTTTCCCACTATTAACGGGTGACCCACTGCAATCCCACATCACTCTTTCAATGGACGTGATTTGTCTCATATAATCATTGATTGAACTGAATCTAAAGTTTGACATTTTGCCAAGGTAATCACGCAAACTGAAAAATCTTGAGTGCGATTTGATGGAGTAGGGGTTTTTGTTTGGGAGCATTCCAAAGCTTCTTTCGGTAGTGAAAGCATGGCAAGAGAGGCGCGAATTGTTCGCTTCAACTGATGCCAGAACAATGGAAGTAGACAGCGAGCCTAAAACGGGCTGGCTCCGGGAAAGCCGCCTAGATGCATATGCGCCCAATCCTGTCTTGT
This sequence comes from Solanum habrochaites, assembly GCA_027704765.1. Classification (NCBI taxonomy): domain Eukaryota; kingdom Viridiplantae; phylum Streptophyta; class Magnoliopsida; order Solanales; family Solanaceae; genus Solanum; species Solanum habrochaites. The sequence continues at coordinate 22,792,474 of JAKWJA010002489.1, read as the reverse complement.
CGCTGCCTAACATCTGCAATTGGTGTGTAATTTAGTTATTGTCTTTTGTCCCATAACTGGTACATTTGAGATGGGAAGTGAGCCATCAGCAAAGGTAAGAAAATCGTAACCAAGCAATAGAGTGGTAACTTGGGATTTTCAAGTTGGATAATTTGCTAATTTGCACTTCCTGTTAATTTGAAGGAGAGTTAGGACGCAGGGTTAAAAGAGATCAATTGAGAGGGTTGATCGACAACCTCTTGATTGAGAGGGATTGCTGGATATTTAGGGGACGGGGAAGAGGAAGTACCAGACATTCTGAAACAAGAAGGAAGCGTTGGAATGCTGGAAAAAAAAGAGGATCAGATAGACTCATTAAAGTATTTAATATGCTCTTGATACCGTGTAAGAGTTGAATATGATTATGAAAGCTTGAGTAATTGATACAATGTGTGATTTTTATACATGTGCAAGTATAGATGAGAAGGAAGTTTGTTGGACATAAGAGACCTAAAGAGAAGAGGAGATAACTACGTATAACTCGAACATACTAACGTACTAGGACTCTAAATCCTTATCCTTATCAATGTGTAATTACAATGTAATAACACTATGACAATCAAACATGTCAGTTTAATTATAAGACATAAATATTAGGTTGATAATTACCACCCGAGTAATTACACCAATTTCAATTACCAGATGACTTTTCAAATAAAATCCTTAATGATGTTTGGTTCAAGAAAATTTTTCTATACGAGCCTTTTGCTCCTTACTATTGATTTTATTTTATTTTATTTTTTGCTTCATTGTAAGAATATATGTTAGTGTTTATGTGATGGTTATAATTTTGGTGCTTATTTTCAGAAAAAGGATCATTAAAAGTGTCATTTATATATCTTCTTTTAATTTGCTCGATATCTTTAGAAAAGATATTTTATATATCATTGAATTTAAATTAAATCTAGTTTAAATTTTTGAGAAAGGGTTTAAAATATCCATTTAAATTGTTTTGTCCGTGCGGTGTTATATATGATGATTATTTTTTCCATTAAAGTTATCTTATATCTATAAATAATAAAAATATTATAAAAGTATGAAGATTTTAGAAATGGTACATTTATGTCGATCCTTTAAAGATTATATGATAGATAGAATTGTCATTTATTATTTCATTTTATTTATTTATTAGTTATCCACTTAATATATTTTTTAATGGAGTTCTAAAATCTATCTATATATAATATTAAGGATAAACATAAATAAAATAATGTTGCACCTCTGTATAACCTTCATTCTGTAATGACCCGGAAGGTCATTTTAATTTTTTTTATTATTATTCTTTTAACTTGAGTTAATTAATTAATAAGTAATTTTAGATAATTGACTTTATTGATAATTATTGCCTAACGTGATAACTTATTTAACACCTTATAATATTTTGATCCATATTTTTTATCAAAATAAGTTACTCTAGGGTTTGTCACATATAATAACCATAATTTATATTCATCACTATAAAATTCCAAAGAAAAGAGAGAAGGGACAAAAACTTATAACTGACCTAAACGAATGACAGGAGACGAACAACCTCAGGTGGCAGGTAACAAACAAGTATAGCAACTAATGCTATATTTTTTTTATTTGTGTAGATCACTATATACTAAATGGGCTCACATCTTTTTGTGATAATAGTGAATTTGATGGAGTAATAATGAAAGAGATATTTTTTTTCAATAGTATCCACCAATTTCCTGTTACGATTTAGGATTACTGGAGCAGATCATGCTTGCATAGAGTCAACTGGTAATAATACAATTCCTTAAAATAAATGATTTAGTAGTTTTAGTGCTGTATATGGAACTTATTCTTGTTTCCGTGAGGTTTTAGCGTACAACTTGATCTTATTACTAGTTTTTTCTTATAATAGTCCAAAGAAATTAAAATAATGGTATATTATTGTGGTGGTCTTGTTTGGGAAAAATTGAATTTTAACTCTAGGTTTGAAACTTGAACAAATATGATAGTGAAATGTTAATTGGCATAAATATATTATGAACTTCTTGAAATTATAATTCTAGTGAAATTGTTAGGTCAAGGCAAAACACATAATAATGTGGTATTTTAAATTTTTGAAATCTTATTGTGAATATCTACTTTGAGATAAATGAATTGATTTGGATCTTTATGAAAGGGTAAAGCTCAAATCCCGGAGTGGTATTGTTGACTATTTGTAGGGCAGGTGAGATTCTTAAACCTTGTTAAGTTTATGAAAATGTTTGTTTAATTCCCTCGTGGTATATGTTTGGGAATAACGGTATTGGTGATGGTTTTTGACTTGTCCACATTGATTAATTCTAATGATCCAAAAAAGATAACAAAAGGCAATGTGATTACTTGTTTGTGGTGTTTGGAGTGGTTTGATAAAAAAAGGGTTTGAAGGCTTGTTGATCATTGTGTAATGTGACTTCATTTTGTGGGTTGTGAACTGTTTCTATCTTATGAAATGGTCATGTCAAACATTATTGTGTGGACTTATCATCTGCATTATTCTGAGGCATTCGTTGTGACAAGTGGTTTTTATGTGCCATTAGAAAAGAATGAGTACTTAAGAAGGATGTAATAATTTCGAGGACGTATCGCGCTCCGCGATGGATACTATATTTTGGGGACGTATGCGCGCCGTGATTGGTTTACTATGATCAGAGGATCTATGTCCGTGCGCCGGACAGATGCAATGGCCAATTTGTCCCCCCATGGGTCACGAGAGACCAACGCGTGGTGTATCACTAGGTCAGACATGCTCATGGTACTTGAAAAATGCATTCCATTACATTGCACATCTTTATCATTGGAACTTGATTATTGTGTTTTTGTAGCTGATCTAGTGATTGCCATTTTTTGCTGACTTGTGATTGTTGATAACTGAGCTTGTTATTGAGTGATATTATAATTTTGTTTGAGTGGGTTGTTGAGGAATATGTAAATTTGGTTGAAGTGTGTTATTGAGGATAATGTAAATTATTGAAGTGTTTTGCTACTTGCGGGTAGCTAATTTGCTTAAAGTGTAATTGTTGAGACTATAGTAATTTGTTTAAAGTGTTATTGTGGAGGAATCTGTCCTTTGTTACAGTTTGTTTTATGGAGGCTGATGTTAAATTTGTCTAAGTGTACTTGTTTGAGTTACGTTTCTATGTTAAACTGTGTGAGCATGTTGGTTGGGGCCTGATGTTTATATGCGTTGTAAAGTTTATAGATGTTCGGTTATGGGTAGTAGAGTACCCGTTATTTTCATCCTTTAATTGTGGTTAGAGGTTTACGTTTTGAGTCCCGTGTGTTTTGGTACTCACCCCTTGCTTCTAAAAATTTTGTAGGTTAATGAGCCTGATTTTTGTTGTACTTGTCATTCCTCTTCCTTTTCCGGGGCTTTTTTGGAGAATTGTGGAGGTATGTTTGTTTTCCATCTCACGCTGACTTTCTTCTCCATAATTATGATTTTGTTCTATTCTAGAAACAAGTTCATTTTGAGACTTGACTTTTTCTTTTGAATCAATGATACTTCGAGGCTGTAACGTGCTAACCAGGTTTTTTTTGGGTTTTTATTAAGTACTTATATTTTTATTTACGCACTTATGTATGGTTAAGTTTTACATGCTTTTCTATAGTGGATAAGACGAGTGTCAACACGTCCATATTTTGGATCGGACACATTCAATGATTTTTATAATTTTTTCTCCTTTTGATTTGAAATGTTTTTTCTTAGGCTATCTTTTTTATAAAATATATATTCTTTAAGAATTCAATCATATGGATTAGTCCTAATTAAATATCTAATGATTGCGAAAAAAAAGTTAGGACTTTACCCGTGTTTTTTCTTATCTATTTGGAGTTATGGGTGGGGTCGCAAATAAAAAAATATATGACAGGTGGCGTGAACTTGGAAATTGAACGGATAATAACTTTCTTTCCATAATTTGGGTTAGTCCGTCTCTAAGAGGAAAAATGTTGGAGAATCTAACAAATGGAAGTCTTATTATCAATTAAAGAACACAAAAACATCCACAATGTAGTAATAAAGAATTATTGTTTATGGGAAGATTTTCTCTATGCAGATTTTATGTTTTTTAAATTAATTTTTAATTATGTAGGTCTATTGGTCTTATCATGTAATAATAATATTCAGTCTTTTAGTATAGCTTATTTGCTATCTAATTTATCGTACTATGATTTGCAAATTATAAGTTTTTTGTGTGACGCCTTTATAACTTTCGGACTCAACAAGTGGTATCAGAACATTTGATTTAAATGATCCAGTAATTGAACATGATTGAAGACAAACTCAAGCTATTTCAAATCATTTTGCAATCAACGTGATGATAATGAAGTTTTCTGTACTACTACATGTTGAGAAAAAAAGTCAAATATATTTTCAATAATATTGTGTTGCTCTGTACTTTAAAACAAATAAATTTTCAACTCATGCTTACTTTAAAGCACAGATTCCTACTTTTAAACCCTGCAAACTTTTAATGCTAGGGGTAAACTTTCAAGTCATGTATCTTACTTTCAACGTATGAGCTTCACTTTTAACTCATGCATCTTACTTTTAACGTATGAGCTCCACTTTCAAATTATGCATATTACTTTTAACACATGAGCTCCGCATTCAACCCTGCTCAAAATTTTAACACAAAGGCTCCAATTTTTAACCCATATCAATTTTAAATCATGGTAAACAACACTATACATGGAAGTTATGTGAAGAAAGATGATCAAAATTTTTTTTACAGAAAACTCAAGCCAAAAGAAGAGATTTGTTAGTGTTTTGCCCAAAAAAAAAAGTGCAGTATGGACAACTCCCATACTTACACTATCAACAATAACTGCTAAGAACTGAACTCCTATCATTAAGGATAGAAATTTAAAAACAAAAGCCTACTCGTTAGCTTACTACAATGTTGATCTTTACTAACTATTTCATTTGTTGTTCTTTTACGAGTGTTCAACACTCTAGCATTTATTTCCTTCCCTATGTGGTACACCCCTCCTGCTAATGCCATCCAATACACCTCCTGCTGAGTAGTTTTCCCCTTAGCATTTGTCACAACCCATTCCACTTCAGCCTACCAGTCCATAACTTGCCTGACAATTCACAATCTTTAGAAGTAATTTACCCCATATTCTTTTTGCATAGCTGCATTGAAATAGCAGATGATCAATGTCTTCGTTCTCCTCTTGACATAGTGGGCAAAGCATATCTTCTAAATTCACCCAACAAGCTAATTTGTCTTTTGTTTGGAGCCTTCTATACAGTGCCAGAAAAAGAATTAATACCCATTTGACACTCCTTTTGTATTGAATAATAATCTTCTCCATGAGATCATGGACCATTCTTCTCTAAGTAATTCATAAAACTTCCAAATAGACTAGTTAGGCAACTGTGTGACTTCGTTTTCATTCATCCATGCTATGTCAAAAGTATTTTTGGCATTCAGAATCTATTGTTGCGCCTGAGCCTTCCATACTGCACCATCCTCTATATAATAGAGATGCACCCATTTAACCCACAAACGTCTTTATTCTTGCAAATATTCCACAATAGTTTTCCAATTGCAGCATGATTCCACCAACATATATCAAGAATATTCATCCAACCAGCAACTCTAGAGAAGCACAGTCTCTCCTAAGCAATGAGTGATCTCTTTGATATTTCACATTCCCCCGTCCACAAGAATGTTCTACATGTAGCATCAATCATCTCCTGGATCACCTTCTTTGGCAAGACAAATACTGGAGACCAAAATACTTGACTTAAGAATAATGTAGACTTCACAAGTCTCAATCTACCAGTATAAGTACGAAACTTCCTTGTCCAGAGTTTGATGGAGCATTTTATCAATCAATGGTAAAAACTGCATAATTGTGACTTTTTTAGTACTTAAGGGAATGCCCAAGTACTTGAAGGCAGTAACCCTTCTGTGAACCCTAGAAATGCCAGAATAACTTTTTTAACCTCTTGTTTAACCCCTCCCAAATATATAGAGCTCTTGTCAATATTAGCCTCCAGTCCCCAAGCCCGTGAAAATAAATGAAATGCTTGATAAAATAGCTGAGTAGATTTCAAATTAACTCTACAATAAGAGATCATCATACTCAACTGAATAAGCTGCAATTGTTTACACCTTTGATGAAACATGCATTTTTATACCTTATTGGAAATTTATATTTTTTTTTCACAGAGAATCAAAGTAGTACATTAAATGCTTTAACTTTTACTCAAAGGAAAGTATAATTTTCTTTCATATTTGGGTTATTTTTTTCTTGAAAGAAAAATTTGAACATCTATAAATTGAATAATCTTATTCTCATAGCACAACACAAGAACATCCACAATGTAGTCAATAAAAAGTTTTTGTTTATGGGAAGATTTTCTCTTTAGAAATAATATTATGTATTTTAATATAATTTTATTTGTCATCTATTTTATCGTATTATGATTTACAAATTATTGGCTTCCACATGACGTTCTTATCACTTTCGAACCCAACAAAAATACAAAATCTCTATCTATTTATATTATCTACTAAAAAAACATGCCTCTTCAGCTCTTTTATATTTTTTCATATGAATTATCAAATTTATAGATATCAATCATCAATAGAACTGTTGAATATTCATTTTACATTCTATCTTTCTATTACTATAGTTTTTTTCGGTGTTTTTCATATTTTCCATAAGAAATTTTAGAAAAGATAGTGACATAATATGTCTTCACTTGATGAAGATCAAAGATCTATTCTTCAAAGAATCATTTCAAAAAGATGTTAATATTAGTTTATTACAAGTTTATTAAAACATAGAAGGAAGCTTAATTATGTTGACAAATTCATCAAACGAGATAGTCATATTTGTATAAAGTTTGAATGTTTTCAATATTTTAAAATTCATTAATGATTCGTATTGTTTTGATTTCAATATTCTAAAATTTTGTCATGATCGAGAGAAATATTATCTATGATACATTTCTTGTAGATGTTAGATGTTGTTGTGCTTAAAAATCTATATATTATAATCTAGATGTTAGAAAAGTTAAGTTGCACCTCTCGTTTGCCAATAATTTAATTTATCTTTTCCAGATTTTTTTATGACATTTTTGATATTTTTCTACTTACTTATTATTATACAAAAAATGAGTTTTTTGGTTCTTAATATATATCATATAAATAGTCCTTAATATATGTAAAATGAGTATCATTTTTGTCCTAGGACCTAAATATAACTTTTTCACGGTTAAAAACTAATGTACCCCCTCCCAAGATCCCCCTTCTCTGATTCTTCCCTCAATACGAGGAATTAAGAGGATACTAATCCACCCCATATATTGCTTATTCAAACTCACCCATAACTTTATTCTTCTTTCTTTCAAGTAATTTCTATCTTGGGTGAGCTAAAAATTTATTGGATTCTGTGGAAGGACAAGAAAAAAAGACTCACCTGTTGATTGCAGTTTTTATGTTTCATCGAATTAACCAATTAGCACGTCCAATCCAAAGATCGCCTGAGTCATTCAAATGAGATTATAAATTGAACAGTGATAAAATAATAGAGAATATTTTGTGTGTGTTTGTCATCCAAAGCATGGATATTCTATGTCTTATATCATTATATTACAAGTTTGAATAAACTTTTTGATTCTGTAAAAGCGTCTAAAAATAAAGGCATTCATGCCATTAATGAAAAATGAAAAATGAAAAATGAAAAAGCTGCTCAAATAATAATGAGTATTGAATTTTTTCAAAAGAAGATGGAGTAGACAAGTGAAAAAACTAGTAGGAATGTTTGGGCTCATAGAAGACATATGCCAAGTGCTGGTCTTCTGACATTTACCATGAGTGAAATTTCAAACATTTCGATAGGTATGAACTTTTACATACATGTGAAAAATATAAATTTCTATCTATTTTAGGGATTAACAAAAACAACACCGAAGATAGTTTAAAAAAATGAAAAGAGAATAGTTTTTAAAATTTATTTTTAGAAGATGATGCAATTTTAGAGAGAAGCAGGAAGACAGAGCAATCAAGGAGAAGAGAGAAATGAGTTAGGGAATGTGACGTTAGTTTTTAACGCTGAAAAAGTTAAATTTAGGGCTTACGACCAAAATGATACCCATTAAATCTATATAATTAAGGACCATTTCTATCAAGTGATATATATAATATTAAGGATCAAATAAAAATAAATCAACCCCTATACATGAAGGACCATTTTGATCATTTAAACTCTGACAAATGAAGTCAATTTGGGAGATTCCATCCAAATCAAGGGTATATGTGTTAAATTTGTAGACAGCGAGAACATCAATAATTGTACCTTGATGATAACGGTAAAGTCAACAAATTAATGAAAGTTAAAGGGTATTTTTGAAAATATCAATAGAGTTTGTTTTTGTAGAATCAATATTGTTTTTTTTCTTGAAAAAAGTACTTTGATTAAACATACATCCATATACCATATATGTTAATTCTACCTGTATTATAAAATAATTACATATATTTTCATTAACTAAGAGTTCTGTTCTATATTTTAAGTTAGATATATTGAGATATATCATTCTTTGAAATTAGCCTATAATAGAATACTTAATTAACTGCTCACTTACTTATTTTTGAAAATTCATGCACTCACTCCAAATCAACACACTCTCTTCCAAAGTTTTTCCTCCCACATTTTATTCATCACTTTCCCTCCCTCGCCTTCATTCTTGCACATTCAGCATGAAGAAATAGTTCATAACTAGTTTTGTTCTTTTTTTTCACTAACGTGTTAGTTCTACTGAACTCTTTGTTGGCTAGTCCTACTTAAAGGCTTCTTATTGATTGGAAAACGATATAAAAAATTGCATCACAGACAATTTTCTATAAAGGATCGATTGTGATTCTTAATGTCATTAGCAACAAGGCTGAGAATATTCTAAAGTTTGTAGAAAAGTGAACAAGTATGATGTCTATTGGTTAAAAAAATTATTGTTGTGAAGACAATAAGTGAAAATTTATGCATCAATCTGATACAATATTGGGATGTGTTACACATTTTTGAGTTACGATTATATGTATCTAATTTTATTAGTATATATAACGAAGTGTACATGTATTTATAAAAATAGAGATAATCACAAGTACCCACTCAACATATGTCCGAAATCTCAGAGACACACTTATGCTATACTAAGGTCCTATTACCCCCCTCAACTTATTTTATTAATAATTTTCTACCCCTTTTTTGGCCTACGTGACACTATCTTGTGGGTCGAATGTTGATTGATTTTTTTTTCAAGCTAGTGCCACGTAAGCCGAAAATGGGTAGAAATTTAAATAAGTTCAGGGGGATAATAGGGCCTTAGTATAGTATAAGTGTATCCCTGGAATTTCGGGCATAGATTGAAGGGGTATTTACCTTTTTTCCTAAAAATATGCAAAGTCATCAGGTTAAAAGGAGTTCCATGAAGCGATAAAGGATGTATGTTTTTGAGTTAAGACATACAGTGTGTTTGCTTGGGTTAAAATATGTGGAAAATGTTTTTCAAATAAACTTATTTTTCTCAAAATTAAGGAAATGACTTCTCTTAAAAAATTAAGGAAAACATTTTTCAAAACTTTCCTCCAACTTTAAATAATATTTTTTTGTTGAAATTTTTTTTTTTAAAACTTATTTTAAACAATGTTTCTAATTTCCAATTTTTATTTTTTCACCCACCCCTTCCCTACCCACGACCCACACCCCCTCCAAATAATAACTTTGTTTTAAAAAAATATTTCAAATTTCAAATTTTTATTTTTTTTTTTTTGTTCACCCCACGTCTAAACCCTCACCCTCCCCGAATACCTCCCCCCCCCCCCAAAAAAAAAAAAAAACCAGTGAGTTTTATTTAAAAGTATTTTCATCCTTTCAAACATTTCCTTTTTTTTTTCCTTTTTTTTTTCACCCCTACTCTTGACACCTCACCCCCCCGCCACCTCCAACCCCTAGCAGCCCCCCCCCCCCAACACACCACACCTTTTTTTATATTTGTCTTCAAAAATATCTTTAACTTCAAAAATTCATTTTTCTCACCGTTGCACTTTATAAAATAATTTTGACTTTATATTTTTATTTTTTCAGTCCTACCCTCAACCCCCACCCCCTCAAAAAAATTATTTTTATTTTAAAAAAATATTTTCAATTTCAATAATCATTTTCTACTCAAGTAAAAATAAAAGTATTTCTCAAAAATATTTTTCGTTCATAAATCAAACATTAAAATTCTTTCCCAAAAAATATTTTCTACTCACCAACCAAACATGAGAAAATAAATAAAAAAATATACTTATTTTCAGGAAAACATTTTCCTTCGTACCAAACACGCCCATAATGTATTTTATTTTCATCAATGCATATGACTAAGTGAACATGTACCCGGCAAATTATATATACTTGTATCTAAGTGGAGTTCTTGTATATGAAAATAGATGTTGCTAGCATGTATTTGAGACATTATTTAACTTTTATCAATGCATACATATATCTAACAAAATATATATATATATATATATATATATATATATATATATATTCTATATATCATCATATAAATATATATTTATCTGAATAAGATTTTATGAATTTGATAATGTTCATGTTTGTTTGTTTTTGACTTAAGAAATGTAAAATTTATTGAATAACCAAATAATAGAGAATTTTTTTTATTGTTTTGATTTATTTAGGATTTGAATTACGTCCCATATTCTCTAATTTTACAAATCACACGGCCGGAGGACACCCTATTTTTCCTTAATTAACTACTCACGGCTTTTTATTTATATCTCTTAATTAGATACACTTTTTAGTGAATCACTCTCAGTTATATCGCTTAATTAGAAACACTAATTGATACGTATCCATCATACATTATTAAAAGTACAATTTTTTTTAATGTGAACTATCATTCATTAGTTACCGAAACACACTTAGAGTTGTCGTTACATATAAAAATGGTTTTTTTAACTGCTTCTATTCGTTCTGTCCATAAAATATTTCCATCTACATATTCATTCCCAGCATATATACACCTTCCGATTTGAATGAAATTTTAATTTTTTTAAACATATTTTTAATTGAATTTTAAAAAAATCTATATTCTTCCCTTTCAAGTCATCGATATCGATGCACTGCCAGAAATAAGATCACGGCTAGTAAGATTGAGAAGTTGTTGATGGATGTCACGGTTGGAATAAATTAATACGGAGATAATTTTAACGTTTAAACTTAACTTTCAATTTAATATTGATTCATTTGGATTTGGTAAAATGAAATTATTTTTTCACGTGGAGTCTTACGTGACATAATATTTAAAAAAACGAGAGAGCACACATTATCAGAAATTAGTCGAGGTATACTTCGCTACTATTGGATGATAGTTAAAGTAGGAAACTCACACTCTCTCAATAGTTCATGTATGAAATTCAAAAGACTGAATAGTTTAGTTTTTGACCCTCAACTATAAATATATTATGATATATCTTTATTTTTGTATGTTTTTGGAGAAAAATTAATAACTCAAAGAGTTAGTAATCCTAATTTTGAGACCAATAAACTCTTTCATACAAATAAAAGAGTTTTTTCGGAAAAAAATAAAGTGCTTCTCTTTTTCTTTTCTCTTGATTATATTCTCTTTGAATTATTATTTTATAATTTAACAAATTATCAATAAAAATGTCTAACTTTCTATTGATATTCGATGGACATTAGCAGTGTCGTCAAAAAACAAAAGTTCAATGATGCACCCATAACTTACTAGAAATCAAGTGGAAAAGAATGAATGGAACTTCTTTGTGGAGGAGAATGGTTTAACTGTATGTAATTAAGATATGTAAAGTGTTTTTTGGCGAAATTGTCTAATAGACCCTTATACTTGTATAAGCTTGTATTTTGAACCCTCCTACGTACTCCTTTGTCAACAGGACCCTTAAACTCAATAAAACACAATTAAACATATTCCTCTTACCATTGACCAAGCTTATGTGTATTTAAGATGGATGAGTTGGTGAACGTGTGTGACTTCACGCACCTTAAGGCGAGTGAATACTTTTTTTAGGTTTAAAAATATTAAATTAAAAAAGAAATACATTTTTTTAGAAAACAATTGACTAAAAAGTATTTTCTTCTTCCCTAGTACCCCTTCCTTTTTGAAAATTTTCACGCCTGACCAAAACATTTTTTATCTTCTCCAAAATTTACTAACACCGAAGACCAGCGGTTGCCAAGACCAAAGACTGATTTAACGGAGACCAGTGCCCGCTGGAGACCAATGAGTGGCAGTGGCTTGTGATAGATAAGCGGCGTTGGTGGTGTATGGCCCCACTGTGTGTGAGAGAGATGACAACTTCTTGGCTTTGAAGTACATGAGGTAGGGTTGCGGGTGCGGTCCGTTTGGCATAGTGTGTAGAGGTTTTTTCTTTTTTCTGCAAATCTGGTGGTGCGGTGGCTTAAATTCTTGTTTTATGGAGGTTCGAGGAGGAAAGAAAAATAGTGATGATTTGCGGCAGAGATGAAGATTGGTTAGGGAGAAAGTATATGTGATTTAGATGGCAAAAATGGCGACGACGGCGATGGCTTTCTCCGGTCGATTTTGGTCGTGAAACTAAAGAGAATTGGATGTATGGAAATTTACTATAAAAATGCCAAAAATAAATTAAAATGATATTATTTTACATTTTATCAAATTAATTTTGTTATAATTTTAAAAAATATTTATGATAATTATGATATGACATTAATATATTTAGCGTGAATACGACATGTCAATTACATAAAAGAGAATGAACTACACACATATTTGGAGGCAGGGGCGGACCTAGGGTTGGCGAGCGGTGTGTGTTGTGATATATATATATATATTATATATATATATATATATAAGTGAACCTCTTCTAAACAATTTTGATGCGTAGCTCAATGGTTAAGGGGGTTCAGAATGACTTTAGGATTTTAGGCTCGATTCTTGCCAAACGCGTTTAAATTTAATTTTGTCTGTCTCAATTTCCAAAGCCCACCCACAACTTTCAAAAGGTTGTTTGATTTGATTTTACAAAGCTTATATCTCTACTAAATCACTAAAGCATATAGGAAATTGAGTTGAAGTTTGAATAAGACTTATTAAAGTTCAATATTTTTTGTTTTCCTTTCTCCTCCGTTTTATTTAATGTAAATTTTTATCATTTTCAAGATTCAAACAAATCTTTTTTTACCAATAAAATTTTCATACATCTTTTATATATGTTAAATTTTCAATTGTTTTGACTTATTATACTTTTTACGTAGATTATAAATATTTTAATTTCATCTTAAAAATTTGAAAATTCGATGCACTTATTTTCGGTCAAACTAAAATTATTTGACTCTCAAAAAATGAAAGGTGTCACAAAAAATTGTAAAAAGGAGTATTAATTAATATATAGCATTTAATTTTATTGATAAATAATGTTTATATAAATTATAAAAAAATTGTATGCGAAGTGAAGAAATAATTGGATTGTATTTGAAGTGTTATGGTATACTGAGAGATATATATAAGAGATATAGGAAAGGAGTACTTAATCCTAAAGGACTAGATTAGGAGTACTAGTCCTAATCAGGACTAGGATTTAGTACACATGTAATACTAATATTATTTTATACTATTTATATTTTAATACTTCTGTTATTATCCCCATGCCCCCCTCAAGCCTGAGCTTGATCCGAAACGAAAACGAAGCTTTGTAACTGAGGTTAATCGTGATGTCGGCTCGGGAGAGGCTTGGTGATAATATCAACCGGTTTGTTCTTCCGTGGGTACATACTGCAACATCATGGGCCGGCCTGAACTTAATCGCGAACAAGAGAACATCGATCAACATTCTTCATTCTGGTGTGTAGGACTAAATTTCTTGGCCACACAGATGGTTGATTTGTTGTTACAATAAGAGCGGAACAGTAAAATGAGTTTCGCGGAGTTCGCGAAGATAATGTGACCCACATGGTCCTCACAAGCAAGAAGAGAAAGGGTTGGCGGTACTTCAGCTTCAGTCCGCGGACCGAGAGACCTTGGGGGTGTTTTTTTTGTACACCAGAGATCATGTTCGGCCCCCAAAAAACCGAAACCCCGATGTAGATTTTCTGTCATTTTTTAAATCATTCTCCCAATCTGATTGAGAAACCCCGAAGCTCCAAGTCCCCCCCGGGTCCAAATGAGTAACCACGACCAGAGTGCCAAAAAATGTAAACCTGAGATGCGTGTAGGTTTAGTAGACATGGTATCCATGATCACTTAGTTGAATGCATGCCTAAAGCAACTCGGTTTACAGGCAAACTAGATGTCAGTCGGTACTGCCAAATACTGTAATCCCATGAGGCTGCGGAAGTGGGTGATATCGGCAAAGGGGGTTGTTCGGTCCATCGTAGACGAAAAGAGACTGCCATCGGTGTTGGGTTGACTGGTGCATTTTTCTTTCCAGTCCAGCTTTCTTGCAAACAGATCTGAGCATATTTTTTTGACTGATGAATAGACAACGCCGCTGCCTGTTCTGAGAAACTCCATTCCAGAAAATAATGTAAAGGGCCAAGGTCCTTCATTTTTGAATGTGTAATGCATAGCTCGAGTGACATCCTGACTGAGAGCTTGCAGTAGATCCCTGTAATATGATATCACTACTAGACAAAAGAAGAAGACTGTACCGTGTGCTGAAATGTTCAGTAAAACAGACTCATGTCGTGTGCGCAACCCGTGAAGCCGACTCCCTGGAAGAATGTTTTTTAGACTTGTGTCCCAAGCACGGTGGTTGCTTGACCCATACAGAGACTCTGGTTTTCAAAAATGTTTAGGGAAGCGGGGATCACATAGCCTGGTGGTTTGCGTCTGTAGAATAGTTTCATAGCAAGCATGCCATGAATAAAGCATTGGAACATCCCACTTATTGATGAGCCAATTGTGGCGCACGCGGCGAGGTGACATTACCAGCGAATGTTTTCCTGCCGAATTAACAGGACTGAATGTCTCGGAGTAATCAAGCCCCCATACTCCTCTGATTGTAGCCTTTGCAACCACCCGGTCCTTGTACCTGAAATACTGTCATCCTGCATTGTTTTCATTTTGTACAACAACCCCATTTACAACAGCCCACTGTGTGCCGCCGATGGGGAGTAGGTACAAGAACCTAGTTTTCTGATCAGTCAAAGCCTTAAACTTCGTTTCATCCATAGCACTGATGCCAATAAGATTTTTGAGGCCACACATAGTAGGTTGTTGGTTCACTATCGGGAAGGGGTGTATTTGGTAGTATGGTAAAGCCTGAAAGGTTTTTGGGGTTTAAAGCTCTGGCTTTGCACTGGTTAACATGGGATGAGTATGGTGGACGTGGGGGAACGGGCGGTGGTGATTCGGGTGGCCCGGGAAGGCCCAAAACGGACTCCGGGCCTGGAGATGTTATCGGTATTGGGTGGTTTTCGGGTTGGTTGTGAGTGTGGGTGGTGGGTTGCGGGGTATTTTGGGTGACGGTGTGACGGGGTGATGAAGGGGTGGTTGGGTAGTGGGTGGAGGTTTGGGTGAAGGTTGGTGAGGGACCCTGTGAGTATGTGGAACAGGTGGAAAGGACGCCAATGAATGATGTATTTGTGTGGGGAGTGTTATATCGACTCGTAAGGGAAACCTCATTTTCCGACAAATTTGACAGAACGAGATATGTAGACTTTATGAGTTTTGTGGGTCACGACAGCGATAACACTTGGAGTAGGATGAATAGCCAAAAAAAATACAAGGACGGATCGGGGTTTGTAATTTGGTGATAATATGAGGCGTAGCCAAGGGTAGGCAAAGACACCCAAAGATGCGAGGTTGGTAAAATTTGGGAAGTTCTTGGTAAAGGAGTGGAAATGGGTGATTTGTTGGGAGAGGGTGTGACTGGCAATTCCTTTTATGAGGTATTTTGCGGTGGATAGAAGCTTCTACCCAAATGAGACAGGGAAGATGAGATTGATGTGAATAGTAACCACCGTTTCAATGAGATGGCGATGCTTAACGCCACCCCCCCATTCTGTTCGGGAGTGTATGGACAGGAGGTTTGAATGTATAATTCCTAGGGGGGGGGGGAAAAAAAAAAAATTGCCAGAACTGCCAAAGATGTTATTACATTTCCTTTCCATTATCAACTTCGCAAACGTTTTAACATGATAATTTGAATTGTGTTTTGACCATTTTTTCAAAAGTGACAAAGGTGGTGTATGCCTTGTAAGTTGTGTTTTTAGTGGGTAAACCAAGTGTATTTTGTAAATCTCCACCAAACAAATATAATAGAGAAAACCAGCAAATTAAAGGAACGGCATAGACCCATAGTCAGATGAATAGTTAAAGGTGCATTGTACGCTTCTTCTCAGGATAAAGAAAAGGTAATTTAATGAGATTTTAGCAATTGAACATGAGTCACAGTTGTTTTTCATGAATGGAAGAAAAACTAATTGAGACATTAAAGAATTTAATTATTTGAGTAGACGGTGACCCAGACGACTGTGCCACAGAAAAACAGACTGTGGCCATCAGCCGAAAGAGGCCACCGGAGCCACAGGACGCTTTTTTGAAACGGGGTGGGCAGACTAACTGTTCCACCAGGAAGAACGAAAGACCATGCTCAAAGGGCCCTTAAAATCAACCCTCTTGGTATTATTGTCTAGATCTGCAAATCATATATGTTACCAGAGTGAGCAATTATTTCTTTTGTGAATTGGTGAACTGCAAGGAGATTGGTTTAATAGAAGGGACGGGTTGGTAAGGTTACCTAGGTGAAAGGATAGAGGTGGGTTTTTATGGTACCCGTGCCATTGGTGAGAAATCTTAAGGGATCACCGTTGCCCAACAGTAATACCATTGGAGCCATGATATGGTTTGGAGCGTTAAGCTTGATAGATCAAAGTAACGTGCATGTTGGCCCCAGTATCCAACAGCCATTCAGAGGAAAGGATGCTGGAGATGCATAATTGGCACGATATCACTATTTTATCAGCTATCCTCATACCAAAACCAAACCATCAGAAATCGGTGTGTCCCCTGTTGTTCCCTGATAGATTGACAAGTTGTACGCTCCCACTCGTAAGTTCCTGCCCCTCCGCTGCCAGAAGGAGTCAGCTGTTTGTTGCGCCGTGCTACTCTGACCGTCGTACGGACGTCGGAACGACTTCCTGCCGCCCCTCGCGCGCCCGCGTCGTCTCGCTGTTTTCTGCCGAGCTGCGGCTCTGGCCGCTGATCCCCCCTCTCCCGGCCGGCCACCACGCCCCCCGCAATATTATGGCTTGCGGTGAGGGAGGTTTGCGGCTCCATAAACACCGGCTTTCTCGGAGAAGAAGTTTGTGCTTTCCAGATCACGTTGATTCTTCACTTTTTTTAAAGCCACGCGGATAGAAGTAGCCAGTCAACGGGCCGGTGGCTAATCGACCCGCCTGTTTAATGGGGATTAAGCCTGATGTGGGTGCCCCCACACGACGCACATGACGAATCTCTTTCGGGAATGATTTTGTTCACGGTGTCGAGGGCGTGATGATGGTTGAGACCTCGTCAAATACTCCGCCAATTTTTCGTGCCTTTGGTAATTGGTGTGGAGACGACCACGCAATTAAAAAAAATATGAGAGTGGAAATGATGCATAGCGTGGTTGCGAGGGCCGTCTATAGGGCTGAAGCCGTTGGGTGTAGGATGGGACTGTTTCTTAACCTGGGAGAGATTTACCGCAATCAACATGATTGGATCTGGTCATCCCACGGCTTTCCAGGCGTCAATGGGCGGATTGTTTTTTTCTTCTGATTTATCTGTGGCGGTGATGACTGAGGCGGCGTTTTCTGTGCTCCCATCGACGGTTTTGAGAAGGAATTGGCCTCAAGGGCCTGTAAGAATGGTGATTTTCCATGTAGGGTAATTTAATGTCCTTATAATTTTTGGAAATCAGGGCATGAAGATGCCTGAAGAAGGATGTTTAACGCAAAGGAAGTGAATCGTAGGAATTCCACCTCGTTGTCATTGTTGGCCGCCGCCCAAGGAATAGAGGGAACGATCGGTTTCCCTAAAGATAGAGAGAGAGAGAAAAAACTATAGAAAGAAGATCTAGATTTCTGCTCTTGATACCAGAAGGAATATTGATTGGATTGGAAGTGTTTAAGGAATACATGAAAGATATTTAAGAGATATAGGAAGGAGTATATCCTAAGAGGACTAGGATTAAGGAGTACAATCCAATTGGACTAGGGATTAGTACACAGTAAATACTATATTATTTATACTATTTATTTAATACTATCTTTATTCGCAGGATTAATCTCAATACTAATAGACTCCTAGTACTAAATATATTTACATAAAACAACAAAATTAATAGATAGATTGGCCAAATTTATAAAAATTGTTATCATGAGGAGTACTTCTTATCAGAAGTGTTTTAAAAAAAATTAGTTTTTTAGATTAACATTGTGTTTGGATAATCGATTTAATTTTTTTCTTGTCAATATTAGAGATCAAATTTGTCTTTGGCCAATGTCACGACGCAAAACTGGGTCGTGGATGGCACCCACATTTACCTCCTTAGGTGGGCGAACCAACATATCTAAACCCCAACATATACCAATAGTTCAACTATAAATAATATAAATAATGCGGAAGCTCCCAAAGATACTAAGCAACCAATTTAAATAAGTTTTTCCTAAAGTTTAATACTTAGCAATCCCAAAAGCTGATAGTCCATATCACAATCAAAGGACCATCTCATCTCCAATGACTAAGTCTAAGAATATCAAAATACACTAGCATAAAGCTAAAATGGTATGTTCCAGAATGTATAGACATCCATGTGTGTCATGACCCAAGAGAATCCACACGAGCTTGAATGGCTAGCTCACCCTAAACTGATATGGCGGGAAGGCTGCTAGAGCTGAGGAAATCCAGAAGTCATACGTAACTATGCTCGCCTTTCATAAAAGGAAAACAAAGAAAAACAAGTAGGACTGTACGAGGCAACCTGTACTGAGTTACGTAGCATGTCAAAACCCAAAATAGTAACTAATATACAAAAGAATAAATAGCATGAACCTCAACTATAGCATTAACATTTGATAAGCACAAACAAACATGAAACAAGTGTCAATACAATACAGTAAGCACGTAATTAAGCAAACGTCATCAAGAATCACACCTGAAGGACTCACGCCTCCAACCAAACCATTTTGGGAGTTGAGTTCTTTGAGTTGATACTCTTCAATTCATTCAACAATATTTTTCTTTTATATTGAATCGTGTCGTAACGTGACACTCTATCAAAAATCCCGTGTCGACGTTCACACTCTGCTCCAAGAATAACCGTGTCAGAACGTGACACTCCGATCCAAAATACCGTGTCGTAAGTTACACTCTGATCCAAAAAAATAACCGTGTCGGAACGATGACACTCCCACCAAAATACCGGTCGAACGTTACACTCCCGATCCAAAAATACCCGTTTCAGAACGTGACACCCAATCCAAGAATACCGGTGTCGGAACGTGACACTCCATCCAATTATACTATTAATTTATCCTTTATAATTATCACGGATCACGGCTTTCAATTCATTGTTTTAGAATTAATTTTTCATTCATCAAGATCAGCCTTTCTTTATTCAAGGCATCACTTCGATAGATAGAATTAAGAGAATTAATTCTACTGGTCTCCAGGATTATACCAATCATAAACCCACAACCAAATCACAACAATCACACGTCCAATACATAGATACTTCACAATATCATTCCAAGCATATCAATCACTATTAAGATTTTAACTATCAAATGCAATAAACCATAACCTACCTCCACACGAATAACCAAAGTCCAAAGCACCTATTCCTCGATCTTTTCCTTTCCTCAATGCTTTGAACCTTTCAAATCAATCAAATATATATGAATAATTTTGTAAGTTAACAAAGCCTATAACCATCCATAATTATTCTACGTCTAGACTAGACCCAAAAACTCCTAATTAAACCTTAATTCCTCAGTAGCAGAACTTTATGTAATTCCATATCAATACTACCTTTATATTTAATTAACCTATCACAATATGTAAATTTAATTTATATCTATAGCAAACTGATTCATTATTCAAGTTTGAATCCACGGTAACCATTGCAGTAACCCATTAATATGAAATTGATCTAACGCATTTTAATTCAAAGTAATCTTATGATTTTTCAAATCATACTCCTAATTATTAAGTAATTACTGACTCACTAATTAACCTAACAATTGTCATTCACAATCAACAGAACAAATACACTTGCAAGTACCAAACATGCAACTCAACATATTTGACTTTAAATTAAAACTACTTTCTTATCCAACCTCAAATAATATTAAAACAATAATATGGATTTCACTTATTCAAATATATATATAGTATATCCTTACTCCCTTTCCTCCACTATAACAAAAGAAACAATCTTATATGCCCTCAACTATATGCAACAACACAAAATCAGCCATCTGCCCATATAAACGTATAATAAATAATTCTATATCCTACATTATTCATCAAATTTATATAATACATATTCGTTTTTTAGCTCGACAATTAATGTCGTCCCATTTTACATTGGTGGGCCTCCTTTTCGTTGTTCTTCTCTCCGTTTTTTTTTTCTTTGTTTGACAAACTATTTCTTTTGCCCTAATTTCATTATAAATAAACCCAATTAATAAAAAAACAAAAGTGGATCCACTTTACTTCTAATGTACTTTTCTTAACCAACCAACTAATAAATTTAATTCAAAACTAGCCCCCACCCCACTATTCATAAATTTAATTATGAATAGTTCAAAACCCCCACTTAAATCTATTGGAAGGTATTTCTAACATAAAAGGTCCTAGTGGAATCAAAATGAATCGAAAATGGTCGTTTACAATAGATACCATTTTAACCCATATCGTTCGTCCTCGAACGATAAAAAAAAAAATGAAGGGAAGAAAGGGTAATTGTCTCAACATTTCTTCCAAATATTAGTACCTAACCCCGGATCTCATATCAAAAAGTAACCAAACTCCTTCACAACTGGGCGGTCTACCACCTCCTCGCATACACCTGTCTCAAATAGGCCATGTCAATACTCTTATCTTATGATAACTTTTATTTTTATTGTTTGTAAGCTCCAATAACCAGAACTTTTCTCAAGTAGATCTCTACTGACATATTCTCCAACTGATCGTGACGCACACCCTCATGACAAATATTATCTCATTAAAACCGCGACAAAATCCTTTTCCATATTGTTACAATCAGAAGTGAACTGAACTTGCCACCACACGCCATACGCGCGCAAAGCATCATAAAGATACTTCAAGATTACTCCTCACAACATAACATTTCCCTCAATCTCAAACTATAAAAATATGATCAAGTAATTGACCATCTAATCCAAGGATGGAAAGGTCCAAAGTAAAAATACCCCCACCATCGAGTGAATACCCCCTAAGCATATCAAACTTCTACAATAGTATCCGAAATGCAAAGATTAGTAGCTTGCATAGACAACCTAAGAATGACAAAACTAGACCCAATGGTCTTCACGTTCACTCACACATGGCCAAAACATGATATCGATGATGAATAATCTGATGTCCTATCGAACATACAACTTGAGCTCTCTTATAAATTCTCATATTTTTCAAGTTGTTGTGTTTAAGTCACTAGTATACTTTAACTTTCCTCAAACAACACCAAATCTTTTCGAACACTATGAACAATTCTAACACGGTTGCAACTCTATCAAGAGGACAATCACATAATCATACCATAACGCAGGTTCGAATAAACTCCTAGATACTCTTTTTATATATTTTTTGTATTTGTCTTTTATTTATTGTTTTTTTTTTTTTTTAATATATTAGGTACTTATTTGTGCTTTTATGGATTTATATGATTGACTAGAGTGTTGTATACCTGAATGCTTAAATTTATAATGCTTTTATAGTTGGTAAGACTAAAGGTCTATTGACTTGGGTCCAAAACATATCAACAATTTTATTCATATGACCTATCTCTTTAAGTTGCCTCTATAACCAACCTGACACTCTCTAATGTAGTCCCTATTATAAGTGCACAAATTCTTGGTTTAATCAATCTCATCATATTCTCATTATACTCCATTAAATTTCAACACTCCTTCAATATACCACAATCATAACTACACCCTTCAATTTACCTACTCTCATTGTTTTCAGCTTCGTTATCTAAGTCTTCTTCGAAAACACATTGTCTCCTCTACAATTGCACTAATAGCTCCTTCTCTTCTCATTTAAATACGTAATAGATAGGGGCCTCACCCAAGGCTGATAGATATACTTTTCAAAGTATAGTACCCTCTCGTTCGAGATAATAGTTATTAAATCACACCAAGTCCGCTCTACACAATATTTCTCATACCATAATTTATGCTACCATTAAATCATTCTTAATAACTCAGACAACACTTCAAAAAAAGTTAGTCACCGCCATTAGTTTCTATACTATGAGCTCATAACCTCTATTTTACTAGCACACATAAGTCTCATGTGTAACACATCATACACCTTCGAGTAGTTTTCCATCAATAGAGATATTAAATTCCAACTTCTTTTTATAACCATGTAAAATTCTATCTCACCTGTGCATCATGCGTAAGTCATTCAGCTTAAATTTGAGGCAATCTAATACCACGTAAAACTCAAAACTTTTCATACCTCATTTATAAACGTCGATGATAAATTCCTAGTCAGTTTGTCCGAACTAGTTCCCACTCACACTCATACTAAACTCATACCAAAAAATCATACAACCATCAACTACAACACAAACCCCCATTGGTTAAAGACAGAGGTCTGATTCCTTCACTTTCTCAAATTATTTCTCTGGTGCGAAATCTAATATCTCGACCCTCCAATATATCAAACTCTGTTTCTCTAAGCTAAGCTTTGCTTAGTGATCTCATGTTTTTTACCAATCAACCCGTGATATTTTATTTCACACCCTAAATCAAAACCTTCTGAGGTAAACCCTTTTTAGATCCTTTAACATCAACAATACAAACTTTATGGTCCCGAAAAACAGCATAAAACTTTTTTCACAATGCTCAATACCCACCGATGCAATCAATTCTTTTTCCATCTTGCTAATTCATACCTTGCAAAATAATATCACCATATCCAGACATTATAACCAAAAAAATTGCATTGTAAGTTACAAACTGTGTCATACATGCGCTTCTATATCTATATTTGCTTATCTTTGAAGATTTCTAAATGAATTATTGAAGCTTATCTTATCATCAACCTTACCATAATCCTACGCTAAAATCTAACCCTACTAAATTACTATATTTCACATCTACAACAAAGCTTATCAGCCCCACTCAAGCTGAAACGCTTGTACACTCCTCTCTTGACAAATTTAATCCAATAACTTTTTAACCAATCTGATTAGCTTTTTACAATTATTTGCTTTACCCAAACAAATAGGAAAATCAACGCGCTTAGCTTAACCCATTCTCACTAAAAATCCTTTTTGAAGATACCTTGTTAATTTAATCCAGCTACAAAGGAATAATCCTTGTTTCACCTAATCTGAAAGCTACACACCCATAAATTTTATCTTATTTTAAGATGACTCTACTCCTTTAAGCTCCTTTAGTTCTATACGAGCGGTGCCCCAATCTTCTAAAACGTTCCCTACAATCACATTACTTCACTTAAATAGTAGAAATTCAAAACCTTAGATGCGCACAAACGGTCTTTTACCATGCAAAAATCATTTAAAAAACCAACAAATCCTTATTATATAGTTTCAGCTCAATCACAACCCCTCACGAACCTTTTCACCATCATGCTCAGTTAGCCTTGGTATCACCACGAAGTGAACCTTTTTTCCTCGATCTGACACCTTTAACTTAGGTATAACCACTCAAATTCAAGAGACTAACCCATTAATATGCACTTTTTCTTGCCCCCTTTAAATCTTCAATTTACTCACTTCACCCAAGTAATATCCACTAGGACTTCTTTCCCTATAAATTTTTCATTTTAGTATTCATTAATCTACCTTTTGAAGCTTAAGATAAAATCGTCAGTACTCATTCAGAACCCTCAAGATACATTTTCACAACCAAGATCACCAAAATACAATTTCCTTTAAAAAATGCCTCAATCATAAGTTCTGTAAAATAAAACTAGTTGTGTTTTCTCAAATGTGATGCAACAACAAATCTATTATCTGACCATGTCATACACTGGGTAAACTCCCTTATTAATTAGTATTCATACTTTGACAATCGCGTACAGGTTTTCCACATAACCCTAGTGCTTTCCACAGAATGAAAAGTCGTAGAATTCTCACTAGAATGCAGCATAACGCTATCCATATCTTACCCTAATGCCCAATAATTTCCCTAACCCATTGAATAATTGCAAAACATTATTGACTCTGTTCTCTCTCTAGACCAAACCCCAATTTGTTTTACTTCTTAGATCAATTCAATAACAAAAATACCCCGTTCTAACTATAACCAAGTAAGCATCGATGACTTTCTCTAGTAATACCCGCACTCTATAAGTCATAGTAGTGGTCTTTATTAATCGACACTCGACTGAGACTTATACCACAAACAATTTTGTAATCGAGAAAATATATCTATTTCTAAAAGGACACATTTTTTTCTTTCTGTTGTTGGCTATTTTCAAACTTCATACTCTAGAGTAAGTACCCATAGTGAATAGAGTGAAGAGTTCAGATAACAATTTTATCACCGAGATACCAAGTGGATTTTCAAGTAGTAGCACGAAAGAAAGAAAGAATGAGCTTTCCTAAAGTCCTATAAGCTTCTCGCAAAAAGTAAAGGCGTCCCCGTCACTGTTCCCGCAAGACTACTACCTAACTTGTCCTTGTGTTATGAGATCAGGACCTAACGACCTCTGATTTACCAAGTTTGTGCATGACCCCAAACGGTCCGTGAAGGCACCCACATTTACCTCCCTTATGTGGGCGAACCAACATATCTAAAACCCCAACATATACCAATAGTTCAACTATAAAATAATATAAATATGCGGAAGCTCCAAAAGATACTAAGCAACCATTTATAAGTTTCTACAAAGTTTTTAATACTTACACTCCCAAAATCTGATATTCCATGCAAAACAATCAAGGACATCTAAACCCAATACTAAGTCTAAGAATATCGAATACACTAAATAAAGAATAAATTGTATTTAATCCGATGTAGATGACATCATGTCATGCCTGAGAATCCAACCCAGCTTGAATGGATGCTCACCCTAAGGCTAGCTGAGCTGAGGAAAATCCCGAAGTCATTGACGTACACTTACCTGCATTTCATAAAGGAAAAGCATTGAGAATTAGGAGTTATGATTGAAAATCATCAATATACTTTAAGAATTACAAGGTAATCCATCAATTTCATTTATATCATCGTGTTTGCTGCACTGGTTACCGTGGCTTAAAACTTGAATAATTAATATTTTTCTATCATATTATAAATTTAA
The DNA here is from genome assembly GCA_027704765.1 of Solanum habrochaites. NCBI lineage: Eukaryota > Viridiplantae > Streptophyta > Magnoliopsida > Solanales > Solanaceae > Solanum > Solanum habrochaites. The sequence goes on along the minus strand of JAKWJA010002489.1, from coordinate 22,766,886 downwards.
TTATGAATAGTTCAAAACACCCACTTAATCGGAAGGTATTTTCTAACATAAAAAGGTCTAGTGATCAAAATGATCGAAAATGGTCGTTACAACAACAACCAAACACACAAAACAAAAACAAACACACCAACGAACAAACATACAAAACCCTCCAAATTTTTCAAAAATTGTTTCGGAAAAAGTTATATTGCAGCTTCTGAAAAGGAAGTTTTGCTAAAACTCAAAAATAACTACTGTATTTTTTTTTTCTAAAAGCACAATATATTCTAAAAAAGTTTAATGAATCAAGACTTAAGTAGGAAGAACTATTAAATGGAACATTACAAAACGAGTTAAAATTTAGTGACTTAAAAGTTACTCTTGTCTTTCTCCGATACGCTCCTTTTAATAAACCTTTTCACATTTTTACTTCTTTATATTCGAATCCCTGAATAAAAATTCTGAGTCCACGATTGGTTGGAAGGACTTAAAATTCTCATTTTAATTGAGTTTAAGGGTCTAGATGACAAGGGGTGAGTATAAAGATACTTAAGAATACAAACTGATACAAGTACAAGAGTTCACCAGACCTTTTCGACTATTTCTTTTTATGAGGTTTTGTTTAAGTAAATTTTGATGTATGAGCCTTGTTTACATTAACATTGAGTCAATATATTTTGCTTCACTTGTAAGGTTATGTGTTGTGCTTATTTTAAGAAAAATTATCATTAGAAGTATCAGTAATATACCATCCCTCAATTTGCTCTTAAGTAACAATAAAATATTTTATATATCACTGAATTTAAATTAAATCTACTTTTATATTTGAGAAAGGATTTAAATTTTTACATATATGTGCATATTAACGAATTTATGTACACTGAATTTAAATTAAATGCTACTTTTATATTTGAGAAGGATTTAAATTTTTACATATATGTGCATATTAACGAATTTATGTAATAAATAAGGAGAAACGAGAGCATAAAAATAGTATATAACTATTTCTCTATGCTGAAAGTGTAATAATGTAATTTTGAAGACCAGTAATGTCGAAGCAACATCAAAAAGCAGTCCTACTTCAAGGATTGTTGTAGATTGGAAAACGACATGAAAATTGCATCCCAGAACATATTTTTATAGTGGACCATTGTGAATTTTGATGTCACTCACGACAAGGCGGAGGATATTTTAAAGTTTACAGAAAGATAAAAAATTGTGATTCTTTTTGGTCAAAAAAAATTGTTGCGAAAACACCAAATGAAGATTTACGCATGTATTTGACACATTATTAGGGGTCGTTTGGCTATGGTATAAGAGGACATGTTATTCATGTATAAAACATTGTTTTAGTTTTACTATATTTGGTAAAAATAATTATTAGGTTGAAAAGTCAACATGACTTGTACTATGTTTGGTTAATAAGTTCTAAATATTGTATAATAGTTATTGATATATTAATTTTATACGGTGTCTGGTTGCCTTTTTTTGTAAACCTATATAATTAATACTACATAACTTATGAGGGAATCTATGTATAAGTAATGTAGGATAGAAAGTGGAATAAGTCATGAAGGTATTAGTTATACTTGTATTAGAATGATAAATTACACATTTATCTGTTAATTTATTTTAAGATTTTTTTTATTGAAAACTCTACATGACTATTCTATTTTCCCAACTATATTCGTTTTATTTTTTTGTATACAAACAACTTTTTATTTCTTTTTATTTAAAATCAAAAAAATATTTATTAATATTATGAATAGAAATGCATAATTTTGATAGCGCATATACAAATTATATATTGGCATTATATATTACTAAATATATTCACATATTTAACTATCATGTATTAGTTTTTATTTAAAATGTAAATTTGTAGAGAAAGGACATAAAGTGACACCTGAAATTGTCTCAAATTATCAAAAAGACACTTTAATTATGTGAGTGTCCTATTACCGCACAAAACTTTTAAATACCTTTGTAAAAAGACTATTCTGATCCCTTTTTTTCCTATGTTTATTTTCACGCAAATCAAGCGCGTGAATAGAAACTTTTACTTCCAAAAACGAATTAAAAAATGTGAAGTGTCAAATAATTCTTTATTATTTAATTACATATACTTTAAATGCATCATCTTCCCCAATTCTACCTCTTTTTGCTCTTGTTGTGGCTTAACACTCCTTTGTGCAAGTGAGGGGAATTAGAAAAAAACAATCCCAATAAACTCACTAAAAGTTGATACTGAAGGTTTACTACTACTATATGGAGTTGAGTTGTTTTCCGCTCATTCACATTTTGTCGATGCGTAGGCTTAAGCTCTTAAGGATGATGAAAATTTATCCCTTGGGATTTTTTTTAATTTTGTACCAAAAGGTTGTCAAATAAAACAAGTTCCTCACGTCCTAATATACCTAACAGTAAAAGCTCATTCAAAATGGACGAAAGAATCAGAATACCGGCGATGGAGCTCCGGCAAAATTTCCAAGCAACGAGCAATGCTAAAATGAGCACCATAATAAACAAACACAAACAAAACCCAATCTGTAAACTTCCTAACAATTCGAATTCCATATTAGGTTTCATATAAACAATTGGGGAAGTCTTAGGTCCTGAATTTGATTCGACATTTTGAAATTGTCAAAAATTGTCCACGGAAATTTTAAAATCAAGTTTTTTGTTGTTTTTTATACTTGAGTGCAAGCTCAGTATTCGGGTTGGATTAAATCTGTATTTATTAATATTAAACTAAAATAATTAATTAAAGAGAGAGTGTGCATCACACACATATCCAAAATTTGAGATGGATGAAAAAATTGGGCAAAATGGTCTATTTACAAAGGTATTTCAAAGTTTTGTGGGGTAATAGGACACTCGCACAGTTAAAGTGTTTTTATGAAAATTCGAGACAACTTCAAGTGTCACTTTATGTCTTTTCTCTAAATTTATATGATATTTATAAATTTGGTATACTAAAACTATAGAAACAACATATGCATCATATTTACAACAATTTAAATTATATAAAATAGGATAATATAATGTACTTGAAATATATTAAAAGTATTTTGTTTTCTAAGCTTTGAACATTAATAAAATACAAAATTGTAATATAGAGAAAGTTTTCATTAAGGGAGAATTTATACAATTTGCTTACTTATTTTATTTGTAAATAATACATATTAATTTATATTAAAATCAATATTCAGCAGTTAATTATTCATATAATTTAATCTCTACATAACAGAATAATACCTATATAACTAAACCCTATAATTCATACCTGCATAACTAAACCCTGTGTAACTAGTATATACATAATTAAACCCTGCATAACTACTTGCACAACTAAACCCTGCATAACTAATACCTATATAATTAAACCCTGCATAACTAATATATGCATAACTAAAATATGTATAACTCTAACCAGTAAACAAACGGCCCCTTAATGTATTAAACATTTATGAGTTAAAAATATTAGAACAAACCCGAATTCTCAATACAAATATATAAGCATTATAGTCATTGATTACCAAATAACAATAACAACACTTGAATAACAAGGAAAAGTACTGAAATATCAAATAATTAGTGGAAAGAGATAAGAATGGGGATGAGAAGTTTAGATTCTAGAAAGAAATAAGGCGACAATCATTTTCTTCATAATTGCATACCCTCCAAAACCGTAGACAAAAACTATTTAAACTCTACTCAACCAGAATCCGAAGCAAATCAATTATTGGGCTGTTTAACTCTTGAGCCTCTCTGTGGTTTAGTCCCAGGCCCAACAACTTGGCCAGCCTCTGATCTATTCGTGTTCACAAAAATACTCCCATCGAATAGAGAACCTTGTCTTCAAGGTTCGAGTAGAGAAAAACTAACGAAGGAGATATAACATTCTCTTGAAACAATTTATCGAAATAGTTCAACACAAAACATATGTTTTTGTGTAGGCTCCTGGCTATGTGATAAAGAATAGAACGAAGTGGCACCTGCAGGTTCACAACGATAATTTTTGGAGGCATGTGACAAATTGGTAGAAGTGATGAAGAACCTATAATAACAAGCACTTCAGTAATGACTTGAACTCGAACTAAATAATTGTTAAACTGAACCGATTGAGAGAAAGACCTAAAAGTTCTAAACCAATCCTAGGAACAACAATTTGCTCAACCAAACGAAGAACATAATCTTTATGTTTAAAATCAAAACTTGTATATAGGACTAGTAGGTTTACACGCTTTGCAATATAAAGACTCTTGTATGCATTATATCTATAACCAACAGAGAACCCAAATTATAAATTTTCTCCACTTTTAATTTTATTTTCAACTGTTTTACTAACATAGAAATTCCCAAGTAAAAACTTCTATTTTTTTTCTTTAATTTTTCTAAATAATGCATGTGCCTCTACATTCTTATTAGAACGTGTTAGAAACACGAACATAGAACTAATTCCAGGATCCCATCCACCAACGTCAGATCAAATTCCATGAACAAAGAAAATGAAGGTAGTCACTCCAAGATTGATTTGACATTGAGTTAGTAGAAGTTTAACAATGAAAGTATTAGCAATTTGATAAGTCCATGTCTTAAGGATTTCCTTGAACTCGTCCACAATTATGGTGGAAATTCCCTTGAAAAGGTTATAAAATTTCATTGAAAAAGCAATATGTGTTACACTCACCACCAGATTACTTACACCATTATCTTCTTCTCCGCAAAAGTTTTTATACTCCACATCCGTCATCACTTCCTACAGGAATTTCACCTTCCAAGGGCTTAATTTTATGAATTTATGGTTCACTAGTGCCATGATCAGTATGAGTTGCATTAACTTACCTCTCTGACAGTTCTCCTTGGGATGTACATTTATCAATTTTACTGCGATACTTGGGATACTTACAAATTCTTTACCAGCCCTTTGAATTAGAGTGTCTGTGGGGTAGTTGCTAGTTAACCTTTCGTCAAACACCTTGTGAACATCCATTTTCATTTTGTGTTCAGATTTCTCTTCATTGTTTTTAAGCAAAGGTGAATTAGTTATATATTGATGTAATGTGAGTTTCCGGTACTTTTAATGCATTTTACTTAGAAGTTGTGTGTGTCTAGGGCATGTTTATCTTGGTTTTATATGTTTTTTGGTCATGATTTTAGGATATAAACTTAAGTATGGGGATTTAAGGAGACAACTAAAGGAATGGCAAAAAAAGACACCTACGGAGAAAACATATGGACCATAGGTCGAATTACGCCATGTAGATAATAGTCGTAGAAGGGCAGACCAGACATTGCTTAAGATCAGGGAAGTCTTGACTAAGTGTGGAAACACAGTGATGACTTATAGATTGTACAATGATCTGCGTATCATATTGCAGCTCCGTCGATGTGATCTGAGAGGTGGTTGCAGTACCTGATGCTGAAAAATTCTAAGTGTGGAGCACCAACAGAGTTACAGACCGTCGTCTAACTTACGGTCCATACTGCTAGGTCGTATAAGTCGACAAAGATCCTGAAGATTTAGAAGGTTGAAAATTTCCTAAGTCATGAGGTACGGAAAGGAACTAAAAACTGTAGATTGACTTACGGATCCATAGGTCAGCCTCGTAGAATTAAGACCGTCTTGCAGTTTTATTTCCTTATTTCAATCTCTTTTTATTTCAATCTTAGTTTTCTATAAATAGGGGATAAAAACCTCATTATTGGGTGTTAGATATTATTTTTATTTTATTTTATGCTTTAGGATATTAACTTGCAAACTTTTGGAAGTTGTTGATTTCTAAAGTACGTTTTGACGATTCTAGCTTTGCAAATCAAGTTGAGATTCTGGGTTTATTCCTATTGTTACGTAAGTTCATGATTATTTCATCTAAATACTTGAATTTTCTTCTTGCTAATATGGGTAACTAAATCCATAATTAGGGTTCTCGGATCCATGAGTGATATAAAAAAGTATGAATAGTAATTAAACAATTCTTCAATAGTGTTACTGCATGCATTGATAAGTTTTTTTTTTGATTTAGAAGTCTTTTTAATGGTGGACAACGTTAGAATTCGCCTTGTTGCTACATTCCGGAAAAAGGAGGAAGTTAATAAGAAAAGAATTATCAACATAGATTTAGTGTGACACTAGCTAATAGTCTAATGTCGATTGATGCAAGGGTTAAAACTAAGTCATACGTCGATGCGATTTCTAATATGAGGTAAAGGTAAGGGTTAGTAAGTTATACACACCTAGCTGGACAAAGGTGCGAGGTAAAATTATTTAGGTGCCAGACCAAGGATTTAAAGATACCTAACTTATCACTTTGCATGCAATACACTAGAAAAGAATTGCTATTACTAGGATTATTGCTTAATGAGCTCGTGCGAAAAACTTATGCCCTAATTCTTCTCTCAACTTGAAAACAACTAAAGTTTAAATCTTTCCCACTAATTACTTACATAATTTTCCAAATTTTTACATAACTCCTCCCACTTTAATTACTTGTTTCCGGAAAACATTTACTAAACAATATAATTGTTAGTTAAGTTAAGTCTAAACCATTTTTCTCGTGGGATAGACCCCAACCTTAAATTTTGGTTCTTTACTTGATAACGATCTCTAATGCTTCTTTAGGGAGGTGTGATTGGATCGTATCAAATTTTGGCACTGCTATCAGAAAAATTTGATTTTAGATTTAGTTCAACGACATCATTGAACTTTAGTCAACTATTTTCTAATTTAACTTTTTTTCTTTTTTCTTTTTGCCTCTCTCAGATTCAAACTCTAGTGTATGACAACTACACGGAGTCAAGGATAACCACTCACTCCCTACGATCTAGAACTCAAACGAACATTGCGAAGAATGAATAATTCAGGAGTACAAGTTAACCCTATTTGAGGAGAGATAAAAGATGGTGCGGGATGCAACCTCCTAGGGTGGTTAATGAAAATAATCAGCCTTCAGTGAAAATTGACTGGGAGATGCATTGTGGATGAAGGGGTCATGGGCGCCACAACCCCAAAACAACTATAGGGTCAACTATAACATTACTGACTTTGATGGATCACTTGTATTACCCCCTCAACCACTAGGTCACACCTTTGTGGTAACTAGTAGCTTGATGCAAATGCTTATGGAAAAAGACTTATATGTAGGTTGGTGTCGGCTGACCCTCATGATCACATAACCAAGCTTATGTTAGTTTGCAAAAGTTGTGTAGGACGACCAGATTGGGACATGGATGTTATCGGTCTGCGAGTGTTCCCTTTATCGTTGAGCGGTTATGCAATAGTTTGATTTAATGAACTCCCTTACAACTCTATTTATACATTAGTACAATTGACTGAAGCATTGTTAGCAAAGTTCTTTCCAGTGTCCAAGAATCTGAAAAAGAAGGATAAGCTTAACAATTTCGTAGAACTACCTGGTGAGTCTGTGAGTAGTTCTTGGGATCGATTCTTCGCTTTCACTAGATATTTTCTGAATCACCACGTTGATGATGAATCGCTGAAGGAGTACTTCTACCGATGGAAGGATGACAATAGTAAGAAGGTTCTTGACACTATTGTTGGGGATTCTTATGGAGATTGCACCTTTTGGCAAATTATGACAAAACTGGAGAAGATATCTTAGAACAACAAAACTTGGGGGACTAGTAAGTCATATACTGGCTAAAACACATTTGCAGTCCAAGCCATGGGCTACCAATATGCAGATGATATGCGTGAGGAGATGTCATAGATGAGAACAAAACTGGGGTTGGTATTGAAGCATGTGAGCGGAGGTGCTGAGAAGGTAAATGCTGTGAATTATTTGACTATAAATCTACCACCGGCCTAGGAGTAGTATTAAGAGGAAGATGTGTATGTAATGAATGATCAGACGGGGAGTTTCTGACGAAACTCCTAAGTTTCCAACATGAATAATTGGCACCAAGGTTAATGAAATCAAGGTCAAAACTATGACAATTACAATCGAGAGGTTCAATATGTCCGAAATGGGAGCTACAATCACGACAACAATTACAACTGGAAGAACTATGGCAACAAAAATGATCGGGTTGGGCCTTATATTTCTCTTCAAAATTTGGAATCTGGTCCTAGGGAAGCTAGAGGTAATATGTTGGGTATTGATGACATGATGCAGAAGATTGAGAAGGTTCAATGCGACTAATGAAAATGTTAAGGAGATGCAAAATCACTTGTCTGGTATTGGTCAAAAAGTAGATGCCCATGCAGTTTCCATAAAGGATCTTGAGCAGCAGATGACATAGTTGTCCACCACAGTGAACCCACGCCAACCTGACACTCTTCCAAGCAACACTATCCAAAATTCAAAGAACAATGGACATTGTATGGTAGTAACTACTCTCTAGGGTAAGGAAAATATGGATCCACCAATGCAGTCGAAAGTGGAAATTGATACTAGTAGAGACGATAATGTGGTTGAGAGCGGGGGGATTCCGAGAATGCAATAGAGAAAGAGGTTGTGGTAACAAAGAAAATGGTTCCATACATAGACCTCCAGATCTTTTCCACATAGACTAGTAAAGAAGAACGATGAGGGAAAATAACTTTCCATCAATGTTCCGTTGCAACATTGTAGCTCTATTGCTACTGGATCCATTATGAAGAAAATGGAAGAACCTGGTGGTTTCACTATCCCTTGTACCATTGGGTTATTGCACTTTGCCAAGGCATTGTGTGATCTTGGTGCTAGAGTTAACCTCATTCCATTGTCCATTTACAAGAAGTTGGGATTGGATTTTCCAAAACCAACTACGATGCGGTTGCTCATGGTTGATCGTACTATGAAGAGGCCTATTGGATAACTCCATGATGTGCGAGTTAAAATGGACTCATTCATCTTTCTTGCCGATTTTATTATTATTGATTGTGAGATGGACTTTGAGGTTCCCATTATTTTAGGTAGACCATTTCTTACCTCGAGGCATGCTTTGATTGATACGGATAAAGGACAGGTGAATTGCAGACATAACAATAAAGAAAAACTTTGGACTTCTGTAGGTCCATGAAGCATAGTGGTGAGCACCAATCGGTATCTTCCCTAACTTACAAAGTTGAGAGTGGGTTTCAAGTCCAAATAAAGGAGAGACTAGGTTTTAAGGCATTAGCAGTAGTCATGATGAACTTTGAGAGTGATTGCATCAAAGAGTATGATGATTTGGTGGCCGAACTTGATAGGTGTGAATATCATTCTAAACCTAAGAAATTAGAGTTTGATATAAAGAATCGTGAATCCCTACCCAAGAGACTCTTTATGGAAGAGGCATCTAAATTAGAGCTCAAGGCTTTACCTCCACATTTAAAGTATGCTTTCTTGGATAAAAATGATAGTCCCAATAATTATTGCGGCAGATCTTAATAGGGGACAAATAGAGTGTGTGGTATCAGTGTTAAAGATGTTCAAGCGAGCTATTGGGTGGACTATTGCGTACATTATCGGATTCTCTCCCGATATTTGTTCTTAAAACATTGAACTCATGTCGGATAATTAGCCTAGTATTAAGCATCAGAGGGGATTGAATCCATCTATGCAAGAGGTAGTTTAGAAGAGCATCATCAAGTATTTGGATGCTGGAGTTACTTATCCCATTGCAGATAGTAGTAGGTATGCCCTGTTCAATGTGTGCCTAAAGGGTGGTATTACTTTCATTCCCAAATAAAGAAACAATTTTATCCTGCTGCGGCTAATAACCAGACGGAGATTTTGCATAGACTACCGAAAGTTGCATTCTTGAAAAGAGAAGGACCACTTTCCTATGCCCTTCATGGATCAGATTTTAGATAGAGTTGCAGGAAAGAGATGGTACGACTTCCTTGATGGGATTTGAGCTTTATTCAAGTCTTGATAGCCTGGAAAGACAACTTAACTTGCCCTAATGGACCTTTGCATTCAAACACATTCCATTTGGGTTGTGCAATGCTCCAGCAACTTTACAGAGTTGTATGAAGTCAATTTTCTACAACATGGTTGAGGAAACTATCGAGGTGTTCATGGATAATTTCTCAGTGGTTAGTGACTCTTTGGATAGATTTTTGGATATTTTTGTCGAGGTAGTGAAAAGGTGTGAAGACTGCAACTTGTTGATATTGGGAGAAGTGTCAATTTTTGGTGAAAAAAGGTATAGTGTTGGGGAATCGGATCTCTGATAAAGGTATTAGGTGGATAAAGTTAAAGTTCAGGTAATAGAAATGCTCCCCCACCTATCTCCATTAAAGGTGTGAGAAGTTTTCTTGGGCATGTTGGCTTCTATTATAGGTTCATAAAAGATTTCTCAAAAATTATCACGACTGGAGTCTAGACCCCAGATGAGACCGGCGTCGTTGACCTCTCAGAGGTCACAAACAAGCCTACATACGTCATCGTTACATCATCTATGCTAATTTTAGCAGAAAATTTCCAACTTTAAGTTACTTGAAGTATACATAGACTTCATAGTAGGATACATTGTACTCATATAAGATTTATCCACATCAGTTAATAATAGTTCACAACAACCATCTAATACCAAGATACTCAACTGAATGAAATAGTCATATCATAAAATTTAAAGTTGCCAGAATGGCACCAATAAAATGTCTGAAAATAATTGAGAAATAAACCCTAGTGGAACATACTCCACTAGCTCAAGCCTACATCTAAGCAAGAATATAACGGGAAAGCATCCACGAAAGCAAGAGGTCCTACCAAGTCCGGATTAATGCTCCACGTCCTGATAGTTTCAGCGTCGTCTCGTAAACTCTAGCATCCACCTGTGCTTGCACCTAAAAGTAGAGAGTCGTATGGGATTAGTATACACTTGTACTAAGTATGGGTATATTCAAACTCACACGAAGGACATGCATGATTAAGAAGAGCTCTCTCCTAACGATATGAATGTTGGAAAGTCAAGTCAATGGACTTGCCAAAATCGGATTAGGAGAGTCATGCTTTGAGAGTAACATGCATCACCATCGTATCATATTGCACACATCACATAACATATTGCACATAGCACATAACATATTACACATAGCACATAACACATTTTATGTCATTCGTTCATATGCCATGAGACCTTGGAATCATGGACTTGACATTAGGACTTCCCAAAATAAGGGCTCAACATATGGGACCTCAACTAGAGAGCCTACTTTAGCAAACACAGAGTCTGATTCATTCATACATACTTCATTTTCATTCGTTCGTAAGCTAGTTTAAACACCAGCCATACCTAGGATGTAGTTTAAGACTTTTATCGGGTTCATTGTGCAATGACCAAGAATGACCTAGTATCATTACTTATGTCTAGCTCACCTCTTGATTATCCTATCCTAACACCTTTGGTATAATTCATTTCATTATGTGCATTACTTGAGGCTGACCTCATTCTTTCTTTGGGAACTTTAACCTTATCCGACATAGATCATGTGAGCATCATGAAATCCAGTGTTTAACCCCAAACCAAAAAGAGGTGGAATTACCGATCAAAGTGAACCAAAACATGCTAGCATATATAAGGAGTCGAACCTTGCTAGAACCCTATATTGGATGTATAGGTTCAAAGACTAGGAGATATAAGGAAACCCATACCCTTCTAGGCATACAGTCTCATCTCATGAGAATTACTCGAACCTCTGCCTTCCCGAAAGAAGGAATCACAACTCATAGCTAGCCTATAGGTGCTTAGTATAAACTTACATTAAATTCATCTCATACATCATAGAAGTTGGCTTCTAGCATGAGGTCATCATAGCTGATTAGATGATTTCACATCTCATCATTAGTATTAAGTATGCATTAACTTCAATACTTTCATTAGAGTGTTTATAGAGACTGGTATTTTCATTAACTTTACACTCTCATAGGTGAGTACGTCTTGATAACATTTACTTAGGCTCATTTGAGATTCCTCTCACCTTTTGCTTTAGCCTCTTATCATGTTATCACCACATTCTTTAACTTTAGCACATTAACTCTTCATAATTACTCACCGCTTTACGTGAATGTTCATTTCATCGTATGCCAATGCACTTGCCCCTTTAATGTGTGTCACACTCTTACTTAACCCCTCTGGGGTTTCATTATCTCATCACATAACATCTTAGGTTCACTTACTTTTAAACGTATACTAGACTTATGATTCCACACATACAAGCCATGAGGCTTCATTCATAGTTTGTCTAAGTGATTCATATTTACCCACAATTATGTGGTACAGGACTTATGCATATTTTAGATATGCCAAGATATTGATTTTGATCATTGGAGGTAGTATTCATTAAATATTTGTTCACGTATGACTTATGTATCAAAACGAAACTGGGAAAGGGAACCCAATTTCGAATCTCTTGAGTAGCACTTAATCTTATAGTGAACTTGATAATTGTATTTTTCAGATTTGGGGGACCCTAGTTGATCCCCATCACTCCCATAATATTTTCCTTTCTTTTCCTCCTCTCTTTTTCGTTTAAGGCAAGGAGGTTGTGGGATAAATCCCCCAAAAACTCATTCTTTTTCTCTTAATTTTTATCTTACATTTATCCAAGAGGTTGTGTGTTCAATCCCCACTCACCGCATTTTATTTTTTTCTTTTATATTTCTCCTAACTCTCTCATCTATTTAAGAGGTTGTGAGTTCAATGCCCACTCACCTCATTTATTTTCTTCCTTTTTTTCTCCTAACTCTCTCCTCTGTTCAAAAGGTTGTGGGTTCAATCCCCACTCACCACATTTTATTTTTATCCTTTATTTTTCTCGTAACTTTCTCATCTATTCAAGAGGTTGTGGGTTCAATCCCTACTCATCACATTTAATTTTCTTTTCGTTTTTCTCATGAAATTTTTATGTAATTTTGCATTTGGTGAGGTATTGGGTTTAATTCCCAATCAGCTAACAATTTTTTAAAAATTTAAAACCATAGCTCACTTTTGAAATTTTTGGCCGAGACCAACATTTCAAGCAACCTGAAAATTTGGTCTCTTTCAATAAATCTTTCTCTCAAATTTAATGTTGATTCTTGGAGTAATTCGGGTGACATTTTTCCAGTAACATTAACCTTATATAAGCATCACACTTTCAACATTTACATATACGAAAACACAACATTTATAAAACAAAAAATTCAGGAAGCAACATAGTTAAATTACAACACATCCATGCTCAAATAATTAACACAAAACACTTTTCCGGAATACATCTTTCGTTCCTTATATAATTTCCAAATACATATTCAATACATAATAACAACCAGACCTAAAATTATCTACCAGAAGACATACCAACACATGCTTGGAATCTTTCAAAGGATCTAATGACAGAGGCATGCAACGGGGACAACCTTAGTTTTTCAATTGCGATTAAACTGAACTGTGAGGGTCTCTTGGGAATGGGGCCAAGAGAGAAGAAAAACCATACCTAAATGTCTTTCAACACTTGTTTCAATGCAGTCAATTCCCACGACACCAGTGCCTCACCACCAAAATCCCGAACACAATCCGTCGTGAAGAATGTTGTTGATTTTCGTTGTTAGCTTAGCTTTTCAGTTGAGTTTTTGTGTGTAAGTTCTTCAAGATTGAAGAACTATTATTTTAAGTTCTTCTACTGATAAAAAAACGTGATTTTGTGTGTAAGTTCTAAAAGAGGATTAGGATAAGGAAAGTTAGGTGGAGACTTAGTCAAACTAAGACTCCTCATTATTTATTAATTTTGTTATTATTATTTGTTTTATTAAAAATCTTATTTTTCCCCTACTTAAAGAAGATTTTTAAATATTAATTAATCCAACTAATTCACTTAATAAAAATTAAATCATTTTAAAAAACCTTCTTCCCCAAGGCTCGAACCCGGGTGGAGCTAGATTTTACTTAAATGTTCAAATTTCGGCAACCTCTCCTACCCGAATTACATACCCTCTACCATATTAATTGAATTAAATACATAAATATCCAGGTTACATTAAAATACTAGACTTAGCCTAGAACTGACCTTTTAACCATATACCCCTCCAATACTTAAAGATTACCTTACCGACCCCTTTTTAAGTGCGATTAATATCATCCGGGTAAATCTTCATATCGGGTTTCCCTACAATGGCTGGACCCAACCTTTAAACTATATCAACTACTCACCAAGTTAGTTTGTCTTGCTGTTTTATAGGTTAGAGTATGTTTCTACCGCGCATCAATAGTGTGAAACCCTGTCTAATATAGGCATTCTAGCATACACTGAGCATTTTTTAAGTAGCATAGTCCTATTAGGGTTGTTAGAAAAATTGCACATCCATTGTGCTAACTTCTTGAAAATAAGAGTAAATTTGATTTTGATGATGCTTGTCTGATAGCATTTGGAGAGTTAAAGAAGAAGTTGGTCTCTGCTCCCATCATAAATGCTCCTGATTGGGGGGAACTATTTGAAGTCATGTGTGATGCAATTGAGGCGGAGCTTAGCGTGGTATGGATTCAATGGCGTGAGAAGATACTTCACCCTATTTACTATGCAAACGCAGCCCTAAAGCATTACACCGTTAGAGATCAAGAGCTTCTTGAAGTGGTGTTTGCATTCGGGAAGTTTTGATCTTATTTGCTTGGGACTGTGGTCATAGTGCATATGGACCATTCGGCGTTGATGTATTTGATGTCCTAGAAGGATTTAAAACCGCAAATCATTAGGTGCGTGTTGTTGAAAAGAAATAATTTTATGGTGAAACAACGCAAGGGGAGAGAAAACGAAGTTGCTAATCACTTGTCTAAATTGGAGGATGAAGCCTTTCTAGAGTTTGGTTATAAGGGTAAGATTACTGATATGTTCCCAAATGAAAAGGTATTGGCTACTTCACATGAACTCATTCCTTTGTTTGATTATTTTACTAATTATTTGGCAAGCAATTATGTACCCTCGTATTCGTCATCTCACAAACATAAGAAGTTTATGCATGATGTGAAAAATTTCTTTTGGGATGAGAAATATTTGTATCGTAGTCGTGCTGATAGGATTATTCATTGTTTTGTGCCCGTAGATGCTTAGATGTTGAGTGTTCTTGAGGCATGTCATTCATCGCCTGTTGGTGGGCATCATAGTGGTGTACAGACTGCGCACAAGATTTTTCATTGTGGATACAATTGTCCGACCATCCACGGAGACGGTCATGACTTTACCAACTCTTGTGATCGTTGCTAAAGAGAGAGAGGGATTTCAAATAGGCAAGAGCTTCTTATGAACCCAATCATGGTAATCGAGTTATTTGATGTATGAGGCTTGATTTTAAGGGGACATTTTTGAGTTCATATAGGATGAAGTATATTGTTGTTGCGGTTGATTATGGATCAAAATGGGTGGAAGCAATTGCGTTACCTAACAATGAAGGAAAGAGTGTCACCGCATTCCTGAAGATGAATATTTTCTCATGATTTGGTACCCTAAGGGAGATATCAGTTATGGAGGTTCCCACTTTTGCCATAAGTTATTTAAAACATCGCTTGAGAAATATGGTGTCCAATGTAGCCACTGATGACCATCCACAAACTAGTGGACAAGTTGAAGTGTCCAACAAAGAAACAAATGAAATCTTTGCGAAGTCTGAATTCTAAAATAACGGATTGTTCAAGGATCTTGATGATGCTCTTTGGGACTATCACACTGCATACAAGACTCCCATAGGTATATCTCCATACCGAATCGTATATAGCGAAGTCTTGCCATTTTCTAGTAGAGATAAATCATGATGCTATGTGGGCAATGTAAAAGCTAAAGTTAGATTAGGGCGTCGCATCAACTCAAAGAGTGAATGAATTGAATTTGCTCGATGAGTTTTGCCTAAAAGCCTAAGAAAGTGCATCCTTGTATAAAGGGAAGATAAAGAAGTACCCTGATCAAAGGATTAAAAAGTGGGATTTTCTTGTTAGAGATCTTTTGATTCTATTCAACGCTAGGTTGCACTTATTTCTGGAAAAGTCAAGTCCAAATGGACCGGGCCATTTATACTCAAGCAAGTGTTCCCACATGGAGCGGTATAGCTCGAAAACAGTGAGGGAACAAGGTTCAAGGTGAATTGGCAGAGGATCAAGCTTTATCAATGAATAGCATAAAGTGTCCAGGAAAATATTGAAGCTTACTATCTTGATGAAGTCTTAGTAATCAAGAGGAATTTGTCATGTCGCAACTTTTAATCAAGCTCTACTTATGAAGCAACCAAAGGTGTATAATCTAGCCAATAATATGTTTAAGATTTCCATTGATTAGTTTCCTTTGTTTATTTGATTCTTTGTACCAAAGTAATTAGGCGTTAATTTGTGTTTTAGTGTTGGCTAAATATAGCATAGGGTAAGTTTCTAGAAAGTATCCAGACAATAAAAAAATGACCTAATGGTTGCTATATGTGTAGGTATACAAGGCAATATCTGCAAGAAAAGATCTGATGCAGTCTACAAATCTACGAACACTATCCACGATATGTAAGTCATTCCACGGACAATAAATGGTGCCTGTAAATCCTAGGTAAGTTCTCCATTTTCTTTTAGTTTCAATGTGATCTATGTCCGGACCTAAAAACCCCAGATCGACCTAGGGACCGTAAGTGGGGTATAATAGGTCCAAACCCTAGCTGGACCGACCCGACCTGGATTGCTTATTACTTTAAACCCTAAATTTTCAAACCATTTACCTCTTCTTCAAAACACCCTCTCACTCTCTAATTTCCACATATCACTCCCTCCCATCACCAATACTTCATCCATTACAATCAAATCATCTTCCTATTCCCAAAAACCTCAATTCCCAAGTACTCCGATGCTTGGGCACAATTCAAATAGGTGAAATTTTTGTTACTGATCATAGGAGTCCTAGTTTCATCTCACAATCACACCACTCCTTGTTGCCTGTAAGGTAATTGGGTTTCCCCTCACTTTGAATTTTTGTTTATAGCTTGATTTTTGTGATTCGGGAGTGGGTCTTGACCTTGGGTAGTTAATTTTTCATGAATGCATGCTAGTATAAATATAAAGACCGAAGGGATGATGGTAAGTGATTGTGTATACTCATACCGTAAAACCAATAAATTTTATTGGTCTATACATAATTTTTGACTTAGGTTACCATATTGTGAATTTGAAATGATGATAAAATTGAGTAATTGGAATCCTTAGGATGACGAACTAACATGATTTAATATTGAAATGCATGAGTAATCTAGGATATTTGTAAATTTAACCTAATAAAAGGGTCTGATATCAAGCCACACCCAACACTCTGGCACAAACCGAACCCCATCTACTCTAGACCTGTAACCTACATACGGGGACCGTTGAGTCCAAGTACTACTCTGACTGAGATGAAGTCCAGAAGTGGATCACTAGCAAGTTCCTTAAGTGTGATACTAACGGAGTGGACTATGGTCCGTAGTTCAATCTATGGATCATTCTTTATATCCATAGTTTCCATCAGAGACAATTTATTTTGGTACCTCTGACATATAGAGGGATTTCACGGACCGTAACTCTTAATACAGATCATAGGTCCCCACTGTAGAGGGATACTATAGCGTGCTGTCTTAATTATTAATTTTTTTGTTTTTAGTTCTAAAATTATTTTGGGTGTATTCTAGGTTTGTTTGGACTAACTACTACTCGCCAGGTACAATGTCACAAAAAAAGGCACAAGTCACAAAGGGGAGGTTCAAATGAACTAGACCTTACCGAAATCTGGTTTTTTATGACTCGGAGGGTGACGAAGACCCCGAGTACATTCCCACCACCTCACGGACCCCAATTATAGAAGCCCGGGCTAATTAGAATCAACCCAAAAAGGTAAACACCGACGTAGTAACAACCTCTTCTTTGATTGATGAGGATACCCGTAATTGGGCAAAAATCACCAACCCGGAAAGGATTTCTTTCGGTTCTTCCACACTTCTGGCTGTGCCGGTTCTGCTTCATCAAAATCCCTCAACAAGTTCCACGTCTATAATAAGATCCTCATCGAATAAGGCACTTTCTCTAAAGAAGTTCCAATCCCTCAAAACACTCAACTGGATTTGTTAGCCGAGAAGCCTAACCGATGGTGCATAGAGGGGGAATGGATAATCTACCGGGATACCAAAATGATTATAGAAGGAGAAAATGTCCCACACTATTACAGAAGAGCACAAAGTTCTTATAGGGAGCCTACATATGGTGCCATATATCCACAAATTATTTCAACTGCACAAATATGAGGGGATGGCTCATTATTCCAGTACCTATAGCGAGGAAATTGTACAGGAGTTTTATGCTTCCTATTCGTCTACTCTCCGAGGATCTATTCACAAGAAGGCTAGGCCCACATCACAGGATGCTCTCATATCCACCATGGTACGAGGTATCGCGGTGAACACCTCTCCTACCACCATCAGTCGATTCATATACGGACCTTAACCTCACCACACTTGGGCATGCAACACGGCTAAATTCGATTATAGGTAGGACATTGTGCAAACTAGGCCATTTTCATGGATAAAGAACAACGAGAGGATATTATACTATGGTTGGGAAGGCATATGGCCCTGGATGGTGAGAGACCTAAATGGGTTACCTAATTTCAGGTGGGCATTTGGAAGGCCACCCTCACGTAGTGGCAAATTTCTTCTGGGTCTTGGTACAAATTAAATGTCACCGACTCAGGCCGTTAAGATAGAGAAGTTATAGTGGCTGCATTGGTCGTAGGGACTGAAATAGATTTCCCCCGCTTGCTATTGGCGGAGATATATGAGAGGGAATTCAAGACCACCACCATATGCCTAGTCACTTGCATGATATTTCAGATTTCCAGGGATGCTGGAGTTCCTATCTATCACTATGAAAAATTGGTGCATGCCAAAGTGATGCTGGATATAAGGCTGATACATGATGAGGATAATTTTGCAGCACTACACATAGGGCGCTCGAGTCAATGTGCCTTTCAGCACTGATCTTGTAGATGTGGTCGAGCAGATGTAGGGAGATGGGCATGTAGCCCATACTAAGGATGCACCGAGCTCTTCTCACATGCAGCTATCTAGTCTTTGAGCTCATCTAGTTCCACTCATTCTTCCAGAACCACTATGTTACAACTAGGATAACTCCAAAAATTATAGGCTCAGATGGCCACTATATTGCACAGTATCAAGCTTTGGATGAAAAAGTTGATTGTTGAGTCCGAATAGAGAGTTTAGATGATGATAGAGGGAGGTAATAGACCAAAATTTCCAAGTGGTTCATAAGTGAATTGATGTTTTTGAGTTGAGAGTTTTAGAGAGGTTGCCCCCCCCAGTGATCTGTCCTCTTTCCATGTTGATCTATCTAGTCTCCGTCATATGTTGATGCAATCCTTGTTATGACAGTTGTTGATCCACTGGCTCCACCCTCTGCACTTAGGCATATGTTGATCTATCTAGTCTCCGAGGACGCACGTGCCCAAGGAAAGAACACCTATCTAGTATAAAATCTGAAAGCACTTATATAAAAGAACACAAAGGAATCTATCATTGATGAGCAATTGAGGAAGTAGAGGGTTCATGAGATGATAGCTGGGGCATTAAGTTTTTTGCCCGTTACTGAGGTTTTACCCTGTAGGTCGGAGGTTGTGCGCACTACTGAGGGTGAGGTGAGAGTTGTAGACAACATTTCTAAGGGTGTTGTGACGGTTTATGTGGGAACTACTGAGGGTGGCCCCAATGTTGAAGAAGAGTTGGGAAACCGGATCTACCCACTTGTTGATGATTCTTTGAAGCTAAGCGCCACAATTTTGCTTTAACCAAATCCATTACTTTTTTATCGTTTTGGTGTGAATTAGGGAAAATTTTACCTATTTATGTTGAGGATGGAGTAAAATGATTGTGAGTGATAGGGTGATTCTGACTAACCAAATTCAAAGTCCTCTCTTAGATTTTCTTTGCAATGTGGTTTTTTTCCTAAGAGACTGCTTCTTTTTACTATTTGAACCGGCAATTTAGCATTTATGTGTAGAAGAATGATAAGGAATGAAACATGATAACATAGTCTTGTTGAAAAATGATACCCGTTAAAAATAAGAAAAACATATGCTAAAAGTTGTAGGCTAGAATAAGTTGAATATGTTGGCTCTGAGTGTGACATGATAATGAACCAACTTGATTGTATAACTTAGCTAGAACTTGAACTGGGTAAAATTATAATCTGTTAATCAAACAACGTTCCAAGAGTTTGTGAGAATTTTTGATGACTCAAGCATTGTTGTTCCAATCTAGAACTTGTGTGAGAGAAATTGAACAAAGTAGATAATAGTAAAGGAAAAAAAAAAAAATAAAGCAAATGCCCCTCCCCTCCTCCCCTCTCCCCCTCCCTGCTCCTCCCCCGTTCCCCGCCTTCCCACCTCCCTTTTTGCCTCCTCCCTACGGTCGCCCCGTCCGTTGTCTTTTCCCCCTCTCTTGCCCCGCTGTATACGATAACCCCTTCAATTTACTTTGAATTAGTGGGAACACTCGGGTCCTTCCCACTTCCCCACATGCCACACCTACCCTTGGCCTACTGCAAGTCCTAAATTCCCTATAATGATCTTAGACTCTAGTTTGGAGAGTCTAAGCAGTGAAAATAAGGGCATGCCTATGGTATTAAGAATTAAATGTGACATGAACTTACTTCTGAGCGTTAGTGTTGAATGAATTCGTTTACTCAAAATCATCAATCTGTATTGTGCGAAAATAGGTATTTCATTGATTTAAGGGTGCTAGAGATATTATTGGAAAGTTGGTAACTTAGGGATAGTGAAACATTGCATGTTGTGTGCTGATTGGTCTATCGTTGTAATGTTTAGATCCGCACAAATTATCTTGTTGAGTCTGGGAAAAACAAATTTCACCCTAAAAGGAGAGTTTAGATAAAAAGTCATGCGATTGTTTATGCTTGAATTGCTTGCTTTTATACAAGTGTGTTTAGAGTCTTAGTGCCTCGCTTGAGGACAAACATCGATTTTAAGTTGAGAGTGTTGATGTACCGTGATTTTATGGCACTTTAATGCATTTCACTTAGAAGTTGTGTCTGTCTAGGGCATGTTTGTGTTGGTTTAATGTTTTTTTTTTTGTCATGATTTTAGGAAATAAACTCAGGCGTATGGACTCGAGGAGATAGTTGAAGGATGTGCAGAAAAGGGAATCTATGGAGGCAACCTACGGACTGTAGGTCAAATAACGCCCAGTAAATGATGATCATAGAAGGGCTAGCCAAGCGTTGCTGAATATCAGGGAAATCTTGACTAATTTTGGAACCACGATGATGATTTATGAACATTAGAGTAATCTACAGACTGTACTTCATCTCCATCGAAGTGATCTGAGAGGTGGTATCAATACCTGTTGCTGAAAAAATCTAAGTATGGAACAACAGAGCAGAGTTAGAGACCATCGTCTGACTTACGATTCATACTGCTAGATCTTAAAAGTCGACAAAGATCCTGAGGATTTTGAAGATTCAAAATTTCCTAAGTCCTAAGCGTTAAAGTTGTTTAGTTTTTTTAAATAATTTCAAATTAATAATGTCTTTTAGTTTTTTGAATTAAGTCAAAACTAGTTAGCGTTAAAGTTGTTTAGTTTTTTTAAAAAAGTTCAAGGAAATAATGTGTTTATTGTGAATTAATTGTTGTAATTAGTCCAAACTAGTTTTTATAGGTTGTTTAAATAAGTTTAAATAAATAATGTTGTTCGTTGGGATGCTTTCGTTTGTTCCCCCTTCCGTTGCCCCTCCTCTTCGCGTTCCCCCCTCGGTAGACGCGTTTGAAATCGTGCCCCTTTGCAGTGATTGAACAAATAAAGTGTGGATTGGAAATATTTAGATAAATTGAGGAAGATTATTCCTCAACAATGCGAGGTGAAAGGGAGTTGACAGATTGGATTATTTCATAGTAAACATATTTTGATTTGGTTATCCAAAGAAAAAGACTTTGTTAATCTAATTTCGAAAGGTGCTTTTTATCTCAGATGTAAAGATGGGTATTCCGATCTTATGCGTACACTTATCTATAATTGGAAATTCAAATTCAACGAGGAAGCATCTATCGCCTTGGCATGGTTTTCTTTTCCTAATATTCTTCCTACTTTCTTTGTTAAAGAGTGTACGTTCTCTTTTGCATAAGTTGTTGGAAAATCTGCTCAATTGGAACAAGCTACCATTAATAAGACAAGGCTGAGTTGTGCGTGGGTGAAGTTGCTAGGTTATCTAAAAGGAACTTTTCCTAAATCTATGCATATCAACATTGAAGATGAAGATACTGGAGAAATAAGGACTAATGCAGTCGACATTCGTTATGATTATCTACCCAAGTATTGTGGTGAATGTAAAATGCAAGGTCACGAAAAGCTCAATTGTAGGGTGATTAATCAAGTAAATGGTGACACAAAAGCAACTAGTGATACTATTCAGAAAGGAAAAGCTAGGGTTCTTTCAAGTGGAAAAATGGTGGGGGATCCAGCGAATTGGAATGTTGTGCAAGACAATCCCAAATTTGTCAACATGAACAACACACTTCCCATCAGGTGGAGAATATCATTCAAGGCGGCTTCATCAGAAGAGGAGATACAAACAGTGGCAAAGCATGGATAAAGTATCAATATGAACGACTTCCAAGAGTGGGTTAACAAAATCGCTTTTGGTTTCTTATTTATCAAACTCATGGACCAAGAGCAAGGCCTTCAGCATAAGTTTTAGAGGAAAAACAAGATGCACAAAACAAAGCAAAAGAAGGGGAGGAGAAAAAACTATCTGGTGGGGGAAAATCTGGCCGAGATGATTGTGAGAAATACGTCATAAATGGTACCCATTAGGAGAGGGACAAAAGTTCACCTTGGAACTGTTTGGAGACATATCTCTCTGCAAAACAACAAGCTTTAGATAACATACAAGAATTAGTAGAGAGTGGTGAGGCACAAGACAAAAAAAACCCGAGAATCATTCTTTTACTAATTTAATATTAGAGATCAGTCATTACAAATGAAGATGGGAGAATCAATTTTAGATTATTTCTCAAAAACTATGGCAATAACAAATAAGTTACGAAATTATGGTGAAAAGATGGACAATGTCACCATTATTAAAAATATTCTTGCACATGCCATTACAATCAAAATTGCAATCTATGTGTTTGTCAATTGCCGGAGATCAAATAACTATGCTGAACTTTAATTGATGAATTGGCAGATCTCACTAGTGATTCATGATGAACAAAAAATGAATCGATAAGTTAACGCGAGGAAAAGGTGCTTTAAAGAGCTTCATGCTAATCTAAAATCGTCAAAAGGTGGTTAGTAGTCGCTGAAGAGATTAGATGGAGAGACATAGATTTGGTGGGGGAGGCCACTCACACCTGAAATTTGAAGAAAAATCTTTAAAATCTCAAGGAATTGGAAGAAGACTTTACAACAACAATAAGCCAGGTGATCATAAGCTGATGTCAATTGAAAAGTCAAAGATTGAATGCTACAGATGTCATATCCATGACCATTATAAATCAAAATATTGAACTAACTTGAATAGAGATTGTGGATGGAAGTCTAATTTTGCATAAAGGGAAGAAGAAATCGCTCTTTTAATGATATGTGCAAAAACAAGCCAGATTTCTCCATATTAGATGGGTCATATCGAGATTCAATGAAGTTCAGAAATGATACAAAAGTTGTAGTAACCAATGCAACTTCTTATTAAGAGGTGGTCCGTAGAATTTCGTCAGATTCTCTATTTCCTTCGTTATGGTTAGACTTAGTGTTCCTATAAATTCAAATTATTGATTTGATTTAGTTGTTTGACTAATCTAAATTGTAATATTGCATTTTCCTAACTATGGTTCTTTTAAATTCAGAACCTTAGTTGTGAGAATTTATTTCGTTCATGAATTAAACTATTTAGGTCGTTTTATACATATATACATGCATCAATTGAAACTTTTTCATTATCAGTACTCTTAATATTGCATTTTCAGTTAGCATTTCAGAATCTAAGCTATCCATTTTATCTTTAGTATAGTTCTGTCATTTACATTCTATTGATCACTAGGATCAATACCGAGTGGAGTAGGGTTAGTTACACTCATAGACCATAGTTCCATAATTATGTGCCTCCTTAGATTAAGTTCCCTATGTGGGCATCATATTTAGTGATCATGTTATTCATGCCTTTAGATCTACATCCAGGCATATTGGGTCCTCTCGATAGGGTATATACATCCGACTCCGCGTTTAGATCATGTGATTTTATTTCAGTTATTAGTATCTCCCACTGTCAAATTCTAGTGCATTGAGTAGTTATATGTCAGTATTCAATTTCAACATGTAATGTACTTGGTCATTACTTTTAATTTTGTTCATTTTTGGTATGTTAAATATATTCATCATGTTCATATTATGTCATTTATCAATATGCTTTATTTCTGTTATGCATATCCTGCTCGACTTTGTCCTATCTTGCATGCTCAATACCTTTCAAGTACTGAGACATACGTTGTGCTACATCTTCTAGTGATGTAGGTTCAAGTCCTCAGCATTCATATCACACATAGAGTGGTTTTCAATCTCTATTCAGCGATATCAGTCTTGAGTCTTTAATCTTCAAGGATGATAAACATGTTTTCTTTAGTTTTCAGTCTTTTTAGTTCCAATTTTTGTTGAGTTATTTAGGGACATTTTCCAACATCTCTAGTCAGTAAGAAACTTTTGTTTGGACATAGATAAAATATGTTCCGATATTTTGAGTTATAATCTAGTGTTGTAAACTCCTATTAATATGTTATTCAGACAACATTGGGCATTCCCCATCATTTCAGTTAATTATGGTTTTAAGCTTCTCCATAGTATTACTCATCTAAGTAAATCTTTAAGTATGCTTATAACATGTGAGTTTCTCATTTAAGTAAATATTTAAGTATGCTTATAATGTGAGTACAGTGTTAGGTTTGGGTTACTCATGATCCTAGGTCCCGCATTACGTCAAGGGGTAGCCTTGGTGAGTGACACTCACGGATTCATGCTTTAGAGTGAGAAATTCCCTTACCATTACCTCCCTTAACTTGCTCAGCTTTAACAACATGCATAACCTCACACACCTTCTATAACTCTTCCACAAAGTTTTCCATATATTCAGTGACACTTGAACCGGTCATGTCTAGAGGGTTCATCCTCAAGAACTTAAAGATACTGGATGTATCAGCCACATCCTATTGATCCCCACTCTACTGACCAACTTGGGCCACCACTTGACTCAATATACAAATGACATCCCAAAACTCAGCATTCGTGACCTTTCGTTGGGGTTGCACTTCTAGTGCAATGGTTACCACTTGATCCATATTATTAACATTCCTAATAGAAAGACCTCGAACAACTCTTCGTGGAGTCATGATCTAAAATATACGAGCAAGGACGAAGTAGAAAGAAACTCTATAGAGTTGAACTCTATTATGCAAAAAAGGTATGAAAGAAGTTAGATAGTTCCTAAACAGCCTCCTAATTATAAATTTAGATGCGCTTCACACCTATAATTAGTACTCTACAAACATGGAATCATAGATAAACTAAGACTCTTGACTGCTCGTACTCTCTGGAGACCATATTTTTCGCACAGCAAAAGTCAACACAACACGCGTGGGGGGGGGGATCTACCTCAACTTCCTATACCAAAATATACTTTTGACAACAAACCTCACAACTCATCGCTATCCATCTACTCCGAATTAAAACGGCCTGGAGCACAGCTCAACGTCTTAGAGGAAGACTTACTCAACATAGAATAACTCAAAAGCTAAACTTAAACTCAAAGTATCAAAGACAAACTCAGAATATCTATAAATAAAACATTCAAACTGGACTCAAGGTCAAGTCAGGTCAAGAACATAAAAAGTGAAATGAACAAAATCCATGAACTACTGCTATCTATCTATGAAGACTCCACTAACTGAGATGGATGTCCGGAAAAAGACCCACTTCATCCTAATAAAAAAATGAAATGATGAAATATAAATGAGGGATCCTTCTAAAGCAAGGAGTCTCACCAAACAAATCTAAAACTCAACTAGATCAATCAAATGCCCGTTGATGATCCTTGTTACCTGTATCTGAATCAAGAAATATACAGGCGAAATGACTTCAATACATAAAATGTACGAGTATGAAAGGAAAAATCTAAAATACAACATAATCTTGAAAAACATATGAAGAAACAACTTACATCATCTTGACTTAACTCCAGCTCAACCTCAACTCAATCTCAACTCATTTCAATATAAAAGTAATAACAGTAATGCAATATGATAAAAGGTTTTAATTTAGTATATAACAACTCAATGTATTGGAAAAATTAATATAATTATTTTTGTATGTAAAAATACAAAATAAACTAGGTTTGGAGATACTCTAACCGACAACCATAACTATGAGCTTTCTGATGATACAATGTCTCACTAGGATACAAGAAATGGCCTATGCCTTTCTATAATATAAATCCTCAACTAAGTTTATCCACTAATTCTTTAAAATAAATAAGGAATCATCTAAAAAGTATGACCTTTTCTACCCACATCGTCTACATGGTTTATGGGGGCGGTGAAATGTTTTTTGCCCCATAACGATACTCAATACTACTCCCAAATTTTAACTTATCTCACATGTTTTAAATAAACATTTCCTCTTCCTCATTTTTTATTTTATTACAAAAAATGTTTCTCTTAGAAGAGATAGTACTCAAAACTCCTCATAAACTCTTTTGGAAATCTGTGTTTTCTCTTTTCTTTATTGTAAAATTTACTCTTCAAAATACTTAGTTCTCTGTTGGGTGTTAGATGTTCCTACCTCCAGTTTTTTTTAGAGTGATATCATTCAAAGACGATGTTCCCAAGGGAGGGATATTGTAGCACCCCGGTCTTAGAAACAACTAAATCTTGAAATATCTAAATTTGAAAGAGCTAATTGATAGTTTGTTCAAGCTACTCTTATATTGTGAGTTTTGGGACAATTTCAAATGACGATAGCTTTCAGCACATGATGATTTAGGTGGACCATTAGATATAAAATCCAAGGTTGTTGAGTAATCTTTCCAATGGAACAAAGTTTGCTAAGTTATGAGTTTAGATGAAAGAGATATGACCATTTCAGTACAACCTGTCTAGTTAAGAAAAATCATCTATTTTAAATAAGGGTACTTTGGTCTTTTCCTTACCCAACTAGTCTAAAAAAAATTCCCACCTAATTTAAGGGGTCTAATCATATCAATTTTCAATTGGTATTCATTCAAAATTATTCATGAAACTAGGGCAAAGTTCAAGAGGAGAAAAGAGGAAGTTTTCAAGAAATTCTTCAAGATTTCGAGGAAATCGCCAAGAACTTGATTCTTTTGAGGTATGTAAGCTTTTGTAGTTTTGGATTTGTTCTCCCTCACGCCCGTAATGTAACAGTTTACCGATTAATTCATTATTGAAGGTTACTAATTACTTCTTGAGTTAAATTGATAAATTGATGTCTTTGAGTTCTTGAGGTGATGGTTATGCAAGCCAGTTGAGTCCTTTGATTTATTTTTATACAGGTTTCATCAAAATAGTTTCGCGTTTGTGAAATTTTATTAATTTTGATGATGAAACTTCTTTGGGATTAAGTTGGGTCAAGTTCAAAGAGGTAGAATGATAGGGAAATTTTTTGTGCCCGGGTCCGCGTCGCGGAGACACCTAAGATTTTCAGTCTTCAAATATCCACCCCTATCTCTGCATCACGGAAAGGATACAGAGCCCTCTACCTCAAAAGTTAATTTCAAAACTAAAAATTTAATTCACCTCCGCGTAGTGTTAGGGTTCTATAATTTGAGTATTCACTCGTTTCTTATCATCAACTATCTAAACTTCCTACATCATTGCGATATCGTACATTCAAAATCATAAATCTTAAAGATTTATTTCAAATTAAAGTAAATTTTAAGATTAAAGTTAGAGAAGGTCTTTTGAGTCATTTTGAAAAGTCTTCTACAATTATTTATAACTTGTTTTAAGAATTTAGTAAATGTGTATGAGAATAAGGAAATTTGAGTTTATTTTCTAATGTTAGTATGAGGGGACTATGTATTCCCAACTATGTAACACTTTTACACCTAAATTGGGAGAAAAAATGATTTCTAAATTATTTTATGATGAGTTTTAAGCATCATCTCTTTTAAGAGAAATCTTTTGAATAATTATCTCAAATTGAGTAGGAACTATGTTTTCTTTAAAAACATACGAGTACGATCTATGTATATTATTAGGAGTAGTATTGAGAACTTATATGGGGATGTGTTTAGAAAATTAAAAGTCCTCATAAACCATGTATGCCAAAATGGGTAAATGATCATACTTCTTAGATGATCCATTATTGCTTTTAAGAAAAACATAGTGGACCCACTTAGTTAAGGATGTTTTATACTTTGAAAAGGTATAAGACAGTTTTGGAATGTCGATGAGTCGTTGTATCATCACATAGCTCATAACAATGGTTGTCGGTTAGAGAATCTCGTAATTAAGAGTAAAGAGTATATTATTGTACTTTTTATATGCATCGAGTTATTATCTACTGTTTTAAAAGCTTTATCTATGCTACATCATTATTGTTGCTTTTATATTGAATTATGTTCAGTATCCATAGTTGAGTTAAGTTAACTATCCTTGAGTTGAGTTGAGTATCCTTTGAGTTGAGTTGAGATGAGATGAGTATGTTCTTCCTTATTTTAATCAGTTCCAGCTTATGTCTATGCTTTAGAGTTCTCCTTGCATGCTCGTAAATTCAATCTACTCACGTCATTTCACATGTGTATTTTTTGATGCAAATATAGGTATTAAGGGTCATCAACATGGACTTCACTAACACAATTGCAGTTCTATTTAGATTTATAAGCCTTCTTGCTTATGAAGGATTCCACTTTTATTTTAAGTCTTATTAAGATATCGTGGGTCTTTTTTGACGTCTATAATAATTATTAGATGCTTCATAGATAGTAGTGTTTTGAGGAGTCATTCCCATTTACATTGTTAATGTTTAAGACTTCAGTTGATTTTTTATGGTTAGTCTAATAATTCAAATATTCAAAGTTATTTGTCTTGATACTTTAAGTTAATCTTTGCAAATTGAGTTCATTATTCTTAAGTAAGTCTTCCGCTGAGTATTGCGTCAGGACAAGAGTTCACTTGGGGACCAACAATGGTCTTCGAATGTCGGACATGTTCAGGGTGTAGGCATAGGGCATGACATGCATCATTAAAGGATGCAGGTTGAATGACATCAATACATTTAAATGTATAAATATGTAATGTAGCCAAGGTGAAATATCTAAATGAAAATATTACAATAGATAACAATGTACTCAAGGTAAATATAAAGAAATAAAGAAGTTAAATAATTTAAAGATTTACAAAATACTTTTTCATATCTAAACTCTACATCATAAGTGATATATAAAAGTACACTTAACACTATGGAGAGATTCTCTCACTGACAACAATCAGTATGAGCTACGTGATGATACAACATGTTGTCCATATTGCCCGAACTATCCTATAGAGCGTTGGGTTATAAAACCTCTCAACTAAGTGGATCCACTAAGATCTTCCCAAAGGCACTAAGGATTCTTCTAAAAACTATGGTTCTACAATCATATTGGAAATACATGGTTTCTTGTGGCTATGTGGTTTCTAAATTCTACCCCATATCTTTGCACAATACTACTTCCAATAGTATCTACTCTTGCTCGAGTGTATAAAACATAATCTTTCTCTGGTTTGAGATTATTTCTCAAACTATCCTCGTAAAAGAGGTAACTTCTTTAAAGTGTCTCTAAAACTCATTGATCATTAACAAAATAACATTTCTCTTTGCTCAATGTGAAAATTCATTTTTGGTTACTACTCTGTACTCAATTTTTTTTAAAAACATTTTTAACTTCTCTCAAGAAAATATTATATTTATTCATGTACAAATCAAACATTTGGGAAATACGTAGTTCCCTTGTACTTTTGCTTAATTCTTGTTTAAGATCATTCTAGAAACTCAGTTTAAACAATCATGTTTGCTTAAAAGATTCTCAATTAGACCTCAATGAATACTCAGAAAATAGGATTCATGCTGGAAAAAAAATGAACAATCAATTCAATAATCTCAGTGCAAGATATAGCAAATCAATAATCAGGAAATCGAATTCAATAATCAGTAACTCAAGAACTCAAAATTCATTATCAACTCCTCTCAAGAACACTTATATCTAAGGATAGAACCCTACATTTATATTTTATTGATGCGAAAGTAGATGTAGCGCGTGAGGATGAAGTAATACAATGCTATGATAGGATTCCCAACCTGAAAGAATGAAGTTCGTGGAGAAATTGACGTAACTCGAAGAACGCTTAAAACCCTAGATTTTCTCCTCTTGAAACCTTTCTCTAATGAATTGAAGTGTTAATGAATGTAAAAGAACTTATTAACACTTTCTAAGTCCTAAATTAGGTGCAATATCACGTTGTTTAGGCTTTTAATAGGGGTTAAAGGGACGTACTTTAAGTACCAAAAACATAGAGGAATGACCAAAACATATCCAGCTTAAAAAAACTAACAGAGGGCCCTTCAAGGAAAGTTTACGGACCGTTTAAGGATCCAAGGACCGTGAAGCTCTTCATGGGCCATATAGCCGACCGTGAACATTTGTGTTACTGAGAGGGCCTTACTAAAATGGGTATAACATATTACTTCAAACTTTAAAAGAGACAAACTTTGTACTAGAGTCGGAAATAGGACTTAAAGACCTTTAATTTGATAGGTCACGGGACACCTAATTCATTATGTATTGAGAGATATGATTGTTTGAAGTTGATCTTTGGAAAATCTTATATTAAAACTCAAACGGTAAGAAAATTATCAACTCAACTTTGTGCTAGGATTTTTTTTGTGGCCTTAATTCTTATAAAAAATCATTCTCACACTAAGAAATTTACCTTAACACCTAAGAAGAATTAAGAATCACTCAATATGATCTTATACATAAAGAATTGTTCAAGTCTTAACTTAGAAATTTTTGATGTTAGTGAATAATTTTTTTGGTGTAAAACTATATAAGACTCTGCTAATATTAGGTAATGTTTTGTAAAATTTCATCTTTAACTACTCGGTCATGCGTCACAGTTTCTTTTTGTGAAATTGTTTAACAATATATTTTTTAGTTTATTATCATTGAGAGGATTTTCTTTATAAAAAATAAAGTTATAATTCTTTGTTATATGAATAGAAGTAAGTCGAAGTCTAACAAGTTATGGTTATCGATAACCGTAATGTAAGATTCTAAAATTAAAAATACCAAATTATACCAAGTTAATTTAGTATGATAATTATATATATTTTTTAGATGGCGAATACCAAAATTACCATACCAATTTTTAATATATCGTGTCATGCTTACCCCTACTCATGGTTATCATCATCTCATATATAGTGGGAAGAACTTAACTCCAAAGTCGATTTACTATTTTGTCCCTAAAATATTAATTTATTAGAAGTTTAATTTGATGAAATTCTTAGACCCAATTTAATTCTTCAAAAATGTATAATTATTGCTGACTAATCCTCGATCACTGTAACAGTCCCTTTTTTCCAACTCCATTGCTTAATTATCAGCATTCAAAAACATCTTTTGATATTGTACTGATCTATATAATGTCTCCAACAACGCGTTATTGTCACATTATTCTATTTGTCTTTTCTTGACACAATTAATTACATCGATCATTACTAGGTAAAAAAAATTCTCCTCCTTATCTATCAAAAGTTTCTATGCTCCCTTGTAATGTTAATATATATCAACGTGAACTTATAATATTTATTAGAGAAAATAATTATTTTTTTGTCCCTATGTGATTGTTTTATGTTAATTTTGATCCTTAAGATACTTCATTATTCATATTTATCATTTAAATAATCAAACTAGAGATTTCACTTCTTCTACTAACAATGAGTATCAATTGAAAGATATGTTATTATTATCAAGGGCAATTCCAGTTTTGCAATAAGAAACATTTTTATACGTTGAAAAAATCATAAACATAGACCAAGTTAATAAATTATTTTGTAATCATATTTCTTATACAAAAGTACACAACCATATCCGAACCCTCTCCCCTTCGTCAATTTAGATGTGAATTAATCCTCTAATACGCAATTTTTTTGTGTTTAGTGGTTGATATATTATTTTTCTCTTTAGTTGCCTCTCCTATTATATGAGGACACAATTTAGTTAGTCCTTGTACAACATATAAGACACCTTAGTGCACCTATTACACACAACCAATATCATTATTTTTGCCAATGAAATTCTATTTCAAGAGTTGCATATATTCACAACGACATATAAATACTAAATTAATTTAATTTTAACTTATTTCTATAATTATAATTGATAAAATAGGAAAAATCATTGATTTTATAAGAATCTGAGTAAAATTTTGAGTTACGGAATGCCTAATCCAACATATAGTATTTGACATAAAGAATAAAATGTCACTTCTTAAAAAATCTATCAAGATTATAATAATCCAATATAATATATGCATTTTCTAATTTGATTTGAGCAAATTACCTTTGTGTTGGTTCTATCTTATTTAATGACTAAGGGACCTATCTTGCTTTCTTTTCCAACAATAGGATGAAAGTGAAAATTCAGAATGGCATAGCAATAAAATAGATAGTAAGAACATATACTATCATACATACAAGTCAACTCGTTAAGAACTAAAGTTTAACATAACTCAAATTCAAAATTAATTTAGATTTTCATGACTTGTTACTTATTTTTGTGTTGGATTTGTGTTAATATTTTCTATTCGAGATGTTTATTAATAGATGACTTTAATTATTAATAACTAATAGATTCTACTTTTTCTTTTGAAGACATGTGAAGATGAAGATTCTAATATGTATACCGTTATATAAGCTACACTATAATGGTCTGTGGGTGTTTGAGCCACTGATGAACTATGTTAATAGACATATAGATTACTATGACTATTTCGAGTTAGAGGAAGATGTCATTATTTAGACCAAAAAGGACAAATTGAACTGTGATAGGAGTAGATTCCAAGGTCAACCCATGACAAGGAGGAGAAGGTTTGGTAAATGTGGATGTAACAGAGAAAAGTGATGAATGTGACACCACATGTGAAGAACGTGAGTCATTTAATGACTCTATTATTCGTGGGAAGAAAATGATATGATTTTCTACTTTGGAATGGGTTGGCTTAAAAAAATAGAAAAAATCAAGTTAAAAAATATCAATGGATAGTCACCTTTAATAAGTTGGTCATATTTCCCAATGACACTCGAGATAATGATTGAGTATTGTGCTACATCATATGTGAAATTAATGAGTTTACATAGAGATTTTGATGGCAAAAATCTTTAAGTACCCATTGTTATTAATTCAACTAGAGATCTGGAGGATCCAAAGTATAAGTAATTTACACTTGATATGATTTTGAGTAATACCAAAGAATTTAAGTGGATAATTGAGGAACTTGTTGTGTTCTGAAAATAAACATTAAGTTTAAGAAGAATCAAACTTCAAAGTCAGGGAAAATTGTTGTCAAGTAGCAAATTATTCATATTTACATTAATGTTTGATCAATATCAACCTTTAATCAATATTAACCTTTAAAGATCATGGCAATAGGCCCCAACCGTTCTTGTGGCAATCAATGAAATAACAAGACTATTAACTCTAAATCTTTGACTTAGAAGCACGTGGAAGAATTTAGAATCAATTCATGTTGATGGGAGAGAGAATTTCCAACATATGTTATGGTGAGCTAATGAACAGTAATCCAAGGAGTAGATGTGTTAATGAGTTTATGAAACATCCAAATAATGGTGAATGGGACATATTTCTTTAAAAAGTATCCTGTTTATTTTTTTGTAACCATACTTTATCCAGATGTTAAACTATAGTAGGGGTTAAGGGATGTAATTTGAAAGGGAAACAAAAAGATAGTCAACTATTTACAAAAATAAAGAATTAAAGGACAACAATCCCTTATATCCTACTGGCATTCGGGGCACTAGTGACAGGTGAGATAACAGATACATGGAGTTGGTTCTTACTTCTTGTTGTGAGGACATCTAATTCTCACAAAACTCTCTCAGACTTTCATTGCTGAATATTTTTTAAAAGTGTTTAATTCGAACATTCATAAGATAATAATAGATGTTATTTTGTATGGACATAATATTTTTAAGATTTAAGGTTTTGGAGGAGAAACACTGTAAAATATCTTGTAAAAAGTTGTTGGAGCAATTATAGAATCTTAATTCTCCAAGAATATGAAAGGAATGTCAAAATTAGATTCAAAAGCCTCGAGATGGTTTATTACAACCCCCACTCATTAGTCAATAATTTTTTTCTCTTTACTCAAAATGTGATATGTTATAAAACCATTTGTGTGAGTCATTCAATATTGTACTTATAATTTAAGAAATAGTTATATTTTGACAATAATTGAATCAATTAGAATCTAAATGATGTCCAGACTGCAAAAGAATAAAGACAAAATTACGAACCATTTTCAGAGAATCTGTCTAATAATCATGTTGAAGCTAGAAGAAAATAAGGCTAATGTGACTAATGTATTTCCATTCAATCTGATCAAATCCGTTATCAAATTGAGGATATTTATCTTATACTACTCTCGATTGATCATAAAGAGAAATTATGTTCTTGTAAGATACAGACCCAATAGAAATACCATATAATCTTGCTATTGCAACTATATGGATTTTAAGAAGGATATACCTAAATACATGTCCATTAATGAGATGCAATTAATCAGGACATGAAGAATTATAATGCATCAATCTTTCCAATTGTCAGCTTTGAGCAATAGCCTAAGATATGGATTGAACCACTATAATTTCACCAATATACAAAGCACAACTAGATAGACAAAAACAACAAAGAAAGAGAGTCATTGATGAAAAACAAAAAAAAATAGATTTTTGAAAAACTTATATTAATAATAAAATCAAGAAAAGAAAGAACAAAAAGTGTGGAACAAGTGAAATTAGGTCACAATAGTAGATGTTGTGTTCTTATCAGAAGCAAACACTCGAAACTTCAACAACAACAAGTCATCAACAAGTCGGAATGGAAGGACTTTCTATACCTAATAAATTAAGAAAAATGAGTAGTCAAATAAATTGGTCTCTTCAATTATTGTTGTCTACTTAATAATGCAAACGAACTAGTCAACATTTAATTTTTTTCTCGTTTAAGTCGAAAGATAATGATATCCTAATTTTTTTCTTTTCGTTTTTAGGTTCCAAGGACCATTATTGAGAGGCAACATCAATATAGTCGCATTCCACATTCATAAATGAAAAAAACTATAAGTACGCCTTTTTGTGTCTACATATGTGTGCTTATATCCAACCCTCACACGTGTATTATTTTCTTCCATATATTGTAGGTCATATCAACTTAAGCCATAAAAAGGTATCGCACAAAATTAAATTGTGTGAGGGCATTCCCTAGAAAGTACTAGTAACTCTTCATCGATATACATTTGACGCGTAATAAAAATACCATATGCAATGATTCCAAAGATCTTTTCGCAAAGGCAGCAAGAAGTTTGAAAGTGTACACGATGGAAGAAGTATTTCTTAAATAAAAAAGTTAAAAGAAAAATAGATGACAACATTTACACAAGTTTATATTTAATTGTTTCTTTATGATGTTGAAGTTGTTCATGTTCATGTTCATGTTCATGGATGATTGTGTTTTTTTTTAAAAAAAATATATGCAGTTTAGATATTTAACTTTACATTGTAAGTCTTCATATGAGTTATTCAATGTGGTGCATAAAAAGAATTATTTTGAGTCCACAAGAATAAAATGTATAAAATATAACAGAGTCAACTCTATCTCTCTCTCTCTCTCTCTCCAAAGTCCAGTTCACTAGTTATCTCCTTTTAGATTTAGTTTTATATACATGAACCATTAAAAGGACATGTTAGATCCATTTTTGTCTTTATAAGAGAAGACAAAGTTAAATCTAAAATTCTAGGAAATAAGAATTTTAAGTGTTACACCCCAAAAGTTTTTAAGTCCATATTAGATCTTGATTAATTCACAAAAATGTAAGTCTACAAAATTAATGATTTGTGGACCATAGAAGTTTTCACGGGTCGTAAATCTTTCTGTAAAACTAGAACTCATAACTCAGGAATACTATGACTTCTATGATTATAGATCATTCCCATGGACCGTAGAAGCTCGCGTAGAACAAACCTTGAGAAATCCAATATTTTCACTTTTTTTTTTGTAGACACTATACTACCCTTAGATTGATCTTTAGTCAATAGAAGAATTTCATATCTGACCTTCGACCATTTTTTAAGTTAGTGTCATTTTGATATATTTCCAGTCCTTTAATTTTCAGCATATTTTAAGTGTGATTAAGGGTAATTTAGCATCCCCCCCCCCCCCCCCCCCCCCCCCCCCCCCCCAAGAAGAGAAGACCCCCCCCCCCCCCCAGAGGGCCCCCCCCCTGGAACCCCCCCCCCCCCCCCCCCCCCCACAAAAAGTCCCCCCCCCCCCCCCACGACCAACAGGGCTCCCCCCCCCCCCCCCCCCCCCCCCCCCCCCCCCCCCCCTCCTAAAACTTTTTTCAGCAGCAAGAGGCCCAAAGTTTAATTTCTTCTTCTAAGGTCACGCAAAGCAAGAATAAGGATTTTTTATCTTCAAGCCTCCATTCAAAGATTCAGTCTAGTGACTCAAACAACATGTATGTGGGGCTTCATCAATGTGTTTCCTTCCACCCATTGAGTCCCAAATAACCCTCACATTCAAATTTTATGATATCTCTAGAATTTATGGTTTCCTTGTTTTGGATATTTAATGCAGTTCAGTTTCTCTTTCATAATTAGCATTTAATTGTATGTTTTGCTAATAATTCCATGATTTAAATGGTGTTTCCATGAATCCACATTATGTAAGTATTTTGGTGATTTAGAATTAAGAAATTTCAGAATCCATGCTTTCAGATTATTTTTTATGATTTTAGATACTTTCACATAAAGTGTCTTCAATATTAATACAAACTATTAACTTAAATAATGATTCATGAGCTACCTAGTTTATCTTGTTATTAGTATAGGTCAGATTATTATTGTCTTTGGTTATTTGCATATTTCCATGGGAGTTTTACTTAGCATCGAGCAGAGTTAGGAATGAAGGCTAACTTTCAACTTTTATTGGGTTCTTTAGTTGCAATCCCTAAGTTCAAGAACTGCATGTCACCATAGGATTTAAGAGGTCTTCCATTAGCTTAGGCAGGCTCCCTAGTCCTTATAGACATTAGCTTTATGTGGATCCACATTAGCTCAGATCAACCTTTTTTATACTTTGATAAAGTATATTGGACCCTTTTAATGAGGGTAAACTCCATATACTAACTCATATTGTTATCTATTTATTAGTATAGCTCCCATAATTCAATCATTTTAGATAATTATATGGGCAACAATATTAACATATTTCATGGTATTTACTTGGTCAATGCATCACGTATCTTTCATCCAACAAGTTCGATATTTATGTTTATCCTATACATTCAGAATGTTCAACATATTGAGTGTTTAATACACTTCACTTCCCACTAAAATTTTCATCTTTTATGGCAAATTTAAAAGATACTATAGATGAAATCATACCCAAAAAGTTATATAGATGTCAATATTTCTCTTTTAAATTGCAAGCATCAATCGTCATTATATCACCAGATTCATCAGACATTTCGTTCAGATCCATGTCTCTAAGATCATTACCATCCTCACAAACATCACTCAAGGATGATGTTGTTGAATCTAGAACAACATTCTTATCTTGAAATTCTCTACCACCAATTTCACCATTCAAAGTGACTTGCAGGTCCTTTCAAATTTCATCTTCATCTCTTTTCGGAAATTAATGACGACTGAGTGGACAAGTATTACTCTGATTCAACCAAGGGACAGTACAATAATTATGAAAAAAGTGCTTACAAGGTAATTGACTCGCTTTAGTGTCAATTTCAAATTCGTCCATACAAATCAAATATTTTTCGATGATTCATCGATTTTCATACTCGAAAGTGTGTCGAGATATGATTTATGAGTCGGAAAACGGGCATGAGTTGAGTTATGTAATTCATATTGAGTTGAGTAAAAAAACTCTTATGAAAGATCATCGAAATCACTCTCATCGATTTCTGTTTCACAATTGAAATAATTAAAAGTAACAAAATTGGTGGTAGAAAGGGTAAAATCATCAAAAGGTAAATTTTGAGAAATCGGCATATGATTGGCAATGGTGTAATAGGGAGGAAGTGGCGATGAAAACAACGAGGTCAACGAAAGGAGGAGTTGACGCTAACAATGGGGGTTATTTGAAAGGCATAGTTGAGTTTGTTGCATCGGTAAGAACAAATGTTACCAGCGGTGGAGAGGGTGGACTCTATCGACATGACAACTTTTGGTGTCCTCTTGCTCAATTTTCTCGAGGCACTACTAACATTTTCTTATTTTATTTTGGCAAATGAGTTAAAAATGTCTATTTAAATTGTTTTGTTCACGAACATGTAGAATAAA
Organism: Solanum habrochaites; assembly: GCA_027704765.1. NCBI lineage: Eukaryota > Viridiplantae > Streptophyta > Magnoliopsida > Solanales > Solanaceae > Solanum > Solanum habrochaites. The sequence continues at coordinate 22,728,274 of JAKWJA010002489.1, read as the reverse complement.
TTATCATTATTATAATTTTCTATAAAACTTATGTCATAAATATAAGAGTTAAGGTTAAAAATATTTTTAAAATTTATTATATTTTATTTAATTATTTGTGAAATATATATTTGAGCTAGAGGTACACATATTAAAGAACCTATTCTTTTTCTTAAAGGATACTTTGTCAAACACCTATCTTTGACTAGATACGGTGTGTTGTATTCCTGAACACTGTTTTGTTCATGGAAAATAAGTTCCTAGAAAATATTTTCATCGGAATCTAAGTTTGTTTTTAACTTATTTTCTCATGGTTTGTGATCTAGTGGAAAATATATTTTGGAAAATATTTTCTAGTGTATGATTGGTGAATGAAAAATATTTATTAGGAAGTATTCAAAAAAATAGTTTTTGACCTTAAAATCAACCCCCATAATCAATTCAACACCTTCCGCGACACTCGATCCAAAGCCTAACCCCTAATCCTGACATGAGAGCTGCTATTAAGTTGGAACTCGAACCTTACTATGACCTAAATACGGGTACGATCCCAAGACTCAATCCAAGACCTAACCCATATAGAATACGCTTACATTGAAATTATATTATCTTCACCACCCAACTGATTTTGCTCGGCAGACTCGATACCGAAAAACCAGTCACCGGAAAGCAACCCAAGACTCCAACTGACTAATCTAACACCAACATCCAACTTAAGATCCAACTTTTGAAATGAATCTTACCATGACTCTCTATATCGATCTCATACCTTAGTACCTAAACTTGAGCGCGCAAGACTTGAACGCGACGACCGAACTATTAAATACATAGAAATGAGACCTTATACCAGTCAACACCTCTACCTCAGACCCAAGAGCAAACCCGAGACCAAACCTAACCTCAAAATTTGAACCGACTCTGATCCGAGACCGAAACCCAACACCGACCCTAACCTCAACCTTGACCCTAATCGAAGAACCAACCTCGACTCCCTACCCAAACATAAAACTCAAGACGTAACTTTTGAAAAGGAAACTGGCCCTAAGGCTTGATCCAGCCCCATCACCCAACCTAAGATTTTACCCTTGACGCTGACCTGGAACATCAACTAGACTTGACCACAATCATGACACCCGACCTGAGACTCTATATACTAAACATCACCTCGAACCTGACTCTAAACTAGACACCAGAAATCAACCTCAACCCCAACCCAAGATTAAAGTTGACCTGGGACCCAACCATGATTCTAAACCTGAGACTCAACCATGATCCTAAACATGAGATCCTACCTGAGACATTGATACCGAACTCGAGAATTGACCTCTATCCAAACATCTGACTTGAGACCCACTTCCATATTTTACCTGATCTAGACCCGAGACCCAATCTGAGACTTGACCCGAAACGATATCCAACCCTGATGGAGGCTAAAGATAAAACTCTACCCGAACCTTAACTTCAACCCAAGATCCAACACCTAACTCGAGAATCTTCTATGACCATACCTTGACCTCGACATTTAGACCCGACCCTTTACCCTAATACTGATTTAAGACTCGACCTGCTCATGACACTTGACCTCGAGACTCGATCTTGACGCTCAATCCAAAAATTAAAATACAAATTTTAACTTTACACCTGACTTGACTTAATCCAAAACATAGTAGTTAGGTCTCGAATTAAGATTGACAATCGAGTCTTGAATTATTAATCAAAAGTCTGAACTAGTATTAGTATTGGAAACCGTACCCACTACTTAAGTTAGAAAAGAAGAGGCGTGAGGTTCAAAATGATTTTGAAAATGGTCTTCCTTACTTTTTTAAAGGAAAGAATTTTTCCTTAATTTTGAGAAAAAATAGTTTTTTTGGAAAGCATTTTCAAAATATTTAAGTCAACCAAAGATGAGACAATTGAAAAACATTTTCCTTAATACCAAATACACCTTACATCTTTGTCTATAAATTCTTGTAGGAGCGTTTTTACATATAATCTTCATCCACCTAATATATATTACTACTATATAAGGGAATATTAATTTTTAATATAATTTTTACATTAATATTTTTTGAATCTTGAAGTCTCTTGTTTTGATTATATTAATATCACTAGCCAAAACCATTTCTCATTAATTTGTATAATGCCACTTACTGCAACCATTTCCCATTGGTACAATACCACCAGCCAGAACCATTTCTCATAGGCTTTATTACCACATGTCTTAGTACAACATATTAGAATCAATGCAAATATGCAATATTATACCATAAGGAAGAAACAATAGACTCAAGAACTCTAGTCTACAATAATTCTCTCAAAGCATTTCATCCATTAACAATTTAGGATCAACATCAAGGCAATTTAACAAAACACAACTATCAACACATTTCCGTTTTATTGAATCCCCTTTTCATTTATTAAGATCAAGCAAGTGGAGTAATTGAATTCATCACTTTATTCCTATTAATCCTGAACACATATTATGAAGGGAAATACAAGATTGTACGTCATTTACAAGGTTTAGAAGTTCACTAACCGTAATTCAATCAAACGTTTATCCAAGACTTGCCATTTATCCTTACAAACAATATCCAAATCCACACAACCTGATCAAAGAGTTAATCAAAATAAGATTCTATAAATAACAACATTCATATTACAGTTTGAAAAATGGGTCAAATCAACCAAAAAATCCATTCTAAAAAGATGTTTTAATCCAAAAGTCTTTTCTTGAAAATTATACCCTAGACATATGGAAGTCATTGTGAAAACTATTTCGAAAAAGAGGTTAAAATAAGTTTAGAATCACTATTTTAACTTAGAAATCATTTTTTAAAAAAAATACCTTCACTTAATCAATCAAAAATTCAATTTATGATGTAATTAACCATGTATAATAATATGGAATCGATGTTTTAGGGTCACAAAGACTTACCCAAATAATTCAACATGAAAAATCTCTTTAAAAGTACCCACCAGGGGTTTTCCAAAATAAAAATAGGGGGAAATGGGTGCAAAGCACTGAAATTTCAGGGAGAAACCCTCTCAATTATCACTTAAGCGAACCTACCATTACTAACTGAATCGTCATGAGTTCTACAAAAAATGGTCCTCTCACTTTTGCGAGCCACCTTTCGTTAACGTAAAAATTGTGAAAGTTAGAGCACTTTCGTGAATGCAAGGTTCAGGGGAACTTGACTTATCGAAAGTGACTAGATCAATACTAGAGTAATGTTCGTGAAAGTTAGATGCTCTCTTGCTAAAGCAAAGCACAGCAGTATCTACAAACCAGACACATTCATTGAAAATACCCTCAAGATTTGTTTAGAACCCTAGACACAAACCAGATATTCAATCAGAGTAAACTCGATGTTTCAGAATCAATGGAACAATTGAAAGATGAATTCAAGGTCACCTTGACCCTAAATTTGAGAAAATACCAAGGAACAAACATAACGTCTAAAGGCTAAATTAATCTCATGAGATTAGAAAGTTCATTCATGACCTACTCTAGACCAAAAACAATCTCCTAAATCCAATGAAACTAGAGAAATTCGATTCGAGCATCCAAACATAAAATATTGAGCAAAGTCAACCCACAAGCTAATTTTACAAATTTCCACTTAGGACCTCAATTACACGAAAAGACTCCATATTTGAAATAGACAACTCTCTAGAACAAATTTACACATTACGGGACTCATGAAATTGAAAAAATTCCAATTTGACACTGATGAGTCCACAATTTTGAATTATTTAGGGTTATATTTTGATAGTTTAGTGTACTCAAAAGAATTTCTTCTTGAAAACTCATAGAATAACTTGAGTTTCAGGTATTTAAACTTGGAGATAAAGGCATGGGAAAAATCAAGCAAAAAGGAACAAAGGCAGTTGAAAGAATGAAGAAGTGAAGGACTGAAGATCGTTAAACCCGTTCGGCATGTCACCAAAAGGTCTCAACCTCGCCTTTTGTTCCAGTGAGTTGAGCCCTGAAGGAAGGGATCAAATTGGCGGTGAAGAGGAACAGTCGGCTTGTCACCGAGCAGTTTGGAAAAGTAGTATTATTGTCCAATGATCTGAAACACAAAGATGTTGTAGGCTAACGCAAAACGGCGATAAATATACCAAAGAGAGGATTACCAAGTGGATCAGCAATCCCGAATAACTTCTCCAAGTTGTACTTCGCATCATAATTTTTTTGACAACTAGAAAATCATGTTAAATTTTTATGAGCTTGGACAAATTTTCAATAATTTTAAACAATAATTTATAAGCTCAGCTTCTGATTTGAGTTTTAGGGATCTCTTGGGAAACTTTTCTTTTGAGCCTTGGGATTTTAAGATTCTCATCTTGAAGAAATCAAAAGTGGGTGTTAAAATTATTAATCCTAGACACAATTGAAGCTAAATAAATTATACTGAGTTGATGTTACTTCGATTTGGTACCAGTTTCTTCCCTTTTTCTATGTCTAGCTAAAACCCCAATTCTTGGGGTTGGTTTTTTGTTTTAATCGAAAAATGAAGTTTCGATAAAAGGAGTTTTTATTTTGACTTTTAGAGGAAGTCGCCACGGTAATTTTGAGAAATTAAGAAACTTGTATCCAAAAACAACTAACCATAAAAAAAAAAAAAAATCGTTGGAAATAATTAGGGTGTTCGGGGTTCATAGTAGTGTCTTGGAAGTGTAAGGCACCTAAGACACTCCGCTAACTGTACGGTTTTTCCGACGATTACTCATTTGACTTTTGTTTTTAACTTTTGACGAATTGAAGTTTGAATTTTAAACTCAAATTTTACTTAGCAAATTCACAAAGTTGAAATTTTTTTATTTTCTTGTAATTTGCGATCTATTCCAAAAAATTGAACTTCAAAAAAATTTTTCTCTAAACAAACATAATCGAATTTGAACTATTTAGTGTTTAAAGATTTAATTTTAGTTTTAAAGTTTGGAAAAAAATAGGGAGGAATTTCGATGGGAGTTTGTGAGTTTTCTAACCTAACTAACGGCAAACCTTAAACAAACCACAAAACATTATAAGAAAGAGAGATAAGGGAGGAGAGAGAGAGATTTGGGTCCAAGCTCGGATTCTGTTCGCACTTGCCGATTTGGACCCACCTGTTTTTCCGGTATTGACCCGTTTTGTACAGTCCTAATCAAACACTACAAAATGAAATAATAAACACAAACGACCAAGAGGCGTTTATCCCATTACAAAAAAATACAAAATAAAGTAAAGAGGTCTTCTACTGCATTGTGGATTTTCTCAATACTCCAAACTTGGCATCTTTCTCTTCGTCGGTTGCGAGCTTGGACTCGAGGAAGGAATTTGTTCGAGTCTTGTATGCTTGTCTCGAATGAAAGGGGGTGAGTTCCGGGAAGCTCGCGCAGTTTTTTACATGCACACACAAAAAGAATGATAGTTGTGAACATTTTACAACAAATCCTAGGATAAAAACGAAAATTCACAAGCACAACCGCGCTCTCATTAACATGCAATACTAATCATATTCCTAAAAAACAAGCGAAACCAACTTCCGTGACTAGAACCATAAGCATACCGCGTATAACTTTTAGTTTGCAACCTATTAACCAAATCCAAATCTTGAGTCTAGTTTTTAATAGTTATGACTCAAATATATCATATGACTGAATCATTGGCATATTTTGTAATTAGGACGTGTCAACGAAATAAAAATAACCAATGCAATTTAACAGACGAAGCAAACCTTGGTCTAGTTATACTTCCATCAACACAGAGAAGACTAAATGAGTAATGACCAGCATGTATATGCCACAATATATATCCTAAACGGAAAATGGCACAGTCCCGTTAAGCAAACCCCACCCAACACTCACAGTCGAAGTTAAACAACCTTACACTAACATACAGGAAAGGCTGCTTTTGACGAAACTACGTAGCGAGCCAAACGAGGAACATAAATTCGTAGACAAAAAAATAGACAAAAGCGAATCCAACAAGGTATTTACGAGCTACAAATCCATCCCTCATACAGCTATCTATCTCGTTCACTCATCTACTCTGAGGGAAATCAAAGGATGTGACATCGCAATATTTTAATCAAGCCATGGATCTTCAGAACAGAACGAGTAATATGATCGATGATGATGATGTATGACTTATGCCATTAACGAACTAAAAGAAGCCGGGAACATACGTGAAAACAATAAAACTCCAGGAAAACCAGCCATAATGGCAACAATCAAACTCCAACAACAGATATTATTCGAACAGAAGAATAAAACGAGGATGTACCTCTTTTGAGCGCGAAATGGGACGAGCCGAGGCAGAGGACGACTTCAATCCCGGAACGCTGTCTGTTCGAGAGCAACATGACGAGAACAATTCGAGCCAAGATGCAACTTTCTTTCACTTTCTTCTTCCCTTTTTCACCCTCTGTACGCTCTTCGTTCTTATGACGACAACCGAAAAAAACAACGATCTCACTTCGTTTTATCACACTGACAGAAAACCAGAGACGAGTGGGAGCGACCACTCCGAACAAAAATCTCTCTAAACTCTTTTTCTAGAAATCCGTCGTTCAGTAGACCCGACGACAACTCTTACTCCAACCCAAACACAAACAACAAATTTTTTTTTTTTTTTTGACTTAAAAATTCAACTCCTGAAATTTCTCAAACAAAAATGTCCAACCTCCTTTTTGGATAATCTGGGGGGCGTTTAAATAGAATACCAATTATGGTTCCGAAAAATGGGAGGGCGGAAGATTGTGGTCAGATGCCCATTGATTTCAAATTTTCAAATCCTGGCGGATGTTGGGATGAAGAGAAATGTCCTTGGCAGGCCACATGGTTCGATCGGGGGGGTCAAGCCACAGGACTAAAAATGCAGTCTCTCCTCTCTCCCTCGCCAAAGCACTGCACAACGAGGCCAAGGAGAACCGTTTGCAGGCGTACGTCTGTTTTTGCGTGGGGAAGGGGTCGCCAGGGGAAGGGAAGAACTCTGGCTAGGAGTAAGAGGAGGGGAGAGAGGACGCGAGGTGAGAGAGGGTCGCTGGTGTGGAGAGAAATTTTTCTTCCATTTTGGGTCCTTCTTCTTTCTTCTGCATTTCTGTTCTCTGTTTCCTGTGTGTGTTTGGGAATTGGGTTTTGGATAAGGGAGGGAGGACAGAAGGCAAAGGGGGTCTTGGTCGGGTCAAGGTTGGGTCAGCGGGTTGGGGGGTTTTGGGCTGGGAATTATAAAAGGAAGTGGGTCTGAGTTAAAAACTTAAGGAATTGGGCCTGGGTTTAATTGGGTTGGGCCTTCTGAATGTGAGAGAGTGGTATAAGGAGTGTGCCTGGAAATTAGGAATAGGGTAAGGATATACACATATACATATACATATTGTATATATGTTATATATACAATATATATATGATTAATATATATATTATATATCTGATAATAATAATATATTATATATAATATCATATATATATATTCCGCACGATTTTAAAAAAAACTAATTAACTTAAGTAATTTGAAGAAACTCAGCGAGCTCGATAAACTAATTTACCAACTGTGGGTCACAAATTGGGTGTCAACAACTGTCCTCATTTTAACTCTGGGTTGATGCAAGCAACTCGATGAAAATGAAATTGACGCAACCAATTTTGATCAACCACCAATCGTTTTATAGAAAGGATTCGACACAGGGTTTTAGGAATTATGGCCGAACCCTGCAATGGGTTTTCTACATATCTCGGCCATTTGAGAATTCAGGCCACTGGTTGTTCGATAAGCTTGATTTACCCCGCATAATTTTTGAGAAGAAACAAAAGCCACCCCGAGCAAACCGAATTATGAAGGTAATGCGAAAATTGCTCTAGAATAGAATTTGAGAGCCATGTTTGAAACCAGTCCCGAGTTTTCAACATTGAATCCGCCTACATATCCATAAACCGTCGGAATCAGGCTGTGTTTATTTCGACTCAATCGGTTTAAAGAAACCTTTAGTTGGCTAGTAACCTTTGGGTTTTTGGACAAGTGACAATTAACAAGATAAAAGGAGGTCTTGTAACCTCTCTTTTGTCCATGATGTGGCGCGCTCACACAACCATAATTAAGAACTTCAACCACGGACATAATTTCCAAACTTTGGGCGTATTTGACACCTAAAAAAAAAAATGCTCTCGTATTGGAAACGGGGTTGCTTCGATGAAACGAAACTTCCGAATGCGAGACCTAAACTGCAGAATTAAGGAAAAACCGCCCGCGTCTTCGAGAGGGGTGGTTCGATTGGGTGAAGTCGCTCCTTCTGCTCGCGTCCTAGAGTTTGACATTCCTCTTTGGACTGTGTCCCAGTTCGCGCTAAGAAATAGGTGTTCCACGTTGTGCCGCATCCTTTTTTGATCCATGCCTGCACAACCTTGGTTTTTTGGAAAATTCAGCCTTTGATGCTCTCGATAAAGACAGAGCTAAAACTCGTCAGCTTAAAAAAATGCAATAGGATGGGAGACAAGTGTCTTTTATTAAAAACCAATGGTCGACACTTCATTGGTTCTCCTCCATAATTCGAGGTCGACTCGATCGTCTGCGTACAGCAAATAAGCTTATGTCTTGTGTTTTTGCAATATAGTCTTCAATGTACTCTATACTTGATGTCCGAATAAATAAGTAAACGTTGATGCCGATGTTGATTTCTCTTTTTGTCGTTTTTTTTGGTGCGCTCCTTGAATGTTTTACTTTCATAAGAAATAAAAAAACTCGTTGAGGCCGTGATAAATACCCCTTGGGATCACATTTCCCTTTCTTTTATCCATGTATGTCCTCTGTCTGGGCATGAATATCCTCCCGCAATACGTAAATCCTTCCTGCGAGGTATGAAATCCTCTCGCATGCAGAACTTCTCAGCGAGCCTGAAATCTTCTCGCTATTCGAAAATTTCAATGCGGCATGGATCCTTCTCGTATTGCATAATTTTGACGAGGCCATGAATCTTCTCGTCGCACAATAATGATTGACGACTGGTCAGGCATGTTTTCGCGATTCATTACTTTCCGCAATGCATGACTTTCCTGCGATGCATTGAACCTTTTCCTCCGCTATGCATGGATTATTTATTGTCGTTTTGTATATAACGCAAGACGACCTCCCAGATATATATCGAGTTGATCGATAGACATAAAGTTAACTATCTCTTTCTGGGTAATGCATGTCTTGATTGACATAAGTATCTTGCTGCTTGCAAATAGCTCCTTTACACGGCAGCTCAGGAAATCTTCGCTGAGATTCCTGTTTGATGCACATTTGAATGTTGGCTAGACACTCTTTGTAAATTCATATTTTTGGGGAATTGCTTGAAATAAAACAAAACCACATTCCCCTAAGTTTCCGACCTAAGCGATATAAAATGCTTCTGTTCTCATTAAAATTACTGATTTGGGTGATAGTTTTCTTAAATCCTCGTTGGAGTTCTCTGTAACGAGCTAGTTAGCTCAATAAGTTCCAACTGTACGGGTGGATGCCGATAATATTCCAACTGTAATAACGGGTGGATGCTCGATGATATTCCAACTGTACTGAGGTGATGGCTCGATAATATTCCAGACTGTAACGAGTGGATGCTCGATATATTCCAACTGTAACGAGGTGGATGCTCGATAATATTCCACACTGTAAACGAGGTGGATTCTGATAATATTTCCAACTGTAAAAGATGGATGACTCGATAATATTCCAACTGTAACGAGGTGTGCTCGATATATTCCAACTGTAACAGGTGGATGCTCTGTATATTCAACTGTAACGGGTGGATGCTCGATAAATCCACCTGTACCGAGGTGGATGCTCGAGAATGTTCCAAACTGTAATGAGGTGGATGGCTCATAATGTTCCAATGTAACGGGGTTGATGGCCTCGATAATATTCCACTGTAACAGGGGATTTCTCGATAATATTCCAACTGTACGATGTGGATTGCTCGATAATATTCCCAACTGTAACGAGGTGGATCGCGATAATTATTTTCCCACTGAACGAGGTGGATGTCTCATAATATTCCCACTGTAACGAGGTGGATGCTCGATAATTGCATATGATTCAAAGAATAGAAACCCTGAAATGGAAAGCATATAATGAACCACTGATGGGGTGGATTCGGCCAACAAAAACTCATATGTAACGTCTTTGATTGGCCAACAAACAAATAATCCCATACTTATGGGGTGGATACCCAACAAATAAAATATTAATGACTCTGACATATCAAAAACAGGTTACCCGACCGTGTACGCGACAACATACTAAAAAAACTAAATGGGGGACGTGTACTGCACTTCGCGACTATGATTCTGTTCTTTAAAAGAAATGAATTATCAAGGTGAATGCCTTAATTCATCACAAGAACAATAAAGACCCTCTCAGTCTTTTCTTTGACAAACCATCAGAATTTGAAGTTTGTTGCATTCATTTCATCGAACTTGAAATAAAATTACAGATAATGTTTTGACTGCCAAGGAGATATTGGTCATCAATCATTTTCTGATGTATGGACTCGACAAATTATCTTGCACACTTCTAAGTAGGTCCACTTGTCGTCTTCCAAATTTGATGTTCGCTTCAATAACGACTTTATCAATACTTCACCTGCAACTGCTCGACACCAAACATTAGGATCGTGATTTGAGAAAAGAATAAAGTAAAATTGAGGAACTAGTTGATTCGTTTGGCTTAATCCAGATTAGGCTATGATGAGTCCACACTATAATCTTGATCATGACTCATAACTAGCGATCCGCCTCGCCACTTTGCTTCTTGCAACTTTGAAAGAAATCTATCAAGTTCGGCCTTAATCTCCTGCAAGATGAAAAAAACTTGTTTGAATTCACTTGAGGCATAATAATAATAGAGATAAATGAGATTTGACGATTTTCTAGGGTTTTGTTGAGAGTCCACGATGGGTTGCAAGGACGCCCTTTGTCCTTCATGACTCTTTATATAGCCATTTTGGGTGATTTCAATGTTTCCTCGCTGCATCCAAAGAAAAATTCTTCTAGTTTTGGAAAGACTGATCTGTGGTGGTCTTGCTCCATGCTCCTTTCGTTGGTGTCAGTGGCTTAACACGCTCGTCATTAGTTGAGGTAGGGGATCCGCGATAAGTTTCCTTATATGGACATATGGTGGAATTTTTGCAGGAACCCTCCTCAAAATTTAGTTGTCGGCTGTCTACGATATAGAAGACTCCATGACTTGTCTCGGTTTATTCTGGGTTGCTCATTTGAAATTTGAGGGTCCTCCTCAAATTGGTGCGGAGATATAATCCCAGTTTACCAGCAGGGAGATAGGATAGTATATCAATCTACACACGGGGGGATAGCAAACGACATTCTGTGGGTGTGTAATTAAATTGTTTTGGTTGTCTCTCTTGCTGCTTGGGAGCCGGAGAGTCTAGAGAGTGCACGACCACCAGGGCCTTCGCTTTGTAACCCAAACAGACCTAAGTGCAAAAAGACAGGCGAGGAGTGCTGCTGTAGTGGGCAGGAAAGAAAGATGGGGGAGACCACCCAAGGGAACGCCGGAGATTTTGGTCTCCACTTAGTAGTGTGACTATGTTAAAGAGAAGGCCAACTTCAAAGTGAGATTTTGTGAGGATAAGCGTGCGGAGGTAGATCGGAAAAGAAAAATGCCCTGGCAAAGAACATATGAGGCCTTAGGAGAGACATGGAAAGCTTATGGGGGTATGGACCAAGACCAGAATTTGGGTAGATAGTGTGTTATCTTACTTGCCGACGGTGTGAGTCCCGGTGTGAGGGGTGGACGAGACGGGGGGAACGAGGGGCAGACGTAGTGTCGGGCCGCCTCAGGCAGGAGAGGAGGAACGCAGGGGAATGAAGTTTGTGAGTGAGGGATCTGAGAGGTGGGAAACGGAGGGCCTGAGGCCTACATAGGCCCGCCGACGTATCTCAGGCTTGAAATTCCAGTCGAACGTATTCAAACAAAGATGCGAGGATACATTGTCAAAAGAAAGTACACCTCCCTGCTCAAAAGTTGGCCAAGGGTTGGGCATCGTCGGCTCGAACGAATATCTGCAAAGCTTAGTTCGGATTGACCTGTTACTCCTCCTTGAGCGCCATATGTCCCCCATTCAAGGTGGTTTCCTCAATATTGATCAGTTGTTGTTGATCATGTTTTGTATCTTGTGGGCGTCATAGTTGAACAATTCTCTGTGTCGTGTCCAATTAGCTCCTGAATGATAAGCGCATCTGTGGTCAGCCTCTGTAAAATTTCCCCAAAGGATGGCAGTCTCCTTCTTACTATAGGGATAGAGCAGACCCATGTGCTTTCAACCTTTCATAAAGTTGAGTTTGAGATTCCCGTAATGGGTGTAAATCTTGAGGAGCCTTTCTGAACTTTGGGGCGAGGCAATTTTTCCTGATTGGCATTACGGTTTTGATATACCCTTTGATAAGCTTGGCTTCATACGGTAGTCGTGATCGATACTTAACCTCCTCCACTTTTTCCTTTTGATTTATCCATATCTTGATTCTGGCAAATTTTCATAATCGCAATGCAGTCTGTTTGGTGAGCTTCCAGTCGTGAAAAACCATCTTCCAAAGCTTCTCCCACTTTACAATCTCGACAAACTTTTTGTCCCATCTAATACACCACATTCTTTCATATGACTCCTCAGGCTTTGTAGTACGAATGAACGATTTCTGATCTCACGTTCAGGACATGGGAGGTTGAACTCTGCAGCCTCTTTTTCCTCCAACGAAGAGCGTCCTCCTCTCGATAATTTTCTGTAGACTTTCTGTTTGATCTTCTCCAAGTAGTTAGCGATCTGGGCAGCTTCTAGTTATGTCCCAACTCTTTCCTGTGAAATCCTTTGCTATTGCATTCCAACTCTTCCATTGTTTCAACTCCTGTGATTTAACGCCAACTCCAGAGCTTCTCCACTTCTACTTCGAACCAGAAGAGGACGCATCAATAATGCTTCATTTTTGAATTTTTTTGGGCCAACTCCCACTAGTTGATCCAATCCTTTCAGATGTGCTAAGGGGATTCCTGTTCCATTAAAAGTGAACAAACTTTGGCACTTTGAACCCTTCGGGAGGTCGAGATTCGGATGGATGCATAAATCCTCATGCTCACTCCATCGACTTCGGGAATATAGTGCAACTCCTTCATGGCTTTCCTAATCTTCTTCTTTCATATTCACCTGACTAACCTCTTCTTTTGACTCCACTCTCTCTCCTGTTTCCTTATAGTGATCAGCTCGGACAGTGGAGTAAGGTTCATTTGAGTTTGGCATTTGGAAAGTATCTTTTGAGGTATGGTGGAACAATGGAAGGATTATGGGTATTTTTGAGGGCTTGATAATTTTGGGGGAAAGTTTGAGGATCAGTATTTTGGTTTTGAAGATGGGGGAGGGTTTGAGCATTTGTTTCGTATTTTGGGTTTTGAGGGAGATGTAGGATTTGAAGGTTAGTATTTTGTGGATGTTGTGGTGCTTGACACATGTGGCGTGACGGTGATTGGGGTAGTGTAAGTCAATGGTTGGAGGATTTTGAGAAGGGTTAGAGAAGGTTCTGAACTGTTCCGTGCTTGGGGTGTAGGAAAGTGGAATGGGAGTCCTCCATCTCTTGGAGGGGTTGAAGGATGAAACGGATTAGACATCTGGCATTCTTTCATTTCGAAACCCTCATTTCGCAATCTGTTGCAATCAAAACTGCATAATCATTCATTTTAATCAACGGCATGCGGTTGGAGCCACGGCATCACATCATGTCATCTCCTCATTGTTTATCCCCCCTTGTTCTTTTCCTTTTGGCAACTTTGGGGCGGGAAGGAATCTTTACTGGGCCTTGACCTTGTGAAATACGGATGACAACCACTTACCAACCAGATCATTTTTTTCATCTGTCAATGAACAACTTCAAAATCTACCTATGTGTAGTTCCTTTCCCCCCCGGGAGGTGGTAAATATACAAGATATCTCATATGGGTGAAAACACATAAGCAGTTGGCTTTAATCCGGAATATCTTTCTCACAAATGGAGAAACCCTATTAAAAAAAATGGTTAATAGACTGAATTTGTCTACTTGACTTTGGGGATTAGTGAATAAAATTCGACTTGAGTCGAGACAAAAGTTGGGCGGTAATCTTTCATTATCCGTACTTGGATTTTTTGAAGAAGAGTGAGCTAGAATATCTGCCATATAAAACACATTTCACTAGCATTTATACACACATATTAACCGTCTTAAACATATATGTGAGCCCTTTTCTGCCAAGGGTGGGCCTAGCATTTGAGGGATGTTATAAAATACTTTATTTTGAAATATTTTTTTCGAAACACCGTATATATCCCTTCAACATTTGAACATATAAGCATGAACTCCATTTATGCTATGGCTCTTTTTGGACCAAGGTGGTCTTCTATGGGCCCACAGACGCCCATTTGTATTGGGTCATCTTTAGGCAAATGCGGCATATTTCGCGGGATTTTTGGTTTTTCGCTTCTACCTAGGCTTTCTATATTGTTTTCAAGTAGACGGTTACCCGAGTCTACAAACATCGGGTTTGGAGCTATCGAAACGCCGGATGACCGCATTCGACTATTGTTTCGTACCCCAAATGGACTTCTTGGGTATATCTGATAGATTTCGCGGTAAGGCCGCGTAACTTCCTTTCTAATGCAAACTATTTGGGCGTTTTGGCGGAAGTTATGCCATGAAAACTGAATTTTTCGAAACTAAGTAATTAACATTCAACAAGTATTGCAAATGTAGTCAAATAGTTAAGCTTAGGGTTAGAAATCCTCCAAATACTCCCCACAGCGATCTTCGCCATTTCGTTTTTAAATAAATCGAAACAGAATTTTCGAGAAAGAGAGTTTTTATTTTTGACTTTTAAAATAGTCCGCGCCACTAATTTTAGAAAATTAAGAAAACTTGTATCCAAAAACCACTTTAAACAGAAAAAATCGTTTTGGAAATAAGTTAGGGGTCGGGGTTCATATTAGTGTCTTAGGAAAAAAGGTTTAAGGCACCTAAGACACTCTCCAACTTTACGGTTTTCCGCGATTAACTCATTTGACTATTTTGTTTTAACTTTTGCGAATTGAAGTTGGAATTTTTATCAAATTTTACTTAGCCAAATTCACAGTTGAAATATTTTTATTTTATCTTAAGTAATTTGCCGAATCTATTCCCATCCAAAAGTGAACTTCTTAAAAAAACTTTCTCTAAACAAACTTACGAATTTGAAATATTTAGTGTTTAAAGATTTAATTGTTAGTTTTAAAGTTTGATAAAATAGGGAGGCTTTCGATGGGGAGTTTGGAGTTTTCTAACCTAACTAAAACGGCAAACCTTAAACAACACGCACAAAAAGTAATAAAGAAAGAGAGAGCGGGAGAGAGAGAGAGAGATTTGGGTCCAAGCTCGATTCTGTTCGCCTTGACCGAGTTTGGACCCACCTCTTTTCGTTATTGACCCGTTTTTGCATCCTAATCTAAACATCAAAATAAATAAGAAAACCAAACGACAAAGGCCTTATGCCCATTAACCAAAAATACAAAAGGTAAAGTAAAGAGGTCTTCTAATGGCATTTTGGATTTCTTCAATACTCCCAACCTTCTCATCCTCTTCGTCGTTTCGATGCTTGACTCGAGGAAGGAATTTTCGAGTCTTTACGACTTGTCTCGAAAATGCAAAGAGGTGAAGTCCGGGGAAGCTCGCGCAAATTTTTACATGCCCAACAACAAACGAAATGAGAATTTTACATTTTTAACAAATACTAGGATAACGAAATTCACAGCACAACAAGGCTCTCTTTACTATGCAAATAACTAATCAATATTCCTAAAAAAAACAGCGAAACCCACTTTCCGTGACTAAACCCTAAGCATACAAGCGTATAACAATTTATTGCAACCATATTACCAAATCAAATTTGAGTACCTAGTTTTTATATTTATGACTCAATACATATGACTTAATCATTGGCTACTATTTTTAATTAGGCTGACGTGTCAAAAAGAATAAAAAAAAAAACCAATGCAGCTTTACAGACAAGCAAACCTTGGTCGAGTTAATACTTCAATACACACAGAGAAACTTATGAGTAAATGACCATCAGTATATGCACCATATATATACTAAACGGAAATGCAACAGTCCTTATCCACCCACCCAACACTCACACTACTAGTTTAACACCTTACAACTACTAACAACAGGGAAAGCTTCTGTTTACAGAACTACTAGCGATCCAACGAGGGAACATAAAGTCGTAGACAAAAAAAATAGACAGAAGCGAATCCACCAAGGTATTTAAACGCAGCATCCAAATCCATACTCGATTACTAGCTTATCGTCGTTCACGTGCTCATCTAACTCGAGAGGGGAAATACAAAGGATGTTACAATCGTCAATATTTTATCAAGCCATGGAGCTTCAGAACAAACGAAGTAATATTGATACGATAGTGATTTGACTATCCTAACGAACTTAGAAGAACAGTGAACAACGTGAAAACAAAAAACTCAATCGAAATCCGAGCCATAATGCAACAATCAAACTCCAAACAACCTATATTTCGAAACAGAAGAAAACGGGAATGTAACTTTTTGAAGCAGCGAAATGGACCGATACGGCAGAGGACGACTTCATCGGGAACGCTGCTGTCGAGAGCAACATACGAGAAAATTCGAGCCAAGAATGCAACTTCTGTCACTTTCTTCTTCCTTTTTCACCCTCTGTACGCTCCTTCGATTCTTATGACACCAACGCAAAAAAAACAAAACGATCTAACTTCTTCGTTTATCAATTAGACAGAAAACCAGAGACGAGTGAAGAGACCTCCGAACAAAATCTCTCTAATCTCTTTTTTCTCTAGAAATCACTGTCCGTCAAAGCTAACCACGACAAATCTTCTTCAACCCAAACAGACCAAAACCCAACTTTTTTTTGACTAAAAGTCAAACTCCCTGAAAATTTACTCAAACCAAAAATGTCCAAACCTCCTTTTTGATAATCTGGGCGTTAAATAGAAGAAAATTAGGGTTTCCCGGAAAATTGGGAGGGCGGGAAGATTGCGGTCAGCCCCATTGATTCAAAATTTTCAAAGTCAATCCTTGGCGGATGGTTGGATGAAGAGAATTTTCCTTGGCACCACATGGCTCGGATCTCAGCCACAAGGACAACTCAGTCTTGCTCCCGGGCCGAAAGCACTGCACAACGAGGCAAAAGAGGAGACTGCGGGGCTTACGTCTGTTTTCTCGCGTGGGGAAGGGGCCGCGTGAGGTAGAGCGCGGATAGTAGTAGAGATGGGATAGACGCGAGGGTGAAGTTAGAGGTCGCGTGTGGAGAGACAAATTTTTCCGTTTTTGGGTCCTTCTTCATTCTCTTGTCTGCATTTGCTGTTCCTCTTTTTCTGTTGTGTTTGGGGATTGTTGGATGAAGGGAGGGGAGGAAAAAGGAAAAGGGGGTCTTGGTCGGTTCAAAGGTTGGGTCAGCGGGTTGGGGTATGGGCTTGGTAAGATAAAAGGAAGTGGGTCTTAGGTTTAAAACTTAAGGAAGGTTGGCCTGGGTGTATGGTTTGGTGCCGTCTGAATGTGAAAGATGGTAGAAAGGAGTGGGCCCTGGAATTAGGAATAGGGTAAGGATATACACATCTACATATACATATTATGTATATAGTATCATAACATATACTATATCTATATAAATATATATTATATAGTATATATATATATATATATATATATACTATATATTATAATATATATCTCTATATATAGATATATATTATAATAATCTTATATATAATATATATAGAATTATATATAATATTATATATATAATACTATATATATATCCTCTATGATATATCCATATATCTTATATATTTTACTAATTATATTCGCAGATGTAAACTAATTAACTTAAGTATTTGAAAAACTCACGAGCTCGGAACTATTTACCAACGGGGCCAAAAATGTATTGGGTGTCAACAGTTTTTAAATATGAGTTAAATATATTGTTGGATGTTGCTTATTGTTATTATATTCGTTTTTTAAATGTGATTTCACTTTGTAGTTGTGTTTGAACTAAATGAGGTTGTAGTTGCAAATACGATTCCACCTTATTGTTTTTGGATTGCTCGAGAGAGAGGTTATAAAACTAAGACTACTAAGTTGTTAGCCGGTGGTTATTGGTTCGTCATGGCTTCAACTCTAGAGAGTGAATACTAGTCCCTTTCCCACACTTTCAGATCGAGAGAGTGATTGGGCTACGACAGAGGTTGAGCTTAAACGGTGCGACTCGGTGTTTGACAGAAACCTAGATTATTTGGGGTAAGTTACTCGAGAGTGAATTAACCTAGGCCTTTTGTCCTCTGCATCTGGTTCAACAAAATACCATTCTTCAAATCTTTCCACGAGTTACCACATTCTTAGACTAGGTACTGCAAACAAGAAGCATTAGGTAGAAATAGGCTAGGTCTTAAAAGGTACAACCAACAACAATGAACATTCAGTATTTTTTTTATTGTAACCTCTTTTCCGAAGTATGAAATCCTTAGTAATAGTACTTATCATTTATTTCCTGTGTTTTACATATAAAAGGTCTATTCTTTCCAAAGACTCTCCTCTTAAAACCAGCTTCATGGCAAGTTTCATAGATCACTAAATCAAAATTTCCATCTAGAAATTTACAGTAGATTCTATTGCCGTAGAAGTGTTCAATGTGGGTGTATGTACATAACATTTATATCCTATAATTTAGCATTAGAGAGGACATCTGAATAACACTTCATTTCCCACTAAAATTTTTATCTTTATCGCAAAATCAGAACACATTATAGATAAAATCATACACAACATAATTATATACATGTCTATATATTTCTCTTTTGAACTTTAAGCATCAATCATCATTATATCACCGTCTTCATCACGTATTGCATCCAGATCCCTTTCTCTAATATCATCATCCTCACCAACTTTAGTCAAGGTTGATGTTGTTGATACCGTGAAATTTTCTCAAAATTCTCTACCACCAATTTCATCATCCAAAATAACTTCTAGTTCATATTCATCTTCTTGCGACAATTTATACCGACAGAATCGACAAGTATTATTCCGATTAAGCCAAGGTATAATACAATCATTATGCAAAAAAATGCTTACAAGGCAATTGACTAGCTTCCGTATCAATTCAAAATTCCTCCATACAAATCGAATAATTTTTCGATGATCAATTTATTTTCACACTCGGAAGTGAGTTGATAAACGATTTAAGAGTTGGTGAACGGAATTGAGGTGAGTTAAACAACTCAAACTAAAAGATCGTCGGAATTACTCTAATAATATTTCGTATCAAAATAGGAATAATAAAAAGTAACAAAATCATTAGTAGAAAGGGTATAATTGGTAAGAGTTAAATGTTGAGAAAAAGGTATAAAACTGGCAGTGGTGTAATTTGGGAGGAGGTGGCGATGAAAGCAGTGAGGGCAATGAAAGGAGGAGCTAACGCCGACGGTGGTGGTTATCTGAAAGGCATTGTTGCAGTTGTAGCACCGATAAGAACGGCAGTTACCAAGAAAGCTGGCTTCTGTCGTCGACATGATGGACCTTTGGTGTCGTCTTGCTTTGTTTTCTCGATGCACGCACTATAGTCTTAACTTTTTCTTTGTTTTATTTT
Source organism: Solanum habrochaites (assembly GCA_027704765.1). Taxonomy (NCBI): domain Eukaryota; kingdom Viridiplantae; phylum Streptophyta; class Magnoliopsida; order Solanales; family Solanaceae; genus Solanum; species Solanum habrochaites. The sequence goes on along the minus strand of JAKWJA010002489.1, from coordinate 22,708,626 downwards.
TGGATAGAAGTTGAGAATAGTGTCTATTTAAATTGTCTTGTGCATGAACCCGTGGAATTATAACATCATTATTACATTTTGACATCAAATTTTATTTTGTTTCACGTTATAAATATTAAAGTTAAGCAAAAAAAAATATTTATATCTAAATAATTCGATTTTTAGATATAAATAAATAAAGTTAAAGGCAAAAAATAGTTAGTGAAACACACCTAGATGTTGACTAAATTAAATGGTTGTCGAGATATGCTTCTAGGCATGTATGTCCATAAAATATTCACCCACCTACCATAGGTTCTGGCAATTTATTGACGTATTAGTTTATATATTATATTTTTAAGGGAAAACGGTCAAAAATATACTTAAACTATCTCAAAGGTGCTAGATTGTCCTCCGCTCGTACTTTGGCTAAGAAATGTCCTTACCGTCAATACTTTTGCTCAAAAATGCCTTTGCAGTCAGAACTTTGGTCCAGAAAAGCTCTTATAGTTACAGAATGGGTCAATACCTTTTTTCGAATAAATATTTTTTTAAACACATCTTCTTCATATTTATCAATGAACACTATTCTTGTTTTGTTTTTTCTAAAATCATCTTAACAAATAAAAACGTAGAATTTTTTTTTCTTTTTAGGGTGTGTTTGGTATTTAGGAAAATGATTGCATGAAAATATTTACCTTAAAAAAAATTTCTACAAAACAAACAGATTTTTACTTTTTCTTCTCATAATTTGTTGTTGAGTAAAAAACATTTTATGCAAAAGATTTTCACGTTTTGTTAAGGAATTAAAAATATTTTTGAGAAATGCCTTTTATTTTACTACAGTAGAAACTTATTTTTGAAATTGAATATTATGTAATAAAATATTTTATGGTATAAAAATATATTTGTATCAAGATTATTCAATTTTTAGATATAAATTGTTGAATTTAAGGACAAAATTACAATTTATATCTAAATTATCTCATCTATTAGTGAGACATATCTAGATGTTGATTAGATCAAACCGGTGTCTCAATAAGCTTCTAAGCGTATGTCCATAAAATTTACGTTCACCTAGCATAGGTTCTAGTTTGAATTTCACTTTTTTTTCATTTTTCCTTGCAATTGATGATATATTAATTCTTTTCATTTATTTTTATTTAATTTTTTTAATATTCTAAACTCTCCTTTTAAGTTTGAGAAAATCGAGGTCAAGACTGAGACGAGATCACGACTAAGAAGGTGGACAAGAAGATGATAAATGTCATGGTGGAATAAAAATATTTACATGGTGATAGTTTTAACATTGAAACTTCATTTTTAACTTAATATTAATTTATTTAGATTTGACATTGTAAAATTAGTTTTCTACATAGAGTGTAACGTTATATGATGTTTAAACAAAAGAGAGTGCACACATCATCATCAGAAATAAGTCGAGGGAAGTTTAGATAACTACTGAGTAACAATTCAAGTATCAAAATTATACACTCAATAATTCATATATGAAACTCAAAAAGTTAACATTAGTTTTGACCCTTTTAACTCTAATTGTAGAATTATTATTGTTATGTAATAAATTTTTATTTTTGTATTTGCTTTGGAAAAAAATAATGACTCTAAAAATGTTAGTAGTTCTTATTTTGAGGACTGGAAAGTTTTCCTTATAAATAAAAAACATTTTTGGTAATAAACCACAGAGAAAAAGAATTTAAGGGGCGTCTGTGTTCTCTATTAGATTTTTATATTATTATGTTAAATCATAACACTTACACACAAATGTCAACTTTTATTGGAGGTTATGTACAGTCTTATCGGTTATGAAATTTTAAAGTCCGGATGATGTCAAATCACAATTTACTAGATAATAAAGGTGAGAGAAAGAGTTGAACACAAGAAAATCCACAAATGTAGTCAATAAAAAGTCGTGTGATGAAAACACCTAGATGTTGACTCCTAAAATTAAATGGTAATTAAATATCTTATAGGCATTTTATGTCCATAAAATTTTCGCCCACCTGCCATAGGTTCTAGTAATTTAATGATGTATTAGTTTTTTTATTATATTTTAAGGAAAAAATGTCAAAAATTCCCTTAAATTATGTGAAAGGAACAAGAATGAATTTTGTTTTATAGTTTGGCTAAAAAATGTCCTTACCGTCAATACTTTTGCTCAAAAATGTATTTGCAGTCAATACTTTGGTCCAAAAATGCTTTTATAGTTACAAAATGGGTAAAAATGCCTTTTTCGAATAAATATTTTTTTAAACACATCTTCTTCATATTAATCAATGAACACTATTCTTGTTTTCTTTTTTCAAAAATCACTTTAACAAATAAAAGCATAGAAAATATTTTTTTCTTCTTAGGGTGTGTTTGGTATTTTGAAATATGTTTGGATGAAAAATATTTACCTTGAAAATGTTTTTCTGAAAAACAAATAGATTTTTACTTTTTTTCTCATATTTTGTTGTTGAGTAAAAAATATTTTAAGCAAAAGATTTTTAGTGTTTTGCTAATGAATGAAAAATATTTTTTAGAAATGTCTTTTATTTTAATAGAGTAGAAACTTATTTTTGAAATTGAATGTTATGTAATAAAAAATATTATGGTATAAAAAATATATTTAAATCAAAATTATTCCATTTTTTAGATATAATTTGTTGAAGTTATAGTGAAAAATACATTTTATATCTAAATTATCTCATTGATTAGTGAAACATATCTAGATGTTGATTAGATCAAATCGGTGTCTCAATAAGCCTCTAGGCCTATGTCCATAAAATTTACTTTGTCACGACCCAAAAACCGAGAGCGCGACTTGGCCACTCACATTTACCCTCACTATGTGAGCGAAACCAACAATCTAAACCTTATCATTTCAATTTAAGATTAACATTTTAAAAACAATGCGGGAAGATTAAACTCATAAATAAAGAACAATTCAATAACTTCTAAAAAAGTCAAACATCTATTAATTTCCCAAAATCTGGAAGTCATCACCACAAGAACATCTATGATCAAATATAAACTAGGAGTATTCTAAGAGCTAAAACAAATAAAGTAGTCTATGCCGACACTTCAAGCATCAGACATGAGGAAGGAATCCGTCCAAAGCTAGAAGCATTAGCTCACCCTGAAGATCCCGGTGTTATTCTTATGTACGAAGACTGGCTTGAAAATACTGTTGAGTCGAAGATGACGCACCGTGTTGCTGCACTTCCACAAATAAACAAAAGGAAAAATAAAAGTAGGGGCAGTACAACCACAAGTATGAGTCGGTATCCTCGGCCAAGCTCAAATAGAAACAGTATTTTATTTATAGCGCAAGTACATATAAAATCAATACTATCCTTAGCATGCAGAATTTTATAATTACCCTTAATCCTTAGGTTACAACACCAAGCCACATCAATGAGACTCACGCCTCCTCATCATACGTTTGGGAGGAAAACATGTCTTTAGATTGAGTATATTAGTATCTGTCAAGATTAATTTATGTTATTTTACTCTCGGTGTCGGTACGTGACACTCCGCTCCTCACTTATCATGGTGTCGGAACGTGACAGCCGATATCATTATTTTCATCCTGGTGTAGGCAAGTGACACTCCCATCTCATATTCATCCTCGGTACGGACGTTGGCACCCGATCCATATACCTATAATGGTGTCGGAACGTGCACTCCGATCAATTCTACCTCCGGTACCGGACACGTGGAAAGATGCCATATTACTATCGGTGCGGAAACGTGACCTCCGACTCCTCATATTCTATCCTGGTGTCGGAACGTGACACTTCGATCCTCATATTCTATCCTGGTACCAGAACGTGAGCACCCGATCCCCTAAATATCACTACTTTCGTTCATTAAAGCTCTTTTATGACCAAGGCATGTCATTAACAAAGAGATTAGGGTTTTTTAAAGTATTTAGGTTCAATAAGACAATCATGTTATTTTTAATCATCATGGAGATATATATAAGATCACATCATTCCTCACGCCAATTAAGCTATAGAAGACTTAATAATATATCAAACACATATCATTTCGCTATTAAGAGTTTACTACGAATAGTGTAAAAAAACCATAACACTCCACCGAAAGATTGGATCAACAAGTATCTTCTCAAAATCCTTATATGCTCTTCGTTTCTCTCTCTCTGATCGTTATCTTCTTCTTTTTCTGTCTCTCTTGTTTTTCTATTTTTATTATTCAAAACCCTCTTTCTTTTACACTTAATTATATATAATAAGAATAAAGCTCCTGGCAATAATCACCCACCAATTAACTTAAGGTTACTTTTTAACCCCCAAGTAAGTAGACTAATTAACTTTAACCCTCATAACTTATAATTAAAGTAGGAATAGTCCAAAAAGTCCCTTAAAAACGTGTAAAGAAATCAGACCAGACTGGGATTACGCAACTGTGCGGCCCGTCGTGCCGTGCGACGGTACGTCCTGCAGGTTCGTCGCAACGTCGAGACTAAATTCCACCATAGAGTCTTGTGACGGTACTACGCCTGTGAGGTCCGGTTAACGCCTTGACGTTCCGTCCTGCCATTTCGTCACGACGTTCAGAGAGTCAATTTTCGTACCCAATTTCAGATTTTCTAAGTGTTTTGAAAGACACCTCAACGGACGGTCCGTCGTGCCCGTGCGGTCCGTCGTGGCCTCCGTCACCTCTGCCAGTTTTTCCAGAATAAAAATCTGGGTGTCAAAACGACCTAAACAGGTCGTTACAATAGATACCAATTTACCCATCGTTAGTCCCCCGAACGATCACAAGAAGGAAAACCATGGGCGAAAAGGAATACCGAAATCTGTAAACAGATGTGGGTATCTTTCTAGAATATTGCCTCATTCTCCCAGTGGCTTCTTCAACGGGTCGATTCTTCCATTAACTTTGATAGAGCAATCTCCCTTTTGACCTCAACTTGCGAATTTCATATCTAGATGGCAACAGTTCCTCCTCATAAGACAAGATTCTCATCAAGCAAACTGAATACCAACGGATTATAATGTAGTTTCATCCCCATTGGTACCTTTTAAAATTGACACATGAAATACCGGGATGTACTCGGACAGGCCCTGGAGAAAGGCTAAACTCAAAGCCACCTCCCCTACTCGCTTAAGTACTTCAAAGGGGGGGACCAATATACCGTGGACTAAGCTTTCCTCTTTTACAAAACCGCATCACCCCTTTCATTGGCGAAACTTTCAACAAGATGTTCACCCTCCCTGAACTCTAAGTCTATAAGTCTCTAACCTTTCGATCTGCATATCTTTTTGCCTACTTTGCCCGCTAGAAGATTTTTTGAATGGATTTCACCTTTTACTAACGAGTCCTCAAAAGTCAGTACCCCAGGTCAACCTCGAATGCCATCAAACCAAACCAATGGGACCGCACATCCTCTTACCATACCATGCTTCAATGGGCCATGTCAATACTTGGTGATAGGCTATTATGTATGAAAACTCCGCTAAGGGTAAGAAGCTATCCCAAGCGCCCACCGAATTCTATCACACATGACGAGCATTTCCTCCAACACTTGAATAGTTCGCCCAGGACTGACCATCGGTCTGAGGGGATGGCAACGCCGGGGTACTAGGTCCAAACCGAGGACCCCCAAATTTAGCATGCAAGTTTTCCAAAAAAATAGAAGTAAACTGCGTACCTCTATCTGTGATATGATGGATAGTGGAAACCCCATGCAACCCGAACATATAGGAAGAGTAAAGTTTGCTAAACTTCTCGCATTTGTAAGTCACCTTAACCGGAATGCAATAGAGGACTAGGTAATCGTCCAAATCACCCAATGGAGTCGACTGCCAATGTCTTTGAAGACAAACACGAAGTCCATGGCAATTTTTTTTTTTTTTCTCTCCCATTTCCATTCCGGAATGGGCATTCTCTGAAGTGTTCTCCGGGCCTTTGGTGTTCATACTTAATTTGTTGACAATTTTGGCCATTGCAATAAAATCCACCAATATCACGCTGCATTCTTCTCCACCAAAAAGTGTTGCTTAGGTCACGTAAATCTTCGGTTGCACCCGGATGTATCGAGACCTGAATATGCGCCTCTGTCAGAATCAGTGTTGATCAAATCATCGAACGCGGGGTACAAACCCTCCCTAATCCTCAAAACACCTTACTCATCGATTTTAGCGTTCTTTAAGCCTCTCTTGCACAATTTATCTCGGCATCCGGATCAATTTTTCATCATTAAACTGCTTTCCCTTAATCTTGTCAAGGAAGGAATTTGCATCCACACAAAAGCTAAAAATCCTTCCTTCTCATATACTTCTAATCTCATAAGGTCGTAGCCAGAATCTAACTCCTAGCTAATGGCGTCTAGACGCTTGCAAGTGAGCTGACTTCCCTGGCTTCCGCCTTCTACTTAAAGCATCCGCTACAAACATTCGCTTCCCCGGATGATACAAAAATAGTGATGTCGAGTCCTCAGTAGTCCACCATCTCCTCGCTCAATTCAAAATCTCTCTGAGTGAAGACCATACTGTAGGGACTACGTGATCCGTTATAGACCTCACTATTTAACCCATATAAATAGTTCCCATGCTTTAGTGCAAACAATACGCGGCCAATTCCAAATTTCATGAAGTCTGGATAGTTACATTCTGCACTTTAATTGCCTCGAAGGAATAAGCAATCACTTTTTCTTGCTTCGTACTGCACCCAACACCGAAATAGATGCATCCACAATACACAACGAAGTCTCTTGCCGTCCCACTGGCAAGCGTGAGGAAAATGTGGTGGCAGTAGTCAACAGAGTGTGAGCTTCTGAAAGCTTTCCTCACACTCATCAGACCATCACAAATGGAAACATTTTTGCTGGTCAAGTTCGTCAGTGGGACAAGCAAATTAGAAGAGAAATCCCTTGACAAATCGCGGTAGTACTGCTAACCCAACAAAGCGCCTTATTCTGGACGACAGTAGTAGGTCTTACCCAATTCTTCACTACTCGATCTTAGAAGATCCAACAGTCACCATTCACTCCATCCTTAGAAACCACCGTGCCACAAGAGGCCAATGCATCTAGCCAAAAATCACAATAGAGAAATGCATAAAGCTTCTTTCTCCCTCACTTTCCAATACACCATTCTCAAAATGATCATCATTGTTCTCCTTACGTTTAGGTTATATCAGTATACTCATCAATAAATACGCACAAAGAGGATCCAAATATGGCTTAAAAAATCCCATCATCAAAATACATAACGAGAAGGGGCATTCGTTATAAGACACAAAAGGACATCACTTACAAATTCGTAATGCCACCATACGCTGGTTCATTAACAAGCAGGAGTCTTTGGCAAATCCGTGCCGTATTCTTCCATTGCTGATAACCGGATCTCATAGTCAATCTTGACGAAGACCAAGCCACCTTGTAACTGATCGAACAAGTCATCAATTGCGAGGGAGGAAGAGGATAATTGTTCTTTTATAGTCACCTTGTTCAACTGCCGAGTAGTCTATGCAAACGAAAACCTCCATCTTTTCTTCTTTACAAACAAACCGGAGCACCCCAAGTAGATCGCACTTGGTCTAATGAAAGCCTTGTTTCCTTGGCTCAAACAACCTTGAAGTTGGCTTGTAATTCCCTTAACTCCGCGGGGGGCCAGTCTATAAGGGGGTATAAGAAATAGCGGCGATTAGAGGACCCCGGTTCAAGATCAATTACAGAAGTCCAATATCCCTATTGGGGGCCATACCCGGAAGATTGCAGGATAATCAAGAAACTCACGGACCACCGAAACCGATCAACTCGAAGGGGTCCTTGGGTTAGGTTTCATACTTGAGAATTGTGCCAAGAAGCATAAACACCTTCAACAATTTTCTTAGCACGAAGAAAGGAGATGTACGCCACCGGATGGAAGTGTTGTCCCCTCCCACACTAAAGGGTCTGTCCCAGGCTTGGCTAAACGTCACCGGTTTTAGCATTTACAATCCGCGAGTCAATTGCGGAGGCAAAGCCAAGTCATACCCAGAAATTAATTCAAAATCAACAATTCTAAGATAACCAAAATCTACATAAGTGTGACTCTCACCAAAAGTGCACCCAAACAAGGACCTAGATACCCTTTTCAACTACCACAGACTCACCCCACCGGCGTAGAGAACACAAATAGGGTATCAGTAATTCAACAATGTAAATTAGACCATTAGCACAAATGAGGAAGATACATAAAGAAAATCGTGTGGATCCAGGATCCAACAATACGGAAGGAAGCCATGCATCCAAACCAGAAGATTACCTGTCATGAAGTCATCAGATGTCTCCGCCTCTGATCTCCAAGGGAAAAGCATAACAATGGGCCCTTCGTTTGTTTGCTCCGTTGCACTACCATGTTGTGAGTAGTGAGCTCCAGTTTGCCCATAATCCCGGCCGTTTTGGTGGCCCACTTACGCTCGAACCACCACGTCCATCAGGAAATAACAGGCCTCTATACCACTGACCACCTCGGCCTTAGCTATGAGGCTATAACTATGTTTTGGACCAATTCCTCTAATAGGTCCAGTCTCCCCACATCCATAACACTCTTGGAGTCGGGCGGGTCCTCTAAGAGAAGTGTGACCGGTCTGAGGTGGACCACCAACCACAGTCTGTAGTGAGACTGAATGGGTCGAACTGAGTAACCTTTCCGGGACCGGTACCCTAGAGTAAGAACATTAAACTCACCACCTTTGCGAAACCTCTTGATGTCGAGCCGTGGTGAATCATATGGCATTCATCTTCACATATCCCACCGAAATCTAAATTTTCGGAAGGTTTTGCGTAGCCGCGCGACCTGTAAGTGAAATTCGAAAATCTCTCTCAACCCCTTCACAAAACGGCGAATCCGCTATTATGTGGATGAAACATAGTTGGGTCGGCTGGCATATCTGTTTAGTGCACGAAACTTAGCCTCATATGCATGACCGACATCCTACCTGCTCTAGGCTCAAGAACTCGTCCCTTTTTCCTATCCATCAAGGTCCGGTGGGGGAATCATATATTCTCCATAAACAAGCTACAGAACATGAGGGCCCAATTCATATGGTGGTGCTGGTTGGTTTGACATTCAACATGTGCCCGCACAACCACATTTTGCGTTCCCTTGAAACTGATAACTCACGACTCAACACTCAAACCGTTCTTAACTTAACCCATATTGTGTAGTTAGCTCATGACAGTTATATACTCTCTTTGAGTCAACCCTCCCTCCCCTACCCACACCAGTCAGCTTCTCACCAACCCAGCACCCCCCCCCCCCCTTCTCACACCTCCCACTCCCCATCCACACCCAAACATACACCAAGTTCCCCCCTTAATGCTCCACACCTGCCTCCCCCTTGCCCCGCTACAACTTCGATGCCTTTCCATGTTTTCATGTCCCCCTCATACGTTCCATACGCCCTTTATCCCCCCACCTACTGACGCCCCTCCACTCTCCTTGAGCCCCCTCACCATATCTGTTTAACCTTCACGTCCTCATCCCTCAACGTCCCCTTCTCTCCCACTCTCCCTACCTTTTCACAATTAACACCCACCCCGGCTTCGACCCACTTCATCCCTCACCTCCGATCTTACTCTCCCCGCTCATCCTCGGTCCTTTACTTTCCCACCTCTTTTGGCTTTGTACCCCTACCGATTTACTATCTCCCACCCCTTATATATACTCCAACTAACCTAATCTAGCCTTTTTCCTGTCGTCCTCTCATACCCCCCCAAGCATCCCGTCCCCGCTCGGCCCTCCCCCCGATTTCATTCTGCTATACTCTTCTTCTTAATTTCTTCACATCCTTCCTCCCATCCATTTCTGTCCCCCCTCCTTCGCCTTCATCTTACCCTACCCCCGCATTACTCTATTCGTCTATTTTCCCCCTCCCTCCTTGAATTGAAACTATTACATTCTTCCTCCCCCTCAACCAAGAAAATCGTAAGCAAGCATCCTCAGATGTCTGCCACCCTTGAACACTGGAGGTTTCCAAATTTCAAGAAACTTACTAAAAAGTTCATGATGATCATAGGCATTATAGGCCCAGTAGTAGTCATACGTTGGGAAACGTGCTATGTCCAGTGAGGCATCCATACGAGGAGCCATAGTGGCTGCAATGTTTGTACCTCTGAAACGGAGGTGTTGGTGCAGAAAAACACTGGAGGTGGCCTGACCTGATCAGACAAACCCCACTAAGATAAGCGAGAACCGGATTGCTCATTCGGGGTAGGTTGGTAGGTGGCCATTTCCTAATTCTGTTTTTTACTTGTTCATTCTCCCCATCACTCCCCTTCTCTTACCTACTCCTCAGTCGGTGGAGGTAGTCACAGCCATAGCATCCAGATGGGCTACAGTGCTCGTCACTCTCCCTTAAGAGGGACGTCATCCCACGACATCTACCGAGGGCCTCTTGCCAAGGTTGCCACTTTGATCTACAGCCACCACGTGGCTGGCTCGGATGCATTTGTCTTGCTTTTTTTTTGGGGGGGAAGGATTTGATTGTTGGCGTTGTTGTTCTGCTCTAGTTCTAACCATCTGCGGAAATACAGTGAAGATGGCAGATACCAATTTGTATCACTAAGAACCAATTGGATCCAAGTAATAGCACGACAGAAGAAAGAAGAATGTGCAATTTTCCTAAAGTCTTTATAGCCTTCCAAGAAAAGTAAAAGGCGTCCCCTACCGTTCTTTAAGACCTCCTACAGGACCTGTTCTTGTTGATGAGAACAACGAAATAATGCTCTGATACCCAGGTTGGTCACGACCCAAAAACCGTAAGACGCAGACTGGCACTCACATTTACCCTCCTATGTCAGTCGCGAACCAACAAATCTAAACCTTATCATTTCCATTTAATATCAACATAAACAATGCGGAAGACTTAAACCTCATAAATTAAAAGAGAAATTTCAAACTTCTAAAAATTCAACATCTTATTAATTCCCAAAATCTGCGAAGTCATCATCACAAGACAATCTATGATCAAATTACTAAACTAGGAGTATTCTAAGAAGCTAAAACAAATAAAAAGCTAGTCTATGCCGAAAACTTCAAGGGCATCAAGACTGGGAAGGAGATCCAGTCCAAGCTAGGAGGAAGCATTTAGCTCACCCTGAAGGATACGGTGTGTGACGAAGACTGGCTTTGAACACTACTGTTGAGTCGAAGATGACGGCACGTTTGCTCTGCACTTCCACAAATATAAACAAAGGAAAACATTAAAAGTAGGGGGTCAGTACAACCACAAGTTATGGTGGTATCATCGGCCAACTAAAATAGCAACAGTATATAGCACAGTAAAATCATAAAATCAACTAAATATCTTAGCATGCAGCAGTATAATACCATAATCCTTGTTACAACACCAAGCACATGCATTGAGGACTCACGCTCCTCTCATACTCGTTGGCGAAAACATGTTTTTAGATTGAGTATATTAGATCTTCACGATTCATTTACTGGTATTTACTCTCGTGTCGGTACGTGAAACTCCGCTCCTCACTAATATCCTGGGGTCGGAAAGTGGACCCTCCGTCCTCATATTAATCCTGGTTGTCGGAACGTGACACTTCGATCCTAATATTCTATCCCTTCGGGTACCGGCAAGGGAACCCGATCCATATACTATCCTGGTGTCGGAAGAAAGACGTGACACTCCGATACTCATATTCTATCCTGGTACGGAACGTGGACACCCGATCCATATACTAGCCCTCGTGTGTCGGAAACGTGACACTACGATCCTTATCTTCTATCCTGGTGTCGGAACGGACACTCCGATCCTCATATTCTATCCTTGGTAACGGAATTTGGCACAAGATCCCCTAATCTAACTACTTTAGTTATTAAGCCTCCTTTTATACCAAGGCATTCGTCATTATTAACAAAGTAGATTAGGGTTTTCTTCAAGATTTAGGATTCACAATAGCTTTATCATGCTTCTTTTATATACTCGTAGTAATATATATAAAGATCAAATCATGCTACACGCCAACTTAAGAATTAGAGACTAATAATACTACTCAACACATAGTCATCGCTATAAGAGTTACTACGAATGAGTTGTAAAACAACCATAATCCTACCTCCACCGAAGAATTGCGTCAACAAGCTATCTTATCCAAAATCTTTGACTATGCTCTTCTGTATCTCTCTATCTACTCGTGCTCTTCTGCTTTTCTGGCTCTACTTTGTGCTGTGCTATTGGTTGTAGGCAAACCCGCTTTCTTTGACCTAATTAATATATAATTAAGAATAAAAGATGGCAATAATAACCCACCAAAAATTAATTAAGGTTACCTCTTTTAACCCCCACGTAATTAGACTAATAAACTTTAAAACCTCTAACTTGATAATCTTAAAGAGGAAAGTCCAAAAAAGTCACTTAAAACGTGTAAAGAAATCCGACTCGATGGGAGTAAGAAACATGTGAAGGCCCGAGTGCCTGCGAGGTCCGTCCTGCCAGGTCGTCGCAACCGTAGAACGGGACTCAATTTCCACCATAGAGTCTTGAGTGGTACCTCACGCCTAGTTGTGAGGTCCGTCCTGCCATTCGTCACGAGTTCAGAGAAGTCAGATTTCAGTACCCAATTTCGATTTTCTAAGTGTTTTGAAAAGACACCTCCACGACGGTCCGTAGTGCCCGACGGTCCGTAGTGGCCCTCCGTCACCTCTGCCAGTTTTTCAGAATAAAAAATCTGTTGCTCAAAACGACTCCTAAACAGGTCGTATTAGAACACTTTCAACACCATAGGTTCTATTTGAATTTTCCACTTTATTTTTTTCATTTTCCATTGCAACTGATGATATATTGATTCTTTTCATATATTTTTTATTAATTTTTTTAATATTCTGAACTCTCGCCTTTTAAGTATCGATGTGAAGACTGAGACGAGATCACGACTAAGAAGGTGGAGAAGAAGATGATGAATGTCATGGTGGAATAAATATATTTACATGGTGACAATTTTAACCTTGAAACTTCATTTTTAACTTAATATTAATTTATTTAGATTTGTCATAGTAAAATTAGTTTTTTACATGGAGTGTAACGTTATATAATGTTTAAACAAAAGAGAATGCACGTATCGTCATCTTAAATAAGTAGAGGAAAGTTTAGCTAACTACTAAGTAAAAATTCAAGTATAAAAATTATACTCTCAATAAGTTCATATATGAAAGGGAAAATGCATAAGTACCCCTCAACCTATGCCCGAAATCCCAGAGACACACTTATACTATACTAAGGTCCTATTACCCCCTGAACTGATTTTATAAGTAATTTTTTACCCCTTTGAGCGACCGTGGCACTAGTTTGAAAAAAAAGTCAACCAGCGTTGCTCAAAGATAGTGTCACGAGGGCTAAAAGGGGTGGGGTATAAAAAATATAAAAATAAGGTTCAGGGGGGAATAGGACCTAGTTATAGTTATAGTGTGTCACTGAGATTTCGGGCCATAGATTGAGGGGAGGGTATTGGGGCATTATCCCTATATGAAACTCAAAAAGTTAAAATGATTTTTGACACATTTTAACGCTCATTTTATAATTATTATTGTTATGTAATAAATTTCTATTTTTTTATTTGCTTTGGAAAAAATAATATCTCTAAAAATGATAGTAATCCTTATTATGAGGACAAAGAAGTTTTCCTTATAAATAAAGAATTTTCTTGGTAATAAACCACAAAGAAAAATAATTAAGTCTTTTCTTTTTCTCTATTATATTTTTGTATTATTATTTTATAATTTAATAATACATTAAACACAAATGTCTATCCTTTTATTTGAGGTTACTGTACATTATTATTGTTTTGAAAAATTAAAGCGCGATGATGTCACTCGCAACTTACTAGAAATCAAGTGAGAAAGAAATTGAACACAAGAACATCCACATTGTAGTCAATAAAATGTCGTGAAACACACCAAGATGTTGACTAAGTTAAATGGTTGTCTAAATATGCATCTAGGCATGTATGTCCATAAAATTTTAGCCCACCTACCATAGGTTCTAGCAATTTAATGACGTATTAGATTTTTTAATTATGTTTTTAGGGATAAAAGGTCAAAAATTCCCTTAAATTATGTGAAAGAAACAAGGATATCCTCTGTTTTATAGTTTGGCTAAGAAATAGTCCTTACCGTCAATACTTTAGCTCAAAAATGTATTTGCAGTCAATACTTTGGTCCAGAAATGCTCTTATACTTACAAAATGGGTCAAAATGCATTTTTTCGAATAATATTTTTTTAAAATGCATCTTCTTCATAATTATGAAAGAACACTATTCATTTTTCATTCTTCTAAAATCACTTTAGCAAATTAAAATGTTTGAAATATTTTTTTTTTCTTCTTCTTAGTGTGTGTTTGGTAATGTTTTCCATGGAAAATATTTACTTGAAAATGTTTTTCTAGAAAACAACTAGATTTTTACTTCTTTTTTTTTATATTTGGTTGTTCAGTAAAAATTATTTTCTAGAAAAAAAATTTAGTGTTTGTTTTATGAATAAAAAATATTTTTATTGTACAAGAGTAAAAAATAATTTTTGAAACTTGAAAATATTTTTGAAAAACAAACTTTAATTATATCCGGTTGGTGGGGGGGGCAGAGACTAGATTGTAGGGGTAAAAAATAAAAATTAGGAATTTGAAATTATTTTTCAAAAATAAAGTTAAATTTTCTTTTGGAGGGTGGGGGGTAGGGGTCGAGGATAGGGGTGAAAAAAATAAAATTTGAACTAGAAAATATATTTTTTTTGGGGGGGGGGGGGGAGGGGGGTCAAGAGGTCTATGGTAGGGGTGGCCTCCCTCGTCGACATGACAGATTTTTAGTGTCCTCTTGCTTGGTTTTCTCGAGGAACACACTATAGTCTAAATTTTTCTTTATTTTAGTTTTGGAGAAAAGCATAGAATAATTGCTATGTAAATTGTTTTGTTCATGAACCAGTGCAATCTATCATCATTATTACATTTTGTCATTAGATTTTGTATAATTTATATAAATCCCATAGTATAGAGAGTAAACTACATTTTATCCCTACTTTTGTTTCAAATTACAATAATTCCTTAAAATTTGTACCTTCAATATACATTATAGAGTATCTCGTAAACATTATAACATAAATCGGATACGTAATATGTATCTCGGATACATTTAAAACTAGCTCAGTCACATTATAACATAAACAAAATACATAATATATAGCTGGCTCGGATATCATAATATGTTGCTCTGATAAATTAAATACATTAGGAGAGAAATAAGAGATTTTACATCTTATTAGAAATAAAAGGGGTTATTTGAAATAAGGGAAATGTAAGACGTGTATTTCAGTAATATTATCTTAAATGTAATGTTATAAAGAATATATTTACATAAAAATTATTCCATTTTTAGATATAAATTATTGAAGTTAAGATCAAAATACATTTTATATTTAAATTATCTCATTGATCAGTGAAACACATCTAGATGTTCATTAGATCAAATCAGTGTCTCAATATGCTTCTAGGAGTATGTCCATAAAATTTACGTTCACCTACCATGGGTTCTATTTGATGCTACATTAATTTTTTCATATATTTTTTGTTAATTTTTTAATATTCTAAACTCTCCCCTTTTATGTCGGAGAAAATCGATGTCAAGACTGAAAAGAGATCACTACTAAGAAGGTGGAGAAGAAGATGATGAATGTCATGGTGGAAAAAATATATTTATATAATTATAGCTTAGGCTTGAAACTTCATTTTTAAGTTAGTATTGATTTGTTTAGATTTATCATGATAAATTAGTTTTCTACATGGAGTGTCACATTATATAACGTTTAAACAAAAGAGAGTGCACACATCATCATCAGAAATAAGTGAAGGAATGTTTATCTAACTACTGAGTGATAATTCAAGTATCAAAATTATACTCTCAATAGTTCATATATGAAACTCAAAAAGTTAAGATAGTTTAGTTTTGACCATTTTAACTCAAAATATTATTATTATTATTATTGTTATGTAATAAATATATTTTTTGTATTTACTTTGGAAAATATTAATGACTCTAAAAATATTAATAATCCTTATTTTGAGGACAAGGAAGTTTTCCTTATAAATAAAGAATTTTCTTTGTAATAAACACCGGAGAAAAATAATTAAGTCTTTTCTTTTTTCTCTATTCTATTTTTGCATTATTATTTTATAAATTAATAACACATTATGCACAAATGTCTAACCTTTTATTGGAGTTTAATTAACATTATTATCGTTTTGAAAAATTAAAGTCCGACGATGTAACTCAAAACTTACTAGAAATCAAGTGAGAAAAAAATTAAACATAAGAACATCCACAATGTAGTCAATAAAAAGTCGTGAAACACACCTAGATGTTGACTAAATTAAATGGCCGTCTAAATATGCTTCTAGGCATGTATGTCCATAATATTTTTGACCACCTATAATAGGTTCTTGCAATTTAATGATGTATTAGTTTTATTATTATATTTTTTGAGGAAAAGAGGTCAAATATTCGTGTAATTATGTGAAAGGAACAACAATATCCTCCGTTTTATAGGTTGGCTAAAAAATGTCCTTATCGTCAATACATTGGCTCAAAATGTATTTGCGGTCAATACTTTGATCCAGAAATGCTCTTACAGTTACAAAATGGGTCAAAATGCCTTTTTTGGAATAAATATTGTTTAAACACATCTTCTTAATTATCAAAGATTACTATTCTTATTTTCTTTGTTCTAAAATCAATTTAACAAATAAAAATATTTGAAATATTTTTTTTTCTTCTTAGGGTGTGTTTGGTATGAAGGAAAATGTTTTCCATGGAAAATATTTACTTGAAAATGATGTTCTTGAAAACAAGTAGATTTTAACTTATTTTCACATATTTGGTTGTTGAGTAGAAATTATTTTTTGGAAAATATTTTTAGTGTTTAGTTTATGAATGAAAAATATCTTTTATTTTACAAGAGTAAAAGATAATTTTTGAAATCAAAAATATTTTTTTAAAAAATACAAATTAATTATTCTGGATGGGGGGGGGGAGGGAGGGAATAGAGTGTAGGGTGAAAAATTAAATTGAATGAAAGGTTGAAAATATTTTTTAAAAATAAACTTTTTTTTTGGGGGGGGAGGGGGGCAGGGGTCGAGGATAGGTGTGAAACAGATGAAAATTTGTACTTGAAAATATACTTTATAAACAATCTGTTTATTTTTTTTTGGGGGGGGGGGGGGGGGAGTGGGGAGGGGGGGAGAGAGGTCTGTGGTAGGGGTGTCCTTCCTCGTCGACATGACCGACTTTTAGTGTCCTCTTGCTCGATTTTCTCGAGGAACACACTATAGTATAAATGTTTATTTATTCCTTTTTTTTGGACAAAAGTTTAGAATAATGTCTATGGAAAAAAAATTCATGAACCGGGGCCATATATCATCATTATTACATTTTGTCATTAAATTTTGTATAGTTTACATAAATCCCACAATATAGAGAGTAAATTACATTTTATCCCTACTTTTTATTTCAAATTATAATAATTCCTTAAAATTTGTACCTTTTTAGTACATTATAGAGTATCTGGTAAACATTATAACATAAATCGGGTACATAATATATAACTCGGATACATTAAAAACTAGCTCAGAAACATTATAACATAAACAAAAAGGATAATGCCCAAGTACCCCCTGAACTTATTTTGTAAGTAATTTTCTACCCTTTTCAGCCTATGTGATACTAGTTAAAAAAAATTCAACAATCATTCGACCCACAAGATAGTGTCATGTTTGCTGAAAAGGGAAAGAAAATTATTAATAAAATAAGTTCATGGGGGGTAATAGGACCTTAGTATAGTATAAGTGTGTCTCTAAGATTTCGGGCATAGGATGAGGGGGTAGTTGTACATTATCCCTAAAAAATACATAATATATAGCTCGGATTCATTAAATATTTGGCACAGATACAATAATATGTTGCTCTGATACATTAAATACATTAGGAGAAAAATAAGAGATTTTAGAGATTATTAGAAATAAAAAGGGGTTATTGGAAATAAGGGAAACGTATTACGTATATTTGAGTAATTTTATCTTAAATGTTATGTTATAAAAAAAATTATATTTGCATCAAAACTATTCCATTTTTAGATATAAATTATTGATGATAACTTCAAAATACATTTTACATTTAAATTATCTCATTGATCAATGAAACACATCTAGATGTTGATTAGATCAAATCAGTATCTCAATATGCTTCTAAGTGTATTTCTATAAAATTTACGTTCACCTACTATAGAATTTATTAGATGATACATTAATTTTTTCTTGGATTTTTAGTTAATATTTTTAATATTCTAAACTCTCTTCTTTTATGTCAGAGAAAACCGATGTCAAGACTGAGATGAAATCACTACTAAGAAGGTGGAGAACAAGATGATGAATGTCATGGTGGAATAAATATATTTATATAGTGATAGTTTTAACCTTGAAACTTCAATTTTAGCATAATATTGATTTACTTAGATTTGTCATGATAAAATTAGTTTTCCACATGGAGTGTCACGTTGTATAATGTTTAAACAAAAGAGAGTGCACACATCGTCATAATAAATAAGTCAAGGAATAATTAGCTAACTACTGAGTGATAATTCAAGTATCAAAATTATATTCTCAATAGTTCATATATTAAATCAAAAAAGTTAAGATAGTTTAATTTTGACCCTTTTAACTCTAAATATTATTATTATTATTATTATTGTTATGTAATAAATAGCTATAATAGTGCGTACTTTTAAACTTTTTATAAAAAGCGGACTTTAAAGTAATTAGGTAACAACTTATAGAGAAGAAAGAACAGAGGGGGGAGAGGGAATAACGACGTGAATGAACGAAAGTCAAGTCGTACTCCATTAATTTCCAAGAAATGTGATAAATTTGGAAGGTTTTAATGTCGTCATATAGTAAATTATTATTTTATAAAGAAACTTGAGGCTCTAGTTAATGTTGAAAAGTGCTGTTCGTTTATTAGATTCTAGGTTGGTGGAGGCAAAGGGTTTAAATTAATAATTTATCAATGGTTACTAAAACAAAAACAAGTCCTTTCCTCATATAAAAATTTAAGCCTCAAGTTGTATAGAACATAACAGTGGGAATATAGAGCATTTACCGTGTTGTTGTGGTTGGATGAATGGAACCAGAAGGACAGTTAGTAATTTCGTTTGGGTAGGATATTTAAATGCACATGAGTAGGGTACCAATTCTAGGGTACTGTCGGTCAAACTGGGGTGGTAACAACCCCCCCAATTAAGTTGTTGTGTGTGGTTTTGTTATGTGGATTTATTAAAAAATTGGTTGAAACTTTCTTGGTCATTCGCACGAGTTTTTGGTATTGTTGTATAACTTCTTAATGACCAACTATGAGCACTGATTAGCAGTTTACTTAATTATTACAATCATATACGTTCTGTAAGACTTAATAGAGTTAGCACAAAAGTAAAAGTCGTGGGTACTGTATGTAATTTTAGTATCTTGTGGGATTTAAATTTAATATATTGAGATAGGTAATTGAATATTAGGTGTATCAAATTAGTTGAATTACATTAAAATTATGTTAAATGGAGGAATAAGATTTAACCTCGTGGCTATGCTAGACATATAGTAGCATGAGTGTTTATATACTCGTTAATTTACAAATTATACATATATATTTGATAGATTGGAAAGGTTCGGAAGTATTGAGGAAAGGAAAAACTTGGAGAAGTAGTTTCCTTGACTTTGGTTCTTCGATGGAGGTAGGTTATGGTTTATGCTATTTAATAGTAAACTCTTAATAGTAATTGATATGCATTGAATAATATTGTGAAGTTTTCTATGTAATTTATTGTGTGATTGTGTGGCTTGGTTGTACGTTTTGTGATTGGTCTGAAATCCTGAGACAGTGAAATTTATATTCTTAAACCCTCTTTATCGAATTGATGCCTTGAATAAAGAAGGCTCGAAGAAATATTATAAACGAATGAAAAAGTGGTGATATTTAATGTTAAATTAATGATATTATTGGATCGGAGTGTCACATTCCGACAGAATATTCTTGGATCAGAGTGTCACGTTCCGACATGGTATTCTTGGATCGGAGTGTCATGTTCCGACACAGTATTCTTAGATTGGAGTGTCACGTTCCGATATAATATTCTTGGATCGGAGTGTCACATTCCGACATGTTAATATTAAAAGAAAGCATGTTGCATTATGGAAGGTACTCAATCTCAAAGAACTCAACTCCCAAAATGGTTTGGTTTCGAGGCATGAGTCCTCTTATGTGATCTTTATATTGTTGACATATTACGTACTTACTTTAACGTTGTTGACACTTGTTCATGTTGTTTGTTGCTTGCTACCAGCTAGGTGTCATAGTTGATTTCATACACTTGGTCATGACATGATGTCCTATGTTTCCGGACACATACCATTTTATTCTTTTGTTTTGGTGTGTTTGATATTTTTAGACTTAGAAATTGGAGATTAGATGTCCTTTTTGTGATGACTTTCAATTTTCAGGAAACGACATTACTTAGATTTTGAGCTTCCTCATTAATCTTGTATAATATAATTTAAGGTTGAATTCATTGGTTCGCGCACCTAGGTAGTTAAGTTTTGGGTGCCACTCACGACTCAATTTGGGTCGTGACAATGACCCAAAGATGTCTAACCTTTTATTGGAGTTTAATATACATTATTATCGTTTTGAAAAATTAAAGTCCGATGATGTCACTCACAACTTTCTAGAAATCAAGTGAGAATAAAAGAATAGAACCAGGATCCTCTGTGGAGGAGAATAGTCTAACCGCATGTAATTAAGATATCCTTTATAACTTTTAGGGCTTGTTTGGAAGGACATCCTGATAATTGATTTTTTTATAATTGGGTGTAATTACATTGTTTGTCCAGTTTAGTTTGACAGATAATTACTTGATCAACATATAATTTGTGTAATTGGCAAGGGGTAATTATACTCTACAATTCACATGTAAAGACTGTGAATTGCTGGTAATTACATGGTGTGATTACCAGATCATTCTTTCTTTTTTAATTCTTTTAACTTCAATTATTTTCAAAGTTTATTTTTTTATTTTATGTTATTATATTTCATTTTCTTCTTATTCTCAACCTTATTTAAGTGATTCTATGCAATTCTTTTCATATCATCTATTCTTTATGTCATGCTTATTTTCTCATTAACATAATTTTATTAGTATTCTAACTTTCAAATTAAAATATAATATATTATTTTAAAGTCAGACTAAAGATTTACGATTTTATTTTTTAATAAAAAAATCATGTGTATGTATGCTATGTGGAAATTTGCTATAAGAGTGTTATGCTAAATTTTGGTTTGAATTTATAACTTATGTTATATTTTCACTTTTATTTGTTTTAGTTATATTGAATTCACAGAGCACTTACTTTTTTAATTAGACTTGATAATTATCTTTTTTTAAAATATTTAATAATTTATGACATTTTATTTGTATAGTAATCTTTTTATTCATACTTTTGGTATTTATAATCAATTCAATTAAAATATATTAATTCGAAAAGATATAAAGCAATTATTTTTTTATAATACTAGTTAAAGAATAAATGTTTATTAATTAATATATTTTCGTAAAAGAATATACATCTTAAATATTTAATTTAATGTCATTTTTAAAGTTTCTTATTTGTGTAGTATAAATTTTAAATAACTGATTTTTATTTGTAAAATTCAATGTAATTTTATGATTGCAATTGTGCATCCAAATAGAACAGTTGTAATTAGACTGTGACATTAAATAAGACGTTCATAGTTACAGTGTAATAACACTGTGACAATCAAATATGTGAAAGTAGTTACTACCCTAGTAATTATGTCAATTTCAATTACCGGGTTACTTTTCGAACAAACCCTTAAAAATGTTTGGTTTAAGAAAATTTTGCTACGCAAACCTTTTGCTCATTAGTATTGATTTTGAAAATTGTCTTCCTTACTTATTTTAAGGGAAGTAATTTTCCTTAATTTTGAGAAAAATAAGTTGATTTGGAAAATATTTTCAAAATATATAAGTCAACCAATGATGGGAAAATTGAAAAATATTTTCCTTAATACCAAACACACCTTACGTTGTTGTCTATAAATTATTGTAGGAGCGTTTTTCCATATAATCTTCGTACACCTAACATAGAGTGGTGAGGCCACATTAACATTAAGGGGGTTCATCTTACACAGAAAATTATATTATATTTACATGGTTAAAATATTTTTTTATATGTATAGTAGATGTCGAACACCCTTCCACTACCTCAACATCTATTTCTTCAGATTTTGAACCTCCTTATCGAAAATTCTGGCTCCGCCACTACTAACATATATTAAGACTATATAATTGCATATTAATTTTTAAAATATATTTTTACTTTAATATTTTTTGAATCTTGAACTCTCTTATTTCCATTAGATTAATATTACTAGCTAAAACCATTTCTCATTAGCTTTGTATAATGTCACTTAGTGCAACGATTTCCCATCGACAGAATATCACCAGTCGAAACCATTTCTCAATTGATTTATTACAACATGTCTCACCACAACGTACAAGAATCAATGCAAATAGGCTATTTTATACCATGTGGAAAAGATAATAGACTCAAGAAACTTTAGTCTACAATAATTCTATCAAAGCATTTCATCAATTAACAATTTAGGATCAACATCAAGGCAATTCACCAAAACACAACTATCAACACATTACCCTATTATTGAATCCCCTTTTCGTTTATTAAGATCAAGCAAGTGGAGTAATTGAATTCATCACTTTATTCCTATTAGTCCTCAGCACATATTATGAAGGGATATACAAGATAATACGTCATTTACAAGGTTTAGAAGTTCACTTACCGTACTTCAATCAAACGTTAATCTGAGACTTTCAATTTATCTTTCTAAACAATGTCCAAATCAACGCAACCTGATCAAAGAGTTAATCAAAATAAGATTCTATAAATAACAAAATCCATATGATACAATTTGAAAAATGGGTCACATTCACCAAAACCTTCTAAAGAAGTTGAAGAATCCAAAGTCGTTTCCCTCTTTCAAAATGATACCCATGCCATATTGAAGTCAAAGTGGTAAAAATAAGTTTAGAATCACTATTTTAACCTAGAGCTAAGGTCTTTGAAAAACCTTTCACTTTGTCAATCAAAATACCAATTTTTGATGTTATTAAGAATGTATGATAATAGGGAATTGATGTTTTAGGGTCACAAAGAATACCCAAATGATTCAACATGAAAAATCTATTCAAAAGTACCCATCGGAGGTTTTCCAAACTAAAAATAAGGGGAAATGGGTGCAAAACACTGAAATTTCAGGCCGAAACCCTGTCAATTATCACTTAAGCAAACCTACGGTCACTAACACAATCATCACGAGTTCCTACAAAAATTGGGCCTTCCACATTTGCGAGCCACCTTTCGTTAACGTAAATTGCCTAAAGTGAGGTGGTATTTTCCGTGACATGCCAGAGGAGTCTGTTAACTTTACTCCTCTCAAACATGACTAGATCAATACTAAAGTAATGCTCGTGAAAGTGAGATGCTCTTTTTCTAAAGCAAAGCACACCAGTATCTGCAAATCACCCGACTCTCATTCATTGAAAATACCCTCAAGATTTGTTCGGAACCCCTAGACATAAACAAGATATTTAACTTGACTAAACTCGATTTTTCAGAATCAATGGAACCATTGAAAAATGAATTCAAGGTCACCTTGACCCTAAATTTGAGAATATCCCAAG
This sequence comes from Solanum habrochaites, assembly GCA_027704765.1. Lineage (NCBI taxonomy): Eukaryota > Viridiplantae > Streptophyta > Magnoliopsida > Solanales > Solanaceae > Solanum > Solanum habrochaites. The sequence continues at coordinate 22,684,812 of JAKWJA010002489.1, read as the reverse complement.
GAACAAACATAACGTCTAAATGCTAAATTAAGCTCAAGAGCTTAGAAAGTTCATCCATGACCTACCCTAAGCCAAAAACAATCTCATAAATCCAATGAAACTAGAGAAATTCGATTCGAGCATCCAAACCTGAAATGTTGAGCAAAGTCGACCCACAAGCTAAAATTTTACAAATTTCCACTTAGAACCTCAATTCCTTGAAAAGACTCCAAACTTGAAATAGACAACCCTTCTAGAACAATTTACACATTACAGGATTGATGAAATTGACAAAAATTCCATTTTGAGACTGTTGAGTCCACAATTTTGAATTAATTAGGGTTATATTTTGATGGTTATGTAATCAAATGCATTTCTTCCCGAAAACTAATAGAATAACTTGAGTTTCAGGTATTTAGACTTGGAGACAAAGGCATGGGCAAAATCAAGCAAAAAGGAACAAAGGCAGTTGAAAGAATGAAGAAGTGAAGGACTGAGGATCTCTAAACTCGTTCGGTATGTTGCCAACGTCTCATCCTCGCCTTTTGTTCTAGTGAGCTCAGCCTTGAAGGAAGGGATGAAATTGGCAGTGAAGAGGAGCATTCAGCATGTCACCAAGCAGTTTGGAAAAGTAGTATTATGGCGCCCAATGATCCAAGGCGCAAAGATGTTGTAGGCTAACGCAAGACGGCGTTAAATATACCAAAGAGATGATCACCGAGTGGATCGGCAATCCGGAGTAACTACTCCTGATGGTCCTTTGCAGCATATTTTTTTGAAAACTTTAAATACATGTTTATATTTTTAGCTTGGTATCAAATTTCATAGTTTTAAACAATAATATTTAAACTTAGCTTCTAATTTGTGTTTTGGAGAGCTCTTGGGAAACTTTTCTATTGAACCTTGGAGATTTTAAGATTCTCTTCTTGAAGAAAACAAAAGTGGGTGTTGGAAATTCTTTATCCTAGACTCAATTGAAGCGAAAATAAATCATACCCAGTTTATGTTACTTTGATTTGGTACCATTTTCTTTCGTTTTTCAATGTCTAGCTAAAATCCCAATTCTTAGGGTGTGATTTTGTGAATATGAGTTAAATCTATTGTTGGGTGTTGCTTATTGTTATGATATTCGCTGTTAAAATGTGATTTCACTTCGTAGTTGTGTTTGAACTAAATGAGGTTGTAGTGGCAAATACGATTTCACCTTACTGTTTTTGGATTGCGAGAGAAAGAGGTTTAAAAACTAAGACTACCAAGTTGATACCCGGTGGTTATTGGCTCGTCATGGCTTCGGCTCTAAATAGTGAATCCTAGTCCATTTCCCACACTTTCAGATCGAGAGAGTGATTGGGCTAAGGCAGAGGTTATGCTTAAAGGCTACAAGTCGGTGTTATAGTGAAACCTAGATGATTCAGGGTAAGTTGCTCGAGAGAATTAACCTAGGCCTTCTGGCCCCTGCATCTGGTTCAGCAGAATACCATTCTTCAAAGCTTTCCACGAGTTACCACGTTCTTAGACTAGGTACTGCAAACAAGAAGCATTAGGTAGAAATATGTCAGTTCTTAAAAGGAACAACCAACAACAATAACCATTCAATATTTGTTTCTTGTAACTTCTTTTTCAAAGTCTGAAATCCTTAGAAATTGTACTTATCATTTCTTTCCCCTGTTTTACGTATAAAAGGTCTATTAATTATTCCAAAGACTTCTCCTCTCCTTCTCCCACTAGATTCCATGGCAAAGTGTTTCGTAGATCATAGATTCCAAATGCAAAATTGCTACCCATATCAGGATAATGTGCGACAGTTGCTGCTCTCTTTTGTCAAGAAGGGGCAATGTGAGTGTATGTACATACATATGCATCCCTATTTCAGTCATTAGAGAAAACAGCTAAATAACCACTTTCATTTTCCACGACACAATTTTGTCTTTTTCGCAAAATTAGAACCATTATAGAAAAAATCATACCCAAATAGTTTATATAATGTCGATTATTTCTCTTTGAACTCACGAATCAATAATCAATGATATCACCTCGTCTTCGTCACGCATTCAATCCCTATCCTTTCTCTAAGAATCATCATCCCTTACCAACTTCTAGCTCACCAATTGATGTTGTTGAATACTGTGAATTTCGCGAATTCTCGACCAACCCACCAATTTCACATCCCAAAATCACTTCTAGTTCACCTTTTTCTTCTTGTGGCAATTTATACCTACAGAGTGGACAAGTATTACTCCGATTAGGCCAACGGATAGTATAATCATTATGAAAAAATGCTTACAAGGCAATTGACTTGCTTCCGTATCAATTCAAAATTCCCCCGTACAAATAAACATTTTTTCGATGATTCATTGATTTTCACACTCGGAAGTGAGTTGATAAACGATTTAAAAGTCGGTGAACCGAATTGAGGTTAGTTAAACAACTCAAATGAATGATCGACGTAATCACTCTCATCAGATTAAGTATAGGAATAAGAATAATTAAAAGTAACAGAATCATTGGTGGAAAGGGTATAATTGATAAGAGTTAAAATTTGAGAAAAACGTATAAAACTATAAATGGTGTAATTAGGGAGGAGCTGGCGAGGAAAGCAGTGAGGGCAACGAAAAGGGGCGCTAACGCCAGCGGTGGTGGTTAAGTGAAAGGCATCGTTGCAGTTGTAGCACCGATAAGAACGGCGACAACCGGGAAGGCTGGCCTCCGTTGTCGACATGACAGGCCTTTGGTGTCGGCTTGCTCGGGTTTCTCGAGGCACACACTATAGTCTTAACTTGTTGTTTGTTTTATTATTGGAGAAAAGTTGAGAATAGTGTCTATTTGAATTGTTTTGTGCATGAACCTGTGGAGTTATAGCATCATTATTATATTTCTGACACATCAAATTTTTATTTTTGTTTTGGTTATAATCTATTAAGTTTATGGCCAAATAATATATGATTAGTATATAAATTAATTACCCATTTTAGACATATAAATTAATATTAAGTTACAGGCCAAAATAGTTGTGAAACATCACCTAGAGATGTTGACTAATTAATGGTTGTCTTGATATCGGCTTCTAGTGAATGTAATGTCCATAAAATATTCGCTGCAACTACCGATAGGTTCCTAGAAATTTATTTGAACGTATTAGTTTATTTATTATATGTTTAGTTCAAGGAAAAAAAGTCAAAAATATCCTTTAACTATGTGAAGGAGCTAAATGGACTCCTTTATTACTTCGCTAAGAATGTTCCTTACTGTCAATATTGGCTCAAATATCTTTGTTGTGTCAAACCTTGGTCCATAAAATCTCTATAGTTGACAACATGGGTCAAAATGCTTTTTTTTTTTCATCTAAATAAATATTTTGTTAAAACACATCCTTTTCATAATTACAATGAAGACTATTCTTGTTTTCTTTCTTCTAAAATCACTTTAACAAATAAAAACGTAGAATTTTTTCTTCTTCTTAGGGTGTGTTTAGTATGAAGGAAAATGTTTGCATGAAAAATATTTTTTTCTGGAAAACAAATAGATTTTTACTTATTTTCTCATATTTGGTTACTGAGTATAAAAAATTTTGCAAAAGATTTTTAGCGTTTGGTTAATGAAATGAACCTATTGTTTGAGAAATATTTTTTTATTTTCCTAACCATCACAACCGTCTTTTTTGAAATTGAATGTTATTGTATAAAAATATATTTGTACAATTTTTCTTTTCCATTTTTTAGATAAATTGTTGAAGTTAAGGTCAAAAATACATTTTATATCTAAATCATCTCATTGATTAGTCAAACAGATATAGATGTTGATTAGATCAAACCGGTGTCTCAATTTGCTTCTAGGCGTATGTCCATAAAATTTACGTTCACCTACCATAGGTTCTATTTTGAATAAAACTTTTTTTTCATTTTTCCTTGCAATTGATGATATATTAATTCTTTTCATTTATTTTTAATTAATTTTTTTAATATCCTAAACTCTCCCCTTTTAAGTCGGAAAAATTCGATTTCAGGACTGAGACGAGATCACGACTAAGAAGGTGGAGAAGAAGATGATGAATGTCATGATGGAATAAATATATTTACATGGTGATAGTTTTAACCTCGAAACTTCCTTTTTAACTTAATATTAATTTATTTAGATTTGTCATAATAAAATTAGTTTTCCACATATAGAGAAGTGTTATATATTGTTTAAACAAAAGAGAGTTCACAGATCGTTATCAGAAATAAGTGAAGGAAAGTTTAGCTAACTACTGAGTAATAATTCAAGTATCAAAATTATACTCTAAATAGTTCATATATGAAACTCAAAAAGTTATGATAGTTTAGTTTTGACTCTTTTAACTCTAAATATTGTTATTATTATTTTTATGTAATAAATATCTATTGTTGTATTTGCTTTGGAAAAAATTGATGACTCTAAAAATGTTAGTAATCCTTATTTTGAGGACAAGGAAATTTTCCTTATAAATGAAGAATTTTATTGGTAATAAACCACGGAGAAATATAATTAAGTCTTCTCTTTTTCTTTATTATATTTTTGTATTAATATTTTATAATTTAAATAACACATTACACACAAATGTCTAACCTTTTATTGTAGTTTAATGTACATTATTATCGCATTGAAAAATTAAAGTCCGATGATGTCACTCACAACTTACTAGAAATCAATTGAGTAATAAAAAATAGAACTCCGATCCTCTATGGAGGAGAATAGTTTAACTGTATGGAAGTAAGATATGCTTTATACCTTGTAGAGCTTGTTTGGAAGGGCATCTTGATAATTGAATTTAATAAAACTGGGTGTAGTTACATTGTCTGTCTAGTTTAATTTCACATATAATTATTTGATCATCATGTAATTGGTGTAATTGACAAGGGGTAACTATACTCTACAATTCACATGTAGAGATTGTGAATTTCTAGTAATTACACGGTATGATTACCAGATGATTACTTTTTTTTTCTTTTAACTTCTACTAGGTATATTATCCATTCTTCTCATGGGATTGAACTATTTTATTAGGCTTACATATGATCATTCATTAATACTTGTATTTTGATACATAATTGGAAAAAATATTTTATCTTAATGCAAGGTGTTTCTTCAAAATCTTTAAGTGCTATATTTTTTATAAAATTTTATTTCTGTTATACAAAATTATAGTCCATAGAAAGATAGTTAGGTATAAGCATAGAAGTACTAAGAAATCTCTCGTGGAAAGTTGGGTAATATTTTATAAATTTTAATTCCTAAGAAATCATAAATAACAATATTCGAGTTCAAAAGAAACCAACAACGTTTAACAACACATTCCAAGTCAGTGGAACATCACATTCACACAAGATCATAACTAACTAAATTCAAATGAACGGTCTTGGACTCCTTTTTTATGACCTCAATCAATATCTTTTTTATTATTGTATGACATATCAAGTGTATGCTAAAAATGAATCTAAAACTACTATTATCATAAATGTATTTTGTCATTGTCCCAAAATAGTCATTACTATTTTTAAGGTTTCATATTACCTAACCTCTGATCCCCCAACTTATTTAGATTAAAAAGGGGAAGGGTCCTAATCTTCAGACCCCCTCAACTTTGTCCTTTTGTAGTTATATACCCCTTGTTAGAAAGGGCTCTATATACCCCCTACTTATAAACCAAGTCTCACATATACCTTTTTTCTCTAAAGAAAATGAAAAAAAAAGATAATTGTAATCTAAACTTTTACTTTTTATTATGTTTTTTCTTCTGCAATATATACTCCATATGAGTAAATTTAATCCTCGTCAAATACATATTTTTTTGAACTTTTTTATTCACCTGACTAATTTAGATTATTAATTATTCATAATCCAATTATTTATGTTTCACTAATCTTCTTTGAAAACTTTGTAGATGACACAAATTTTGTTTGTCTTCGAATAAGAAACATCAAATTACAAATTAGACAAAAAAATCAGTGTACTAAAAAATTTTTTTCTTTAAACAAGATATGACAGAAAAAAATAACTAAGATAAGAACTCAAATAATTATAATAAAAGAAGTCAAAAAATAAGTTATATACCTTGAACTTTTATAGAAAAATGCCATAATATGTCCCTAAATAAATTTTTTTTTAAAATTAAAATTAATAAATAAATAATTTAAAAAAAACAATTTAAAACTTCCTTCAAATTGAAGGGTATAGTGAGTCAATTTGATGGTAACCACGCAGTATATATGTGATCTTTTTATATAAACGGTAATGGGCCATTATGAGCAACTTCATAACGAGGGATATATCAGCTCGCAAATGACAAGTTGAAGGTATATCGACCCTTTTCCAATTAAAAAACATAGATATTGTTATAGTTATAGTATGCATTACAAAAACTTAATGCAATTATCAACCAACCAAGCAGTAGTTGACTCTGAATGTTCACAACGGGATATACTAAACAAAAATTTTGACACATAACATATTAATCTCCACAACATATTTTGTGGCCCTTAAACATGCAAATATCAAAGATCCTGACCTAAAGACACCTTACTCCTCCTAAACAATCAAGAACACAAAAACGCATGTGCTTAATATATTTTTTCAAAAAGATTTCTTTCTCTCTTTTTCGGGTTGTATCTACGCTGTTCCATTCACCAATTTTAACTGAAAGAAGTCAGAAAGAGAGTTATTACTTCCTTTTCTCAACTATTTATCAAAAACTGAGGTTATCATTACAAAAGATCTTGTTAATGATAATTAGTAGATTAATTATCGTCAAATATGTATTTTGATAGACAAATAGTACTCTATATAATGTCCCTAATGTTTATAACAACATTGAAATCATTGGCAATTAATTAATGTCAGTAAAGGTTGTACCATTCTTTGTGTGCATATTTATTATCGATAAAAAAATATTTTTGTTGTAGTTTATTTTGGACATTTGTTAGTATCACAAAAAATTGATCTCTTATTATGCTGAATATAGAAGAGAAGAAAAAGTATGACAAATTAGTTAATATGCAATAAAAGATGTAGACTAATTGTCTCGATACAACTATTCTAGAAATAGTGCAATTGCATAAAAAATTTGTACTTAAGAAAAAACAATCAAAATAATATACTAACAAGCAAGAGAGCAATCATATTGGTTCTTTTAACAAACTTCATCGTTGCTTCTTATTAGTTATCAAAGATTTCTTTTTGTGTGCTATCAAATATAGCATAACTCACAAATAATTTTCTCAAAAGTATATGAAGACACCACATAAAAGAGATAAAAGGAAGATCATTTTCAATCTTCTTCACTTGGAATTTTTTGAAGATAATCAAAAAGTTAGCCAAAAATAGTAACAAGAAGCTGGCCATAGTACATGAATACTTGATTTATCATAAACAAATTAAGCTTCATGAATAGTGAGGAAGAAACTTTGAGATATGGAATACACTTTATAAAGAAGCTATTAATGTTTTGACCATGAAAATCACATTACAAATAATAAATACAAAAATAAAAAAACCAAGAGATATGTTTTACTAAAGAACCCACAACGGAACAAATGTACTCGAATTCAACCACTCAACCATTATAGCAGTGTGTTATTAGTTGTGCACCTAAAAGCTCTAAGATAGGTAATAATGGTCGCGATTGCCTTGATAATAAGTGTTTTCTTTTTATATGAAAGTAAGTTCGCTATTGTAAAGCCTGTTACAGAAGAGAAAAAAAAAAGATCAATTCCCAACATCCTTGCCTGAGCACTTTCACATAGTTTAAAAAGGATCACCATAAACAATAAGAAAAGAATCTTACCATAGTTAATGAATCACTATGACTATATAATAAAGATTGTTAATCTCCATGAAACTTTCAATAATGATCAAACTATCCTACAACTCATTTGTATGTGAATTTTACATCGGCCTGTTACTCACACCCGATATTTCGGGAAAAAAGACCTACGAACTTATCGTTGTAAGAATTCCTTCCATTTATTATAACAACATATGATATGTCGAACAATCTATCTTGTGCCTTATCTGAAAGGCTCACAACTCTTTGAAAAAGTTACGACCCTTCAGATTAAGGTTCTACCACCAACCTTTCCTAAAAGTTAAATTTTTCATAACCAGCCGCGAACTCTTCATAAAAATCAAGACTTTTCATAAAATTCACACTTTTCATAAAAGTCGACCACAATTTTCATAACAAGGAGCTAGTTCTGTGAAAATAAATACTATAAAAAGGAATTCTTGATAATCTTGTGGCGCACGAGAGGTGGCACCTAGATCGGTTCTTTTATATACAAGTATAATATTATATTAGATTTCCTTTTCTTATTATTATTTTAAAAGCTTTGTGTTTTTAATTTTGTATTATTATATTTTATTTTCCTTCTAATCTCAACCATAGTTTAAGAAGTGATTCTTATCGAAGTTTTTTTCATATCATCGCTATTTTTTTTATCTACAACGAACATAGCTTTATTACTAACTGTTCTAACTTTCAAATTACAATATTTAAATTTATTTTTAAGGTTTTTCATATTACTATTTACTATTTCATTTTTTTTAACAATCATGTATTATTATAGTGTATGCTATGTTAAAATCTGTCTATACGAGTCATATGGCTCAGATTTTTTTGTTTTTGAGTTTTTTACTACGTTGTATTTCTTCATTGTTATTTGTTTTAGTATATTGACTTTCAACATAATCACTTAATTTGTTTATTAGACTTTGATAATTATCTTTTTTGCCAAACAACTTAATGATTTATGCATTTTTATTTGCATATTAATGCCTTTTTATCATAACACTTAATTTGACGCATATGCGGTAGAAACTTCAGTACTTTTGGTATTTTATGATCATTTAACTTGAAATATATTAATTCAAAAGCATATAAATCACTATTTTTATAATATTAGTTTACAGAATATATGTTTTTAATGAAATATATTTTCATAAAATAAATATGTATCTTAACTATTTAATTTAATGTCATTTTTTAAGTTTTCTTATTTGTGTAGTATAAATTTTAAAATAACTGATTTTTTATTTTTAAATTTTCATATAATTTTATGATTGCAATTGTTGCATCCAATAGAATAGTTGTAATTACACTATGACATAAACAAACATGCAGTTACTTTTCCATGTAATAACACTGTGACAACTCAAACATGTTCACAGTATACTACCCTAGTATTATGCACTCTTCAAGTACTAGTGGACTATTTGGGAACAAACCCTTGTATGATCTTGGTGTTAGTAAACTTTTTTCCTACACAATCCACCATTTTGCTCATTCTTATTCGTTTTGAAAATGTCTTCTTATTTTAAACGGGGACAATTGCTCATTTTCCGTTTCCTTTTATATTTATTGACTAATAAAATCTTTTACCTTCTGTATTTGAAACACCATTTTCCAATATTTCAGTCAAGCAAATGATGCGGAAAATGTGAAAAAAACATTTTCCTAATACCAAGCACCGCCTTACATGTTTTGTCTATAAATTCTTGCTAGGAGCATTTTCCCATATAATCTTCGTCCACATAACATATATACAACTATATAGTACATTTATTTTTTTTAAATATATTTTCGTTTGTACTTTTAATAATCTATTTGAATCCTTGTAACTCTCCTCGCTTCCATTAGAAATTATTAGTCACTGTCAAAACCATTTCTACTTAGCTTGATAATATCGACTTACTACACCACCATTTCTGTTTCTCAATCGGCACAATATAACCAGCTGTAACCATTTCCATTAGCTTTATTATCCATTACCCACTCACATGTCCCATCACAGTTCAATTCCTCTTTTATTTACAGTACACAGAATCAAATGAAAATAGGCCATTTTATACCATGTGGAAGAGACAATAGACTCAAGCTATTCTAGTCTACAATAATTCTATCAAAGCATTTCATCAATTAACAATTTACGATCAACATCAAGGAAATTCACCAAAACACAACTATTAACACATTGCCCTTTTATTGAATCCCCTTTACGTTTATTAAGATCAAGCAAGTGGAGTAATTGAATTCATCACTTTATTCCCATTACTCCTGAACATACATTATAACGGAATATTACAAGTATTATTTATCTTCATTTTTACAATGTTTAAATTTCCTTACCTGTTGTAGTCACTCCAACTTCCAATACCCCACTTAATTCCGAACGTGTGATTTAATCGTTCCAAACATGTCCAAGGTTCACGACATACCTGATCCAGAGCATTTGAATCCCAACAAGATTCTATCTAATATAAGCATTCATCATCGAGACATTTTAAAAATGGTGTCAATCCATCCTACCTAAAAATCCATTTTTTAAAAAGAAATTTGAATCCAAAAGTATTTTCTTCAAAATGATACCCAAGACATATAGAAGTCATTCGTGAAAAGTATTTCGGAAAGAGGTTAAAATAAGTTAAGAATAACTATTTTAACCTAGAACTCAAGTTTTTTGAAAAACCTTTCACTTTGTCATTCAAAATCCCAGTTTTTGATGTTATTAACCATTTATGATAATAGGGAATTGATGTTTTAGGGTCACAAAGACCTACCCAAATGATTCAACATGAAAATTCTTTAAAATTTATAACCATCGGCAAGGGTTTTCCGCAACCTAAAAATAAAGGGGGAAACCATGGTTGGGTTGACTAGCAAACTTATTGACTAACTTTTCATGTCCTCTGATTTTATACACTCTCTTGCCTTCAAGCTATCACTTCTTATTGCTCGTACCTACTTCTACATTCGTTACTAACGATTTAGTCAACATCATCACGAGTTCCTACATAAAAGATTGGGCCTCTTTACTTTGTGTGTATGCCCCTTTTGGTTCACGCGTAAAAGTTGCAAAAGTGAGTGGACTTCTTTGTCGAATTCACGAAGGTTGCAGGGTAACTTTGACTGGTTTCCTCTTGAACTTGACATATATCAATACTAAAGCAATGCTCGTCAGAGTGAGATGCTCTTTTTCTAAACCAAAGCATACTAGTATCTGCAAATCAGCCAACTCTCATTCATTGTGAAAGACCGCAGCTCCAAGATTTGTTCGTGCACCGTAAAACAACCAGATATTCAACTTGACTCACGCGATGATTGCAAACAATGCGAACCATTGAAAAAATGAATTCACGTGTCCCTTTGACCCTAAATGTGAGAAATCCAATGAAACACCATACGTCTAAATGCTAAATTAAGCTCATGACTTAAAGTTCATACATGACAGCGCTAGGGTAAAACAATCTCCTAAATCCAATGAAACTAGAGACATTCAATTCGAAGCATCCAAACCTGAAATTGAAACAAATCACGCAAACACCAAGCTAATTTTAAAATTTTCATTTAAGGACCTCAATTCTCACTAAATATGGGCGGGGGGGGGGGGGAGACTACACATTTGAAATAGACAATCCTCCTAGACCAATTTACACATTATGGGACAATGAAGTTGAAAAAAATTCCATTTTGAGACTGATGAGTCCAAAAATTGGAATTATTTTAGGGTTATATTTTGATAGGTTTAATGTACTCAAATACATTTCTTCTCGGAAACTGATAGAATAACTTGAGTTTCAGGTATTTAGATTTGGATACAAAGGCATGGGCAATATCAAGGAAAAAGGAACAAAGGCAGATGAAAAAATGAAGAGGTGACTGAGGATCGCTAAACTCGTTCGGCATGTCGCCAAAAGGTCTCAACCTCTCCTTTTGTTCTAGTGAGCAGAGCCTTGAAGGAAAGGATCAAATTGGCGGTGAAGAGGAGCAGTCTGCATGTCACCAGTAGTTTAGCGAAGTAGTAATATGTCGCCGATTGATCCAAAATGCAATGATGTTGTAGGACAAAGAAAGACGGATATAAATATTCCAAAAAGAGGATCACCGAGTGGATCATCAATTCCGAGTAATTGTCCGAGTGGTCCTTTGAAGCGTAATGTTCTGAAACTATAAATACATGTTATTATTTTTAGCTTGGTATCAAATTTCATAGTTTTAACAACAAATTTTAAACTTAGCTTCTAATTTAAGTTTTAGAGAGCTCTTGGGAAGCTTTTCTATTTGAACCTTGGAGATTTTAGGATTATCATCTTGAGGAAATCAAAAGTGGGTGTTGGAAATTGTTCATCCTAGACTCAATTGAAGCGAAAATAAATCATACCCAGGTAATATTACTTTGATTTGGTACCATTTTCTTTCCTTTTTCTATATCTAGCCAAAACCCCAATTCTTGGGGTGTGATTTTGTGAATACGAGTAAAATCTATTGTTGGGTGTTTCTTATTGTTATTATATTCATTGTTTAAATGTGATTTCACTTTGTAGTTGTGTTTGAACTAAAATGAGGTTGTAGTGGCAAATACGATTTCACCTTTCTCTTTTTGGATTGCTCAAGAGAAAGGTTTTAAAACTAAGGCTACTAAGTTGATAATCGGTGGTTATTGGTTTGTCATGGCTTCAGATCTGGAGAGTGAATCCTAGTCCCTTTCCCACACTTTCATATCGAGAGAGTGATTGGCTAAGGTAGAGGCTGCAACTCGGTGTTTGAGAGAAACCTAGTCCTTTTGGCTAGGCCTAAGTTACTCGAGAGAGAACTAACCTAGGACTTTTGGCCTCTGCATCTGGTTCAGCAGAATGCCATTCTTCAAAGATTTCCACGAGTTACCATGTTCTTCAACTAGGTACTTCAAACAAGAAGCATTAGGTAGAAAAAGGTCAGGTCTTAAAAGATACAACCAACAACAATAACCATTCAATATTTGTTTCTTGTAACCTCTATTCCAAAGTCTGAAATCCTTAGAAATTATACTTGTCATTTCTTTCCCTGTTTTACTTATAAAAGGTCTATTCTTTCCAAAGAATCTCCTCTTAAAACCAGCTTCATGGAAAGTTTCATAGATCACCAAATCGAAATTTCCATATAGAAATTTAATTTAGATTCTACTTCCATACAAGAGTTCAATGTGGGTGTATGTACATAACATATATATCTTATATTTCAGCATAAGAGAGGAAAACAAAATAACACTTCAGATCCCACTAAATGTTTGATCTTTTCACAAAATTAGAACACATTGTAGAAAAAATCATACCCATAATTATATACATGTCTATATATTTCTCTTTTGAGCTTCAAGCATCAAACATCATTATATCACCGTGTTCATGACGCACTGCATCCAAATCCCTTTCTCTAAGATCATCCTCTTCACCAACTTCAGTCAAGGTTGATGTTGTTGATACTGTTAGGAATCTGCTTTTGAACTGCAGTAAATTTAATTTTACTGCCTATGTTTTAAGTAAGACTTATTCAATTAGTTGTTCGTGTTATTATTTTTACTTTTTACTCTAGGCTTTTATATATATAATCTGAAGCAATAATAAAAAACAGATCATCTTCTACTTAAACTATGTTCTCTTCCGTAGTTATGTTTTAGGTACAGACTTTGATTTTCATGTGTTATTTAGCTTAAATAGATTTTTAAAACCATCAATTTAGTGACTGCTAGATCATGTGTTATTATTTTTACTTTTTACTCTAGACTTTTATATATCTAATCTGAAGTAATAATCAAAAACAGATCATCTTCTACTTAAATTATGTTCTCTTTCGTAGTTATGTTTTAGGTATAGACTTTGATTTTCATGTGTTATTTAGCTTAAATAGATTTTTAAAACCATCAATTGATATCAGACCTTTATTTTTAAGGGACCTATGTGCATGAGCGCCAATCAAATTTCGTGAATACCATAAACGAAGAAGCAAGTTTTTCTTCAATGGTACCACCAACCTTTGGTGGAGAAAGTTATCGAACCTGGACTTTTAGAATGCAGACATATATGGAAGCTTTTTATCTGTGGGAGGCTGTAGAAGATGAATACATCCTTGCTCCCTTGCTAAACAATCCGACGATGGCGCAAATCAATAATCACCAGGAAAGGAAAATTAGAAAATCAAAGGCAAAGGCATGTTTATTTGCTGCAATTTTATCCATTGTCTTCACTCATGTAATGTCTCTAAAGTTTGCAAAATAGGTATGGGATTATCTTAAGCCTCAATATGAAGCAGATAAGAGAATTCGAGGGATGCAAGTGCTTAATTTAGTACGTGAGTTTGAGCTGCAAATGATGAAGGACAGTGAAACCATAAAGAAATACATTGACCGCCTTCTTAACATTGTCAATCTTGTTAGTTTGTTGGGTTCCACTTTGGACGATTCAAGGATCATTGAGAAAATCCTTGTAACGGTACCTAAAATATTTTGAGGTGAAAATTACAACCTTAGAAAATACTAAGGACTTTTCCAGTATTACACTAACAAATCTCTTAAGTGTCTTTTGAAACACAAGAGCAACGACGTGTTATGAGACAAAAAGGAGTTGTTGAAGGAGCTTTACCTACCAAGCATCAAGATGATGGACGATATAAGAAAAAGAAGAACAAGAAATACCAACCAATACATGCAGAAGGTGCAGCTAGCACCACCAAAAACAAACAGGTAGCTTTAAAGGAAACTACCCTCCTTGTAAGCATCGCAACAAGCTCGGACACACACATATCAATTGTTAGACAAGGCCTGAAGCTAAGTGGAGTAAGTGCAATTAGTTTGGGCATGAAGCAATCATTTGTAAGAACAAAACTCAGAATCAGAATGTAGATACTCGAGTTGTAAATGAACAAGAGGAGGATCAACTATTTGTTATATCATGTTTTGCAAGCAATGTTTCTAGTGAGTCGTGATTGATTGATAGTGAATGCACAAATCATATGACTCATGATAGAGAACTCTTCAATGAATTGAAGCCTACTAGAGTTGCAAATGTTCTAATAGCTCATGATGGTCACATTCCAGCAAAAGGAATGGGAACTATTGCAGTTGAGACACAAGCAGGTACAAAAACAATAACAGATTTTCATTATGTACCAGCTTAGACCAAAACATGTTAAGTGTTGGTCAATTGTTAAAAAAATGTTTCAAACTTTATTTTGAAGATAAATATTGCTTGATAGATGATCTCTCAAGGCAGGACCTTTTTAAAGTCAAAATCGAAGGAAAAAGTTTCTCATTCGATCCATTTGAGAAAGAACAAATGTTGTATTCAGCAAACGAAAATGTCACTGAGTTATGACATAAGAAACTCAGGCACTTCAATTATCAAGGGCTTGTCAAGATGCAAAAGTTGAATATGGTGGATAGATTACCTGATTTAGAAGCAAATTCCGCTGAATGTCATGCCTGCAAATTTGGTAAGCAACACAGAAATTCATATCCAAAATCAACCTGGAGAGCCTCACAAAAGCTACAACTAGTTCACACTGACGTCACAAGGCCTCAAAGACTCCCTCACAAAAGCTAATCATCTTTTACTGTCTTTTCATTGAAGCTTTTAAACAAGATGTGTTGGATTTTTTTCTTTAAATTCAAGTCATAAGTTGCTGGTTGTATATGGAAATTACACAGAAATGTGAAAAATTAAAGTCCACGGGTAAGATTCAGCTTTGAAGGTGGATATGGGAAGGAATACCCCTTCAACGAAATGTAATTCATTCGGTGAGGAGCCGAAATTGTGCAATCATCTGACATCACCATACACCCAGAATAAAATTGTGTTATTGAAAGAAGAAATAAATGGTAAGGGGAGATGGACATATGTATGTTGCAATGAAAGGAGTTGCCAGATATGCGGGCAAAGAAGGCAGCAATACCGCAGTTTTTATGCAGAATCGACTTCCAACGAAAGCTTTGAGGATAGACACCACAGCCATTTGAGCTTGGATGGGGTAAGCCTTCACTATGTTTTCTTAAAGTTTGTTGATTGTTTCTGTTTTTTTATGTTCCTCATGTTAAACGTTGACAACCTTAACAAGAAGGCAATCATGCATCCTGTTTGGTTTACAGTAACTTTTCGAATGGCCTGCAAGGTCCTCAACCTAGACTGAAAGATACAACTAAAGATATGTTTCATGTTTAGGTGAAAATGAATAGTGGTACTGGAAGAACTCTCTAAATCCGAAGATGCTCTCTACAACAGACTCAGCCCTCCGTAAGAGCAAAACAGAACACTAGCAGCAAGAAATATAAAGATATATCCATTCGAGAAAGAAGATTGTGTCATATATCTATCAGAGGTGTACTTTCACACCATTTATAACCTGTTGGTGCCCCGTAAAGCTTTGGCAAGAGCCTAAATATTGAAGAAAGCATGGAGGAGAGATTCGATGAATTAAGAAAAATAAAACTTGTGTGCTGTCAACAAACTAAAGATAGAAAAGTCATGTGTGAGGATGGGTCCTTCTGAACAAAGTTTAAATGCAATAATCCATGACAAATACAAGGCGAGTCTTGTAGTTAAGGTACACACAAAATTTATGGTGGTGATTACTTGACACTTTTTCTTCTGTCGCAACGATTGGCTCAAACTCAGATTGCTACTCGCATAGCAACACAAATTAAATGGAAGGTTTTCCAACTTGATGTCAAATCAACTTTTCGTCATTGGAATACTGAAGAGGAAATATAGTTTGAGCAACCATAATGATTGTGAAATACAGTGATGAATACAAAGTCTATCTGCTAAAAGGCTTTAATACCTAAGAAAGCACCAATAGCTTGGTCTAGTAGGAATAGAGTGATCATGTTAAACTTGTGCATAAAAAAAAGCTTGGTCTGAATCGACCACTGATTATCCCTTTTTTGTTTGTTTTTCTGTGTATTTCATGTAACATTATATAATACAGGTCTTGTTGGGAGGAGTTTAAAGAAGAAATGATGCATTGTTTTGTTGAATTGAACAGATCTGTGGTCTTTTTATTATTAGGAAAAGGAAAAAAAATTGTAAGAATTTTTGACCTTTTCAAGTCGCCACTTAATTTTGAGAAAATTAAGAAAACTTTATATTCAAAAAGACTTTAAATAGAAAAAATCATTTAAAAACATTTAAAGGAATTCGGGGATTCCTATTTATATTTTAGGAAGGTGTTAACCACCTAACTATCCACTAACTTCGGTTTTCCGACAACTTAATTTATTTGGCTCATTATCACACTCAGTTTTTTAGATAAAGCGGGTTTTAGAATTGCTTCCGCAAAATTGTATATTAACCTACATCTATATGTTATTTGATTTTGTCAAAATTTTATTTTTATTTTAAACGAAATATTTTCCTTATTTGATTCAATGAGTATTTAAAAAACAGTGGCCTCTTATGGGAATTTGATTCTTACCTTAACGACTAGAGACATTAAACACAAGTAAACTAATTGGCAATAATAGAGACGAAGAAGCGAAAGAGAATGATGTTGGGTCCAAATCGATTTCTATCCGCCTGGACCGGTGTTTGGACCCATTCGCCTTCTACTTTTCCTAGACTAATATTACAATAGTAAATACATGGGAAAAAAAAAGACAAAAGACAATAGGGGCTTAGGACCAAAAAGAATAAAACACAACAAAATGATAAAAAAGAATCGAAACGTGGACCTTTGGCCCAAATTCTTCAGCTCTCCCATTGGCTTCGTATTCTTCGAACTTTGAGGACCTGTTCATCAATTTTACTTGCTTGACTCAAGCAGGACAAAATGCATTTGGGCTTTTACGGCCCACCCGGATTTTGAGGGGAAAGTGAAGTCCAAACGGATCAAACGATATCATGTGCAACTGATAATGACAACAGTTAGCAAACAAAAAAAAAAAGAGATAACACTTCTCCTAAGATAAAATAATTTTGCAGCTTTTAAGTTTAACGCAGTAGCTAAAAATCTTATGTCTTGCAAATGAAATCTAACAAATAACAAGATAAATGCATGCATAAATGTGTTCTAACAAATGATGTCATCTGTAGTCGTATTCAATAATGCTAAGATAAAAATTTGTTTCCCATACAACAGATAAATACTTCTTCCTATTAGAGAACTCCACCACAAAATGATGAACAAACATCAAACAAATTCAACACATAATAGGACAAACTGAAACAAATGGAGTCCTGAATACTACTACAGTAAACTGGGATACAAAGTAAAAAAACTCCAGGTAAAAAAAAAACAAAAAAAAAGACAAAAGAAAGCACTGGTTGGAGTAAGAAGCGAACAGAGAATTATTGTATTCCTTCTGCACGAAGGGAAAATGACGATACCAAAACATTCCTTTACGATAGAGGAGAACTTTTACTGCTGAACGGGGACATCATCAAGGAGCTTGACAAATCGAGACATATATAGAAAACAGAGGACACAAATATTTTGCATTTAAACAAGGAATATCGTGCAACAAAGATACAATTTCTCAAGAGAACAACTAAAATCAGACTTTGAGAAAGACAGGGCTACATCAGTAGATAATGAATAAAATGAGACATCAACACAAAACAACTAAATATAATGGAACTACACATTCTTTAAAGCTATGAACATCACAGTGGTTTAAATATATATATATATAGATCTATATAATATATATATATATATAGATATATTATATATTATATATATATATGTATATAGCAAAGACAAAACTCCCCAAAGAATAAAGACCACCTAGCATTTAAGCATTGAAATGCCAAAATACAAACATGAGAATCGAACTAATGATAAGCGAACACTGTTCAAACCTCCTTAGCAAACCAACTAGGCAGAAATAAAACTAAACAAAAGGGCACACATATTGAAATTCGAATCAAAGAAAGAACAACCTTATTCATAGGGATTCTAAGCACAAATAACATAACGAAGACATGAAACAATTGAGAGAAAGTAACCCCAAGAGAAAGGAGACAGCACAATCGAGTAAACAAGTCCCTAATTATTTTACTCGCTTGAAACAATCGAGATAACTAGACATGGAAATCATCAAAGAGTAACTATTATCAAACTTACAGCCGAAATTGCCAGAGTACACACGACATTGAAGACATTAACAAGAAATTTTTTTTGCTCAAGATGAGGAAAATTAACAAAAACATTTCAGCGAAAATGAGCAAGACAAGCAACATAAATAAATCAAATAGAGACCATCACTAGTTCATAGTCAAGAAAAGAAATAAAAATGGAACATTCCTAAATTCTGGACCTACGACAAACTCACAATGACCAAGACAAATACAACGCATACATGAAATGTAGAGAAAAGGAGCTAAAGCGAAGTTCACCTTTCGAAGAGCAGAGAAACGAGACAACGAGAAAGAGCGGCTTATTTTACCACCAGAAACGCGACCTCGAATGGAAAGACGAAGATACAGCTTAAATCCAAACGCCAGACTACTATTCCTTCTATTTACCGATGTATTTAGTGAGTACAAAAATCTAATCCAGTTCTTTTTTATCTTTGTAACAAATCTTCAACTAAAATCCACAACTCCAAAAGTCATCAATAACATTTTTTTTTTTTGGAAAATTTTTCTAGCCTCTGATAAATGCCCCCAAATAGTTCCCCTCAAAAGAAATTCCTCCTATTCACAGAGAAGAAAAGATGATCTTTAGAGAGAGGCTAGGGTTGGATTTTTTTGGGGGAAAAGGGCAAAACGGAAATCTTCAACCTCAACTCAAATCCCCCCCCCCCCCCCCTCCCCCAGGACGAAGAACAACTGTTGTACAAAGAAAAACTCTCTCTTTGCTCACAAATTTTGGCGACTCCTTAACAAGAGCCATTCAATTTCGAGGCAAGGACATACGCAGCTTGAGATCGCAACATCTGGATAGTAGGACCGACCCCGCAGGCTGCTATCATACTAATGATGGATATTGTGAGGAAACATTATGAGAAATGGCAGCGCACCGCTTCTGCCCTCTTGAAAAAGGAGAAACGGTCCTTCACAGCCTTTCTTTCTCCTTTTCAACTGAGTTATAAACATGGGGTGAAAGGGGTTCATTTTTGGGAATTTGGCTGGGCTTCAATTGGAGATGTGCTGGTATGTAGGAAATGATGGAGGACTGAAATGTTAGGAGTTGTTACTTTGAATCGCTGAGAAAAGGGCTGCGAAAAATCAATAATAGGCTTAATACTGTCTTCAATCAATTGAGTTGTTAAAAATTTCCTCTAAGAAGACTAATTAATACCATTAACTAGCAACTTTCTTAATTTTCACGAAATAAGATGGTAATCCGACATAATCAAAAATATTAATTAAAAAGTGTAAATTAATTTAGCAGACAGTATTAAACACAAATAAAATCTTTTGAGACGATTCTTCTGAATAATCATAATCTACTAGTTATAATACATAATTATGCAAATCAAACTATCCTAAAATATCAAAAGCGATATGATTAATTTAGATAACAATCTTTTCTACGTATAAAAAAATCAAATTTTTTAAATTGGTTTAAATTAAGAAGCTGCTAGATCTATTCTTATCGGATTGTCAAAATTGGGTGTCAATAATGTCCCTCTTTTACTTAGATTGTGGTAAAAATCTGAGAAAAAATGAAACTGACCAAGGCCAATTCGAACGACCACATATTCATATTTTGAAAAGGATGTTGTACGACTTAAGGAATTACCGGCCGACATATGGACATATGGGTTTTCTACATATCTCAGCATAATGAGATGCAGCCACTTATAGTTTATACGCTTGAATTTAGCACCTGACTTCAAAAGAAGTCGAAAAGCCCCTGATGGCCAAATTATGAAGGTTACCAAAATTCTCGGGAAGGGATTCGAGAGCGAATGTTGGGGCTACAAACAATCCGATTCTCGACTTTGAGCTCGCCTACATAGTCTTAGACCTTAGGCAATCAGAATGCTTTTAGTTCAAACTCATTGTTTTAAAAGGAAATCTCTATGATATATAACCTTTGGTTTTTGGAAGAGTGACAAATAAAACGAGTATGAAAAAGGCTGAACCTCTTAGTCATGAATGTGGTACCTGTCACGACCCATAATTACAAAACTTACAGGGACTAAGTTCCAAAAAAAACTCTGTGCGCATTTGTCACTCAGTTTTGAAACTGCTTTAGGGTAAATATCAAAATATTTCAGGATTGCTAGACGCAAAACTGTCAAAAGCCCAAGAAAAACCCCAATCCTTTGATAGGGGTGCGGTTTGATTGTGGAGGAAGTCGCTCCTCTGCTCGCGCCCTAAGAGTTTGGCACTCCTCTTCGAACTATGTCCCAGTTTGTTGCTAAGAAAAGGTTCCACGTTGTGCTGCATCCTTTTTGATGTCGTCTGCACCTGTGGTTTGTCTTTGAAAAATTCATCCTTTCAGATGCTCTCGACAAAGGCTGAGATAATACTCGTTAGCATAAAAATGCAATTAAAATGGGAGACAATGTCTTTTACCGTGTCAACACTTAATTGTTCTCGTCGATATTTGACGTTAACTCGATCGGTTTGACATAAATCAAATAAAGCTTATGTCTTGTGTTTGCAATATAATCTTCAATGTATTCTACATTTGATGTAAACATAAAGGAAAGTTGATGTAGTGTGCTAGTATTTCTCTTGATGTCGTCTTGGATGCTCTTCTTGATGTTTACTGCTATCAAATTAAAAGAATGTAGTTGATGCCGATGGATAAATATTTCTCTTGAGATGCACGATTTCCTTTTCTGGCAGTGCATGATTTCTTGCGGGGCATGAATATATTTCCGCAATATATAAATTTTGTGAGGTAAGAAGTCTTCTCGTGATGCATAACTTTCTGCGAGGCATGAAATCTTCCTGCGACGTATATCTTTTGACGATGCATGAATATCTTCCCGCGATACTTGGATATTAACTCATGATGCATGAGTATAAACTCGCGATGCATGATCTTTCGTGATGCATGAATATTGACTCGCGATGCATGATCTTCCGCGATTCATGAATATTAACTCGCAATGCATGGATCTTCCGCGATACATGAACATTGACTCGCGATGCATGAATATTGACTCGTGATGCATGGATCTTCCGCTATGCATGAACATTTACTCGCGATGCATGATCTTCCGTGGTGCATGAATATTGACTCACGATGCCTGATATTAAATCTTGATGTCTTCCTTGGTACCAAATTAAGATAGTGCTTAAATCGAGCAACATAGTGATCTTCTGGGTGCCTTCTGAATAATCATATCATCTCAATTGAAAATAATGGTAAAATCATATTCTAGATAGTGTATTGTCTTGATCGACATTAAAATAAATACCCCCCCGGGTAGTGTATTGTCTTGATCGACAATAAAATAAATTGCCCCTCCGAATAATGTATAATATCATATCTGACATTATGATGCAAGTAACGTCCTTTACAGAAACGATAACTCTTTCCTGAGATTTTTGCTTGATTCAAACTCGAATCTAGCTGGGTGTTCTTTATAGACTTCATGTTGTTGGATGTGGACTGAAATAAACCATTCATACCATGGTCTACGGTATAAGCAGTATAAAACAATTGTTGTGTCTATAGTAACTCCGTTAAATTTTGGGAGAGCTTCCTCCTTCCTTGATTTTTCCACATTCATCTGTCGGAGGATTTTAGTGACATAAAAGCAAACTATTAACATGCACCCACAGAAAAATTATTAGATTTGAAACGGACTTATCTGTGTCGATTCTTCGGTTGTCTGCTCCTCATCCTGCTATCTCTGGTTGATCTTCTTGATCTCCTAACTCTTGATAGATAAGACAAAATACTATGCCAGAGCAAATGAAACATAAAAGGAAATTTTTTAAGAAAATAAAATTTCGAGAAGTAGTATTTTGAAAAGGTTCACTGCCAAGTGTAATTTCATATCAAGCTTAGCGAACTTCTTTGAGCTTGATGCTTGGAGGTATATCTGATTGTTCGCTGGGGAGTTTTCAAA
Source organism: Solanum habrochaites (assembly GCA_027704765.1). Taxonomy (NCBI): domain Eukaryota; kingdom Viridiplantae; phylum Streptophyta; class Magnoliopsida; order Solanales; family Solanaceae; genus Solanum; species Solanum habrochaites. Next base: position 22,662,034 of record JAKWJA010002489.1, on the reverse strand, counting down.
GTCACTCTAACTGTCGATAAACCTTTGCTGAAATTTTGAGGCCATCCTCAAAATTTCTGTCCCATTTACATGTCTCAAATTTATCTTTGACTATTGATGAGCAAATCATGGAATTTTTGAGATCCTCTCAAAATTCTGTCCCCGGTTGCAAATCTCAAAATATTTTCAGTCTCGTCTTGTTGAGGAAAAATCTTCACGAAGATTTTTGAGTCCTTCTCAAAAATTCTGCCCCAGTTTTTATTGTAATGAGGAATACAAATCTTACGGGAGATATGACCGAACCCTTGTGATGCCTACATATCCCTTTGAGGCAGGAATCAGGTCAAACATTGTTTCCCTCAAGGTTAACAACAATAAAAATTTTGAAAAGAAACCGACCGAGGCCGATATAGGCCGCCTACGTATCTCATTCTTGAGAATTCAGGACAGAAGTAGTTCATTTCAAAGAAATATAAAAGGGATAAATGGGGTAACCGAGACCAACATGGGACGCCTACGTATCTCATTTTTGAGAATTCAGGTCAGACGTAATTCATTACAAAGAGGGAAAAAATTTAGGCAAAACAAATACAAGCACAGAATGATGCATAAATAATACAAAAAATTCAAACTGAAGCTTCACACCTAGTATCTCGTAACATGAGTTGATGTTCGCGGCATGCTGTTGATCCATCTCCGACATGACCAAAGCACCCCCCCTGCATAATACTGTGACCTGTATTCCTTGCCAATTTTGGTGCAAATTTTCCTCTATATTCGGTCTTGCGGAGGAAAATTCGCTAAGGAACCAATGACCAACTTCGAATATTCTTGGCTTACTCCTTGTGAAATAACGAATCATTCTATGTGATCAACTCTGATCATGAACAACACAACCATTCTCTTCTCGTGATCAAAGTTTAACGATCGATCCGATTTCTAACCCATTGGACGTTACTCACCAACTCAGCTTCTTGTATGATTCTCAATGAAGGTATCTCAAGCTTCAGCAGTTAGTTTCCTCTATTCCATACACAAGTTAAGTATGGGCGAGTATCTCCAGTGATGTTCTGACGGTCGTTCGATAACCCAATAAAGAATATGGCAACATCTCATGCCAACCTAGTTGATTGTCAATCAATTTCCTTAGAATCTTCTTTATGTTCTTATTGGCGGCCTCTACATCTCCGTTCATTTGGGGGCGATAAGTAGTTAAATTTCGGTGAGTAATCATAAATTGCTTACATATATCTCTTATCAAGTGACAATTGAGATTTGCACCATTATCATTAATGATCGATTCTGGTACTCCAAACCTGTTACCAGATTATTTCGAACAAAATCAGCTATAACTTTGTTGGTTACAGACTTGTATGAAAAGGCATCCACCCACTTGGTGAAATAGTCAATCGAAACCAAAATAAATTTGTGTTCATTAGAAGCAGGTGGCTCTATTGGACCGATGAAATCCATGCCCCAAGCTCTAAACGGCCAAGGTGAACTCATAACATTAAGTTTGTGAGGTGGCACTCGGATCAAATCACCGTGAACTTGACATTTTGGAATTTTTGTACAAACTTACAACAATCATTCTCCATAGTTATCCAGAAATAACCGGCTCGAAGGATCTTTCTTTCAAAAGTGAGTCCATTCATGTACGAACCACAGACTCCGGCATGTATTTGTTCAATAAGTTTAGCAGCTTCAACAGCATCGACACATCTGAGAAGACCGAAATTTGGAGACCTCCTATAAAGGACTTCTCCACTAGAAAGAAATTAAAATCCATACGGCGTATCGATATCTTTTTGTTGGATGTAGCATCTTCAAGATAAATACCAGACTCTAAATACATTTTAGATCAAAATACAAAGGCAAACGGTCTGGTTCTGCTTCAACATGTGAACAATGTACCGGATGTTGTTTCAACTCTATATCCAGAGGATCGATATAATCAGTATCTGGATGCTTAATCATAGAAGCGATGGCGGTGAGAGCATCAGCCAACTCATTCTGTATTCTAGGAGTATGTATGAACTCGTTCTTGCGAAATCTTTTGCACAATTTTTGTACATACTGTACATAAGGTATAATCTTCGGGTTCTTCACGATCCATTCTCCTTGAACCTAATAAATCAACAAATCTGATGTTTAGCTGCCATAGGATAATCAGCCATGTTGTTTGTGCAATTAAATCGAAGCTTAGCTGCCATAGGATAATGCTGAGCAGATTCTTACACTAGGCTGACACTAGGACAAATACGACCCCTTTCCCTTGATGATTTTTTGCTCCATCAAAGAATAATCTCCAATCGGGATATTCTTCAGGAATATCTTCACTCGCAAATGACATTACTTCATTGTGAAAATAAGTCTTGAGCAGTTCATACTCTTTCAACATAATTTTCTTTAAGATGATCAGCCAAGGCTTGTGCTTTTATCGCCTTCTGAGTCACATACACACTATAAAACTCACTCAACAACATTTTCCACTTATCTAACTTTCCGTTCAACATCGCTTTCTGGAAAATATACTTCAATGGATCCATTCTGAAAATGATATATGTAGTGTAGGAAGACAAGTAGTGTAGGAAGACATGTAATGCCTTAACTTGTGAGCAAGCCAAGTCAGAGCACAACATGTTCTCTCCAATAGAGTGTAACGAGACTCGTATGGTGTAAATTTCTTGCTTATGTAATCTATATCTCTTTCCTTCTTTCCTGTATCGTCGTGTTGACAGAGTATGCATCCGAATGTGCTATCTGAGACGGAAAAATACAACAACAAAGGACTCCCTTCTCGAGGAGGAACCAATACTGGTGCATTTGACAAATAGTTCTTGGTAGCGTTGAAAGCAATTTGACACTCTTCAGTCCACTTTGTTGGAGCGTCTTTCTTCACCAGCTTGAAGATTTGCTCACACACCACGGTTGAATTGAAGCTATGCTCGCTGAGGAGTTCAAACAACCTTCCTAAAAACTCATCACCTCTTTTTCTCATCTTCGGTGGAGTACTCTTGAATACTTCATCTTGGAAGGATCGGCCGATACCCCCCTTCTGCTTACTATAAATCCTACAACTTTCCTGATGAACTCCAAAGTCATTTGGCGTGATTAACTTCACGTTGTACTACGCGACGATCAAAGAATTTCCTAGATGTGTCAAGTGGTCCGAACTACTCGCGGGACTTGATTATGATGTCATCTATGTACTTCTCAATCTCTTTATGAATCATATCATGAAATATGGTCGTCATAGCCCTAATATAAGTAGCACCAACATTCTTGAGTCTAAATGGCATCACCTTGTAATGATATACACCCCATGGTGTAATAAAAAATGTCTTTTGTACATCTTCCTCATCCATCAGAATCTGATGATAACCTGCGTAACAATCCACGAATGAATGCATTTAATGTTTAGACCAGTTACCAATTAGAATATGAATATTTGGCAATAGAAAATTATCCTTAGGGCTGGCCTTGTTGAGATCTCTACAGTCAACACAAATCATGATTTTCCCGTCTTTCTTGGCAACCGGAACAACATTGGCCAACCAAGTTGGGTACTGCGTTACTTTGACTAATCCGGACTTGATCTGCTTGGTGATCTCTTCGTTAATATTTGGAATCAACTCGGGCTTGAATTTCCAAGCCTTCTATTTCACCCGACTGAATCCTGGATCGATCGGCAACTTGTGAGACACCACATTGGTACTCAGCCCTAACATGTCACTGACTTCCCAGACGAACACGTCAATGTATTCAGTGAGTAAATGAATCAGTCCCTTTCTTTGATCCTGATTCAAGTGAACGCAAATTTTGACCTCTTTTGCACACTCTTTGTCTCCCAGATTTACAGTTTCAGTTTCTTGTAAATTCTGTTTATACTGATTTTCAAACTATAGAAATTCTTCAGCAATATATTCTGGTACATCACTTTCTTCCTCGTAACCATCAACCTCATCATCAAATGCCTTATTTTTTCGTCATTCTCTTGACTTACAACATTGGCATGTTTTAAACATACTTATTAAACACCATAAAAAAATAAGTTAGGAAAGCAAGTATAAACGGATGAGTAAATAAACAAATTGTAAATAAAAGAGCTTATTCAAATTGGAACAAATATGGTGCAAAAACTTTGCCTGGCAAGGGACATGTGCTTTTTTGAACATCATGATGAGAAATTAAAAATTTAAAGAGTTAAGAAAAATGCAAAATGGTGGGTCTCAGGCCTCTTCCAGACTACCACCAATTTAAATATGCATAGAACGATGTCTTTCTACCAAGGATTTTGGGGAATCAGGATGGGCGTGGCAGTCCAGTTCTGCAGCATCTCTCCTCGTTCAACATCACGGAATCCTGTCAGCTCAACCTCTTCTTCAATGATAGCATCAATCTCTTCAAAAAGGCTACAGATTCCTTCCCCAAGGTCCTCTTGCTCGGCATATTCACGAACTGGAAAGTATTGATATAAACGAAGAATTGTCTTGGCCAATGCTTGATCCTTCTTCTTCTTTGGCTTCTCATCATTATCTGTGGGAAAATACCCCCACCCATACCTTGCCTTTTTGACAGGAACTTGAATGGGCTCAACAATTCCTTGGGAATTCCTTCCTAACCCAAAAAACTGGTCCAAATCCGTTTTGCAACATCACAACAACAATCATCTTATACACAGAACGCATGAGAGGTTGTGGGGCCAAGTCTTCATAGGTGGCATTTACCAGCTCCACCGTGTAGAAATCAGTACTTCGAGACACTTCATCGATAATCGGTGTCTGTCTGCCAGAATGACTAACTTCTCTATGAATGATTATCTCTTCATTTTTCTAAAACGAGTTTCATCATCTGATGTAGTGTAGAAGACACAACTTCGGCCATGTGAATAAAAGGCCTTCCTAGTAGAAGGTTGTAGCTTATGTCAATGTCTAGGAAGTGAAACTGTGTGCTAAACTTTGTAGGGAGGAATTGGATAACCTGATTTACGGCTCCCAAGGTATTTCTTTGAACCCCATCGAAGGCTCTCACGTTGAATTTATTTTGCTCAAGTTTTCCCAAGTAAAACTTTAACTGCCTTAGCGTCGACAATGGGAAGATGTTCAGACCATATCATTCATCTACTAAGACGTGATTGACAACCTTTTTGCGACAGACGACAGTGATATATAGTGCCTTATTGTGGGACCTCTCTTAAAAAGGCAGCTCGTCGTCGCAAAAGATGATTCAATGCCCTCGGATAACTTGGTTAATAATGGAGGCCACATTATCGCTGCTTGTGCCGACGGGCACATATGTATCATCAAAAGCCTTCATCAAGGACTATCTATGCAATTGAGAGCTCATCAGCAGGGCCGCCCTATAGAAATCTGGGCTGAGTGTTCTCCAAATGCTTGACAATAGAGTAATCTTTTGGCTGCATTCTTCTCCAGAGTTCCTCTGTGTCACCCTCTCTAATTGGCCTTTTAGATTGATCCTTCTTTTGACCTCAGAGAGCAAGCGCCTTATGTGTATAACTTCTTCCGGATCGGGTCATGCCTTGTGCAGCAGCAGTCTCAATCACAAATTTGGGCTTGATAAGAGTTTTTGGTGGCACCAAGGCAACAGCCTTTGCGGGTGTTAGGATCACGAACTCTTTTTTTTCTCCTTGATGCTCAATTAGGCCACTGCCTTTTCTAGCTCGTTATGCACAACAAGAGTTATCACCTTAGTCCCACACCAATCATCCTCTGTCTGTATAATGTTGATATTGACGCCTCCATGATTCGGCAAAGGGTTGGTGTTGACATTAGGCGCGGCTGTGTGAAGAGAGACCACCTCTTGGTCGATCAAATCTTTAATCTTATGCTTGAGGTTAATGCAGTCTTCAGTATCATGTCCAATACTATTGGAATGATAAGCACACCTTTGATAAGATTCGCCACATCTTGGAGAATCGCATCCCCGCGCAATGAATTGCATTGCCAACCTTCTAATTTAGGCCCCACTGGATGGATATATCCGGCTTGCAACCAGTCGCTTGTACAACTTTGTTCTGCTTTCAATTCATCGATCGTAAGCACCTTTTCGATAACGGTTGGGTAGTTGGACGGGGGCCTTGTCTCTGGATATGGTTTGTTTGGTAGGTTTTGGGCGATGGAACTTGTGATTTAGATGGTGGATTTTTGTCTAGTGGAGCTGGAGCTTGATAAACAGGAGGGGCGCTTTGTCGCTTGACGGCACGTTATCACAGTTTGGAGCAACACCCTTGATAATGAGGACACTAAATTTGGTAACATGGTGAGGATAATTTTTGTAGGGGAGATGGAATTTTGGTACAGGAGGTGGGATTTTGTAAGTGGAGAGGCTTTTGGTACATTGTAGGTGGATTTATTTTTATGAATAGCCTGGTAAGAGTTTTGAGAGGGTCGAGAAAGACCTTGGGAGTGGGAGTACGAAAATCTTCTTGGGTTTATCTTGCCCTCATATGAGATAGCACCCACGTCTTCTCTCTTCTTTTTCAACAACCCTGAAGATCCAGGCGATGCGGCTACACGGGCTATCTTCCTTGATTTTAAACCATCCTCGATTGTCTCACCAATATTGACTATCTCAGCAAACTTTGCTTCAACGAGCAACATAATTCCATCATAGTATCTGGGCTCTTACACTCGCATGAATATATCAATGATTTCTTTTTCAGACATGGGCGATCTCACCCTCGCCGCTTCTTTTCTCCACCTATAGGAGAACTCCATATATCTCTCAGTTGATTTTTGCTTCATATTCTCCAAAGAGTATCGATCAGGCACAATTTCTAACGTTGTAAGTATCGCTCGATAATCTTTGGTCAATGCATTCCCATGCGAGGCCATTGCCTGTTTCATGCGGGTGAACCATTCAAGAGAGCTTCTCCCGGACAGCTTCGGCTGAAAGCCGCTCAATGAGCTTCATCCGCAACATCCAAACGGCTGGTCGTAGTAGGCTCTCAAATGAGCTATGGGGTTTCCCACTCCTCCGAAAATATCAAATTTTGGGATTTTGAACCCTTATGGAAGGTCCAAATTTTGATGAATACATAAATCTTCATAACTAAGACTGGCGATATCAGGGACGCATTGGAGCTCTTTCATGGCTTTCTTGATTTATTCTTTTATATTGACCTTTGCCTCTTCCTTTGCCCTCTACTCCTTTTCTTGTTCCTCACAAAGGTCCATCTCAGAATCGTGCACATCGTGCTCTACAGGGACAAGAATTTTAAAAGTGGTTCTTTTTATTAAGGGTTGAGCTACTAAGGGACTCTGGCATTTTGAGCGGTTTGATAATTTTTTGGGTACGTCTAAGGATTTGTATTCCGATTTAAGTGGTGGTGGGATGTTTGGGGATTGCAAGTATTTAGGTTTTTATTTTGCGGTGATGGAGCAAATTGATGGTAGGTATTTTGAGGATGGGGTTTCACTTAGGGGTGGTTGTTTTTAGGAGGAGTTGGAGTTTGGTAGGATGCAAAAGCATATTGTGGATTTTGGGTACTCAGATCTATAACCGACAAATTTTGAGCAGGTGCAGATGGGTGGTTCTGGGCTGGATCCATATTTGAAGAAGGAAAGTAGATTAAAGGTATCCTATCAGTAGCGTTAGCGGCAAAACCTGGAGGAGGCAGATCCTGTCTTCTTTGCATTTCTACCCTCATCTCTGCAATTTGTTGCATCAGCTGCAGAATCCACTCATTCTGATCCGTTGTTGTGGGTTGAGCCACCATAACATTGGTAAGACTTACTTCTTCGTTACAATCTCCCATGACTATTTTTATTTTGTCTAAATCTCATTTACGGAAGAAATCTGCGGGACCTTTTGATCTGGTGAAATAGAGTTGATCTGCCAGCTTTCAATCGACACTGATCAATTTCATAGCACCTGAAAAGGAAAACAACACAAAGGCATATTTGTCAGTTCATATTCACAATAGAAAAATGCATAATATCACACACAGAGCATATAAACACACAAGTTGCTTTGTTTGAGGATATCTTAAACTCACGAGTAAGGACGGAAACACATTTTTCAACAAGCAAGAGTTTGCTTGTTTTAGTTTTGACACTATCTCAGAAAGGCTAAATCACGTTGAGCTACGGTCTTCTTGCAGCTGCTCTTTGATGTCTGTTGATCTGGTCTTCGTATCTTCTTGTAACATAAAAGGGGAGAATGAAAAGTTTTAAAGACAGGGGCCGGGCCTGTGAAGGCTGCCTACATATATCACAAGGAGAATTCAGGCCTAACGTAGTTCGAGAAATAAAGAAAATATTTTCATTCATTCATTCATTGCGATCACAAGGAAATTGAAAGGCAACAATAGAGATTTTTAAAGATAAAATGATGATGACATGTTAGTCATTTTCCTTCTTGTTGCAACATTAGTCTCCTCCTTTCTGACGGCCCAGGAATGGAGGTTTGTAGACGATTTCCTTGTTTTCTTCTTCCCCAGTCGCTCCAGGGTGAGCGTTATCGGGACCACTATTAGCTTTCTACTCGTAGACGGGGCATTTTTCGCGCACTCTCTGAAGTTTATCAATCATGTTGCTATGGAAGGCTTTGTTCTTCTTCCTAGTGCCGCCATCCTTTATCTCATGGAGACGAATTCTCCCATTTCCACTGTCATCTCCTTATCAAGTGACACGCCTTTAGCTAACACAGCAAAAATTTCCGATTCTATCCTCCACTCTCTCGCTTCAATTTCTTGCGATCGAAGCATGTCCAACTTCTCTTACAAGTCCTCTTTCTCCATCTCCACATTTTTCTTTCTCTTCATCTGTGATGCCAGATCCTCATCCTGTGTCACGGTGGCTGCTTTGTACATCGTGGTTGCCATGTCGACTCTGAGACCTTCCTCGTTTGCCTCTTGAATTTCCCGAGTGATATGTTCGATCTTCTTTTCTAGTTCTTCTCCGGTGAGGTCCATCTGGATATTCTTACTTTTGTCCATAGCAGTGATTTTTGCCTTTCCTGAGACGGCAGAGTAATAATTAGGATTTGGAGATGAGATTTGTCTTTTGAGTGAGAAACTTAAGACTCAGAAAGTTTTGGTCGGAGATTTGTGATAGTGAATTCAGTATATTTCTTCTGGAAATTTCTGGATAGGAGTGATTTCTGATATCCTAATTCATAGCAACATAGCACATAAGTTGATAAACACACATACATCGCATCCTAATCATGCATGTTATCCTTTGTTCCAAGGGTAGGCCTAGTAATCTGAAGGATGTATTGCATCATTTAAACAAATTGTTGTATCCCTAAAAATAAACATCACTAAAAATCATATCGTTCGTTATATATTTTAAATCAAACGGGGTACATTTTAGGGAGGGGGATATAATGCGAATATAGATAGAAAATAATTCCAAGCATGGGAGTTAGAAGGTTGACGGCTCAGTTCCTCTTCTGGCCTTCTCTACTTCTTCGTGGATGATGCACTTGCTTGTGAACACGTATGGCTCAATGAACACAACTTAAGAAGATGTTGGTACAACTTGTAGAGTGTTCACCTGCTCATCCAGGGTTGCGTCCAAATGCATCAGACAAGCCCTTGTATCAGCTAGCTCTTGTGACGTCACAGCTAAAACCCTCTGACTTTCTAACTCTCGGAACTGGTACTCTTGCTCCCTTTGTTGAAATTCTTGGTATTTTTTCTGAAATTCTTGCTCCCTTTACTGAAATTCTTGCTCCCTTCAATCCTATTCTTGCTGAAAATTGTATGCAGGGATATAAAGCCTTGTGTGTATGTCTTTAATTTCTCGATCTGCGCATGGTGTTGGGTTCATTACACCATGCAGATCATTCTGCAACCATGTCTTGTATTCATTGACATATCCAGCTTCATATCTATTTTCAGCCATATCCTATTTCATGTTGACTCGTCCGGCCCATTATTGGAGGATTATCATAGCGAAAGGTATATTGCCACTCCCACTGTAATCAACAACAAAAGAGCTAGAATCCCCTTGGACGGGTGTGATTTGTGTTCTACCAAACTGTTGCATCACTCTTGCTGGGTTGTAGGGTCGCAATACTCTGATGCTAGGAAGGACTAAAAATAGAATTTTGGCCCCGTGTGCCGCTATCCTCTCGAATTTGAAGTTTGGTAACATCCACTGTATATTTTCTTCTCTCAAATCACAAAATACCGTTGCCCACGCATTCCTGGTGGTATGAATTAGGAATCAGCAGACGCTTAGATAGGATTCATAATTATCAAGAGGGCTCATCTTGCTCGGTTTGGCCAACTCTTGTGGCTGGGTAATGTTCTTTTTACAGAGATGCTCAATCATCCACCATTGAAGTAGAATTTTCAACCTTGGAAAAACGAGAATCCATTCTTACACAAACATAAATATTGATAAATGTCAGCTAAAATGACCGGGGCCAAACTACAATACTTCTTTTCTTCTTGTTTTCTACCGATTCCTCTGAACATGGCGTCCACTACGATCACCACCCGGGTGTCGACTTGCTTTCCTTCATTTTTACGAAACACTATAGTTCCTAAAAGGCATGCGGAGAAAGCGATAGTCTGAGTTTGCCTCAAGGTACTGTAATTGTGGAATTCATTTGGAAATAGTTTGAAATAGTTGTCGTGCGCCCATCTCTCAAAAAATCTCATTAGTGGTATATCGTGGGTTTCCAACCAGTTTGCATTTACCAGTAACAACATGTTCTTCAATTCTTCACTACTTGGCATATTTGGCAGAAGGATGTGATGATCGGGACATTTTTTCCTCTTGCCACTTGTCCCGATAGAGTCCAGACAATCCTTAATTTCCTCTAGTCTAGGTGTTATTTCGACATCTCCAAATCAAAAAACCATCTTCTTATCATCCCAGAACCGAGTGATAACCTCGATAAACGTGGGTCGAACCTAGAAATCCATTATTGACGGTAAGTGACCCAGGTAAATCTAGATTTCTCTCTTTTGACAATCTTTGAGGTTGCCCCACCATACGCGGAGAATGTCTGGCGTCTTGGTGACCATGTTGAAATGGAGGAACTGACTCGACATCTACAAAAACATAAAATTAGTTAATTGTGACCCCTCATGACACAATAAACATTTAAGCGCACAATACATCCTTCAAATCTAACACACAAATATGGTCGTCTTATCGAGCCGTTGGTTCTTTGGACTCAAGGCGGTCTTTCTAATGGGCCCAACACTCCTTAGGTGTTGGGTCGTCTTGGGCCAATGCACTATTTTTCTAGATTGAGTTTCTCTCTATCTTAGTTTAACTAGAAGTGTGTTGTATTTAATGTGGAAAGGGTAACCCAAGCCGACTACTTGGGCTGGGACAGTTAACGATCGTTGACTATAAAGTAGCCAACTACACTCGTCAGGGTGCCCCGAGAAAATTTTTTGTTTAATAAACGACTGTAAACCCGCATAATCGTCCTTTAGTGAAAATGAAAATAACTGTCGTTTGACAGAAGATGTCATGCCATGAATGCAACAGTTGATATAAAGCGATAAATAAACCAATAAACATTTAATATTCACATAGCCAAACATGTTAGTTTTAAGGTTAGAATCCTCCGATTCCCCAGCAGAGTTGCCATTTCTATTTTATTAGAAAAGGAAAAAATATTTGTTTTAAAGACTTTTCGACCTTTTCAGAGTTACCACTTAATTTGAGAAAATTAAGAAAACTTTGTTTTCAAAAAGACATTTAAAAAAATCATTTGAAAACATTTAAAGGGATTTGTGGATTCCTATTTATATTTTAGGAAGGTGTTAAGCACCTAAAAAATCCGCTTAATGAGGTTATCCAACAACTAACTTTGTTTGGCTACGTGATCTAACTTAGTTTTGAGATAAAATATGTTTAGAATTGCTTCCAAAGTTGTATATTAACCTATCATCTAAGTAAGTTATTTGATTCGCAAACTTTTAATTTTTTACGTGTATTTTTACTTATTTGATTCAATTACCTATTTGATTTGAAAACTTTTAATTTTTTACGTGTATTTACTTATTTGATTCAGTTGAGTAGTTAAAACAAAGAGGCATCTTATGGGAATTTGGATTCTTTACCTTAAGACTAGCGACAATTAAACAACAAATAACTAAGCAAATAAAGAGAGAGAGAGTGAGAGAGAGAGGTAGAGAGAGATTGTTGGGTTCAAATCGATTTCTGCCCACCTGGACCGGTATTTGGACCCATTCGTATTGTACCTGTCCTAACTAATATTACGATAGTAAATACATTAAAGAAAAGACAACAAGGGCTTAGGCCCAAAAAGAATAAAATACAACAAAATGATAAAAATGAATCGAAACGTGGCCCTTTTGGCCCAAATTCTTCAGCTCTCCCATTGGCTTCGTACTTCGATCTTTGAGGACCTGTTCATTAATTTTGCTGGCTTTACTGAAGTAGGACAAAATGCATTTGGGCTTTTACGGCCCACCCGGATTTTGAGGGGAAAGTGAAGTCCAAAAGGATCGAACGATATCATGTGCAACAGATAATGACAACAGTTAGCAAACCAAAAAAAAGAGAACATTTTTTCTAAGATAAAATAATTTTGCAGCTCTTAAGTTAATGCAGTAGCTAAAAACCTTCTGTTTTGCAAATGCAATCTAACAAATAACAAGATAAATGCATGCATAAATGTGTGCTAACAAATGATGTCATCTGTAGTCGTATTCAATAATGCTAAGATAAAAATTTGTTTCCCATACACAACAGATAAATACTGCTTCCTATTAGAGAACCCCACCACAAAATGATGAACAAACATCAAACAAATTCAACACATAATAGGACAACTGAACAAATGGGAGGTATGGAAACTAATAAGGTTAACTAATGATAAATAAGTAAAAAAAACTCTAGCTAACAAAAACAAAAAAAAGAAAGACAAAATAAACCACTGGTTGGAGTAAGAAGCGAATGGAGACTTATTGTATTCCTTATGCACGAAGGGAAAATGATGATACCAAAACATTCCTCTACGATAGAGGAGAACTTTTACTTCTTAACGGGGACATCATCAGGGAGCTTGAATAATCGAGACATAGAGAAAACAGAGGACACAAATATTTTTCATTTAAACAAGAAATATCGTGCAACAAAGATACAGCTTCTCAAGAAAACAACTAAAATCAGACTTTGAGAAAGAGAGGGCTACATCAGTAGATAATGCATAAAATGAGACATCAACACAAAACAACTAAATATAAAGGAACTACAGATTCTTGAAAAGCTATGAACATCACAGTGGCTTCAATATATATATTAAAAAAAACTCCCCAAAGATTTAAGACCACCTAGCCTTAAGCATTGAAATACCAAAATACAAACATGAGAATCGAACTAATGATAAGCCAACACTGTTCAAACCTACTTAGCAAACCAACTGGGAAAAAATAAAACGAAACAAAAGGTCACACACTTTGAAATTCGAATCAAAGAAAGAACAACTCTTATTCACAGGGATTCTAAGAACAAATAACATAACGAAGACATGAAATAATTGAGAGAAAGTAACCCCAAGAGAAACTAGACAGCACAAGCCAACACGAAATGAACAATTAATCAACTTGGAGTAAACAACTCCCTACTTATTTTACTCGCTTGAAACTAATCGAGATAAATAGACATGGAAATCATCAAAGAGTAACTATTATCAAACTTACAGCCGAAATTGCCAGAGTACACACTGACATTGAAGACATTAACAAGAAAAAAAATATGCTCAAGTTGAAGAAAATTAACAAAAACATTTCGGCAAAAATGAGCAAGAACATCAACATGAATAAATCACATAGAGACCTTCACTAGTTCATAGTCAAGAAGAAATAAAAATCGATCTTTCCTAAAGTCTGGACCTACGACAAACTCACAATGACCAAGACACATACAACACATACATGAAATGTAGAAAAAAGGAGCGAAAGTGAAGTTCACCTTTAGAACTGCAGCGAAACGAGACAACGAGCAAGGGAGGCTAGCTTCACCACCAGAAATGTGACCTCGAACGAAAGACGAAGATAAAGATGCAAAGCTTAAATCCAAACGCCAGACTACTATTCCTTCAATTTGCCGATGTATCTTGTGAGTACAAAAATCTAATCTAGTTCTTTTCTATGTTTGTTAACAAATCTTCAACTAAAATCCACAACTCCAAAAGTCTTCAATAACTCTCTTTTATCGAAAATTTTATCAGCCTCCGATAAATTCCCCCAAATATTTCCCCTCAAAACAAAATTCCTCCTATCCACAGAGAAGAAAAGATGATCTTATAGAGGGAGGCAAGGGTTGGATTTTTTTTGGGGAAAAGGGAAAAACGGGAATCTTCAATCTCAATTAAAAATCCCCCCCCCCCCTTCCAGGACGAAGAACAACTGCTGTACCAAGTAAAACTCTCTCTTTGCTCACAAATTTTAACATCTCATTAATTAGAGCCGTTCAATTTCGAGGAAAGGACATACGCAGCTTGAGATCGCAACATATGGACGAGGACGGACGACCGGCAGGCTTCTAGTCGTATTAATTGTTGGAGAAGTTGGAGGAAAACGATGAGAAATGGCAGAGCACGCTGCTGCCATCGTGAAGAAGGAGAAAACGACCTTGCCAAACTTCTTTCTCCTTTTCACTGATGAGAAAAGAGGGTGGACCGGGTCATTTTTGGCAATTTGGGCTGGGCTTCAATAGGAGAGTGTTTTGGGTAATGTTTTAGGAAAGTGTGTGTGTGGGCAAATGTAGAGGAGTTGGTTACTTGAATTTGGAGAAAAAGGGCTTGCGAAACAAAAGAAAAGGGCCCAATATTTCATCAAGTGTATTTGGGGGTAAAATTTCATCATACAGACGAATGATACAATTAAACTAAGCAGCTCATAATTTTGACAACATAAACTTAATCAGCGTACTTATAAATAATAATTGGAAATTGTTAAACTAATTTAGCAAAGTTAAACAAAAAAAAATCCCTTTGAGATGATTTTCGAATAATCATGAAATATACTATTTCATCTACAAAATTATGCAAATTCATAACTACATGCTACAATTATCAAAGCAATATGCTAATTAGAATAATTGAAATATCTTTCTACTTAATACAAATATCATTGTTTCAAATTGTTTCAATTGAGAAGTTCCGCATCTAATTTCTTTTCGTGAGTGTGGAAATGGGTGTCAAACACAGGTCGATGCCCTATTTTCTTCCAATGGAGATCAAGCAAAGCAAATGTGAAGTGTTCATTTGCTAGAATAAATATGCAAAAGAAATTCTAAAAAAACTTCAAATAGAGGAATGCAATTCGATGAGCACGCAGATTAATAAAAAAGAGAAGCTCTGTACAGAATATGGAGCCAACAAAGTTGATGAAGGTTATTATAGAATCGTGATTGAATGCTTAATGTATCTCACTGCAACTAGGGCTGACATTTTGTTTGTTGTAAGTCTCTTATCTTTTTTGACGCACTGTGCAAGTTAAATGCATTTAAGAGAAACAAAATGAATATTAAGATATATCAAAGGTACTTTATACTATGGTGTAAAGTTTGAGAAGTGTCCAAGCTTCAAGTTACTTGGATTCTTAGAGAGTGATTGGCCTGGATCCGTAGATGATATGAGAAAAACCTCTGGCCATTGTGTTCAGCTAAGGTTTCAGATATTCTCATGGTCATCTAAGAAACAGAAATTGTTGTAAAATCAACTATACAGACGCTGATTCGTAAGCAGCAGCCGAGCAGTAACCAAGTCTTGTAGTTTAGAAAGATCCTATATGATGATTACATTTGGAATCGAAGTAAAGTACTATCATCTTGTCGTCAACCTGTAGAGCGGCTATTGCACTCAACCATCCGATTTTCCAAGAAACCATCCTTTCAACATAAATTCTATTTTCCTGAAGAAAGTGCAACAAAGGGGAGAAAGTACCCTCTAGTCTACTGCAAGTCTGAAAACTACTGGGCAGATCTTTTACTAGCCTTTAATCAACGAATTCGAGCTTCTGACATCAAATAGGAGTTCGCGCAGTAATCCAAAGCAAGGAGATGTGGAATTTGCTTTGAACTGCAGTAAATTTAATTTTACTGCCTATGTTTTAAGTAAGACATAGTCAGTTAGTTGTTAGTCATGCTTTCCTATTATTTAGGAGTTGTTTAGTGACTGCTAGATCATATGTTATTATTTTTACTTTTCGTTCTAGGATTTTATATATCTTATTTGAATAATTAATAAAAAAACATCTCTTCTTTTGATTAAATTCTATTCTCTTCCGTCTTTATGTTTTAGGTCCAGACTTTGATTTTCCTGTGTTATTTCGCTTAGATAGATTTTTAAAACCATCAGATATTATAAAATTCTCTCGAAATTCTCTACCACCAATTTCACCATCCAAAATCACTTCTAGTTCATCTTAATCTTCTTGCAGCAATTTATACCGACTGAGTGGACAAGTATTACTCCAATTAAGCCAAGGAATAATACAATCATTACGAAAAAAATGCTTACAAGGCAATTGACTAGCTTCCATATCAATTCCGAATTCCTCCATACAAATCGAACCTTTTTTGGATGATTCATTGATTTTCACACTCGAAAGTGAGTTGATAAACGATTTAAGAATCGGTGAACGGAATTGAGGTGAGTTAAACAACTCAAAAGAAATATTATCGGAATCACTCTCATCAGATTCAGTATCTTAATAAGAATAATTAGAAGTAACAGAATCAGTGGTGGAAAGGGTATAATTTGTAAGAGTTAAATGTTGAGGAAAAGTATAAAACTAGCAATGGTGTAATTATGGAAGAGGTGGCAATGAAAGCAGCGAGGGCAACAAAAGGAGGAGTTAACGTCAGCGGTGGTGGTTATGTGAATGGCATCGCTGCAGCTGTACAACCGTAAAGAACGGCGTGGGGAGGATGGCCTCTTTCGTTGACATGATGGACCTTTGGTGTCGTCTTAACTTTTTCTTAATTTTATTTTTGGAGAAAAGTTGAGTATAGTGTCTATTTAAATTGTTTTGTGCATGAACCTATGGAATTATCTAGAATGTCCTACACTTTTACTTTGGCTAACAGATGTCTTTACCGTCAATACTTTGGCTCAAAAATATTTTTGCAGTCAAGGCTTTAGTCCAAAAATGCTCTTATAGTTACAAAATGCGTCAAAATACCTTTTTTTTTGAATAAATATCTTTTTAAACACATCTTCTTCATTTTTATACATGAACACTATTCTTGTTTTCCTTCTTCTAAAGTCACTTTAACAAATAAAAACGTAGTAAATATTTTTTTTCTTCTTAGGGTGTGTTTGGTATTAAGGAAAATGTTTTGCATAAAAAAATATTTACTTTGAAAATGATTTTCTAGAAAACAAATAGATTTTTACTTTTTTTTCCTCATATTTGGTTGTTGAGTAAAAAAATATTTTTGCAAAAGATTTTTAGTGTTTGTTTAATGAATGAAAAATACTTTTGATAAATGTCTTTTATTTTACAAGAGTATAAATTTATTTTTGAAATTGAATTTAATGCTACAAAAAATGTTATGTTATAAAAAAAATACTCGTATCAAAATTATTCCATTGTTTACATATAAATTGTTGAAGTTAAGGTTAAAAATACATTTTATATAAATTATCTCATTTATTAGTGAAATACATCTAGATGTTGATTAGATCAAACCGGTGTCTAAATATGCTTCTAGGTGTATGTACATAAAATTTATGTTCACCTACCATAGGTTCTATTTTATATTCATTTTTTTCATTTTTACTTGAAATGGATGATATATTAATTATTTACATATATTTTTAATTAATTTTTTTAATATTCTAAATTCTCCCCTTTTAAGGCGGAGAAAATTGATGTCAAGACTGAGACGAAATCACGACTACGAAGGTGGAGAAGAAGATGATGAATGTTATGATGGAATAAATATATTTATATGGTGATAGTTTTAACCTCGAAACTTCATTTTTAACTTAATATTAATTTATTTCAATTTATCATGATAAAATTAGTTTTCTACATGGAGCATAACATTATATAATATTTAAACAAAAGAGAGTGCACACATCGTCATCACAATAAGTCAAAGGATGTTTTAGTCTAGTGTATTCAAGTACAAAATTATAGTCTCAGAGTCAATATGAACTCAAAAGTTAGATAGTTAGTTTTAACCATTTTAACTCTAATTATTATTATTATTATTATTATGTAATAAATGTTTATTTTTATCTTTGCTTTGGAAAATATTAATGACTATAAATGTTAGAAATCCTTATTTTGAGGACAAGGAAGTTTTGCTTGTAAATAAGGAATTCTCTCGGTAATAAACAACGGAGAAAAATAATTAAGTCTTCTCTTTTTCTCTATTATATTTTTGTGTTATTATTTCATAATTTAATAACACATTACACACAAATGTCTAACCTTTTATTGGAGTTTAATGTACATTATTATCGTTTTGAAAAATTAAAGTCCGATGATGTCACTCACAACTTACCAGAAATCAAGTGACAAAAAAAATTAAACACAAGAACGTCCACAATGTAGTCAATATAAAGTTTTGAAACACACCTAGATGTTGACTAAATTAAATGGTTATCCAAATATTCTTCTAGGCATGTATGTTCATAAACTTTTTCGCCCAACTACCATAGGTTTTAGCAATTTAATGACGTATTAGTTTTTTCAATATATTTTTTAAGGAAAAAGGTCATAATTCCCTTAAATTATGTGAATGGAACAAGAATGTCTTCCGTTTAATAGTTTTTCTAAGAAATGTCCTTACCTCAATACTTTGGCTCAAAAATGTATTTCTAGTCAATACTTTGATCAAGAAATCCTCTTATAGTTACAAAATGGGTCAAAATGCCATTTTTCGAATAAATATTTTTTTAAACACATCTTCTTAATTATCAAAGAACACTTTTCTTGTTTTCTTTTTTCTAAAATCACTTTAACAAATAAAAATGTTTGAAATATTTTTTCTTCTACTTAGTGTGTGTTTGTTATGAAAGAACATGTTTTCCATGGAAAATATCTACTTGAAAATGTTTTTCTTGAAAAAAGGTAGATTTTTACTAAATTTCACATATTTTGTTGTTGAGTAAAGATTATTTTTTAGAAAAGATTTTTATTGTTTGGTTTATGAATGAAAAATTATCTTTTATTTTACAAGAGTAAAAAATAATTTTTGAAATTGAAAATATTTTTTAAAAACAAACTTAATTTGTTTCGGGATTTGGGGTGGGGGTGGTGTGGGGTGGAGGGAATAGAGTGTATATGTAAACATTAAAAATGTTAATGGGTGAATATTTCAAAATAACCTGAAATTTCTTTTGAGGTGGTGGGAGGGGGGGGGGGGGGGGGGGGGCGGGGTCGAGGATAGGGTTGCAAAAAAAAAAAAAATGAAAATTTAAAAACTTTGAAAATTATGTTGAAAACCATCTTTAATTTTCCTTCTTTTTTTTGGGGGGGGGGGGTGCTGAGGGTGAGAGGTCGAGTAGGGGTGGCCTCCCTCGTCGACATGACAAACTTGCTTGGTTTTCTCGAGAAACACACTATATTCTAAATTTTTCTTTATTTTATTTTTGGAGAAATGTTGAGAGTAATGTCTATATAAATTGTTTTGATCATGAACCGGTGCCATATATCATCATTATTACATTTTGTCATTAAATTTTGTGTAATTTATATAAATCCCATAGTATAGAGAGTAAATTGCATTTTATCCCTACTTTTTTTTCAAATTACAATAATTCCTTAAAATTTGTACCTACTAAGTACATTATAGAGTATTTCATAAACATTACAACATAAATCGGATACACAATATGTAACTCGGATATATTAAAAACTAGCTCAGTCACATTATAACATATACAAAATACATACTATATAGCTCGGATAAAATAAATATTTGCTCGGATACAATAATATGTAACTCTGATACATTAAATATATTAGGAGAGAAATAAGAGATTTTAGAGATTATTAGAAATAAAAGGGGATTTTGAAAATAAGGGAAACGTAAGACGTGTATTTCGGTAATTTTATCTTGAATGTTATGTTATAAAAAATATATTTGATTCAAAATTATTCCATTTTTAGATATAAATTATTGAAGTTAAGGTCAAAATACATTTTATATTTAAATTTTCTGATTTTCAGTGAAACACATCTAGATGTTGATTAGATCAAAACAGTGTCTCAATATGCTTCTAAGCGTATGTCCATAAAATTTATGTTCATCTACCATAGGTTCTATTTGATGATACATTAATTTTTCATATATTGTTAATTAATTTTTTTAATATTCTAAACTCTCCTCTTTTATATCGGACAAAATCGATGTCAAGACTGAGATGAGATCACGACTAAGAAGGTGGAGAAGAAGATGATGAATGTCATGGTGGAATAAATATATTTATATAGTGATAGCCTTAACCTTGAAACTTCATTTTTTACATAGTATTGATTTATTTAGATTTTTCATAATAAAATTATTTTTCTACATGGAGTATCACGTTATATAATGTATAAACAAAATAGAGTGCACACATCGTCATCAGAAATAAGTCAAGGAATGTTTAACAAACTACTAAGTGATAATTCAAGTATCAAAATTATACTCTCAATTGTTCATATATAAAACTCAAAAATTTAAGATAGTTTATTTTGACCCTTTTAACTCTAAATATTATTATTATTATTATTATTATTATTTTTGTGTAGTAAATGTCTATTTTTGTATTTGCTTTAGAGAAATCAAAGACTCTAAAAATGTTAGTAATCCTTATTTTGAGGAGAAGGAAGTTTTCCTTATAAATAAATAATTTTCTTGGTAATAAACCACGGAGAAATATAACTAAGTCATCTCTTTTTTTATATTCTATTTTTGAATTATTATTTTATAATTTAATAACACGTTAATGTAACGACTCATTTGGTCGTTTTGAGTACTAGAGCTTTATTTCATAAAATACTTTTGAATTGTTTATCTTTAATGGATCTTATTTGATTCTATTGCAAACTACAAGTTGTAATTTCATGAGGGTACTTTCCAAGAATTTTTAAGTTGTGGTAAAGAAAATAATATTAAAATTAATAGTGAATCCCTTTTATCACACTTTGTAATCGACTTTAAGTAATGCGGGTTAGAGCAATTACATGTAACAGAAAGAGAAGAGGGGGAGAGGAGAATAACGACGTGCATGAATGAAATCCTGTGTACTAAAGGTAATTTCCAGCACTTATGGATAAATTTGGAATGTATTCTGTTTGTCATATATTAGTAAAAATATTATTTTACATAGGAACTTTGAGGCGCTAGTTTAATGCTGAAAGTGTTGTAGTTTTTTAGTTTTGAAGGTTATGGAGGAAATGTTTAATTAATCAATTACTAATGGTTACTAAAAACAAACTAGGTCTTGCGATAATATTTAAGCTTCACAATTGTATAGCCATCTAGTGAATAGTAGAAGCATTTACAGTGTTGGTGTGGTTGGATGAATGGAACCAGAAGACAGTTAAGTAAATTTCCTTGTTAGGATAGTTAATTCACTGATAGGGGACATTCTAGGGGTAATGATCGGTCAAAGTGGGGGTGTAAGAACCAATATAGTTTGGTTTGTTTTTGTTTACTGAACCTGTGGAGTTTAATAAAAAATTTGGTTGAAACTAATTCTGTCATTCACACGAGTTTTTGGTATATTTGTATAACTTCGTAATGAACCAATTATGATAATGATTTAGGCAAGTTTTGACTTAATTATTATAATCAATACTACCTTCCTAATAGAGTCAACCGAGTTAGACAAAAATAAAAGTCCTGGAGACTGTTATGTAATTTTAGTAGCTTGTCAGATTTAAGTTTAATATATTGAGATAGATAATAAATATTAGGTGTATCAAATAGGTTATTACATTAAAAATTATTTTATATGAGGAATAAGATTTCCCCTCGGGTGCTAGCCTAGACATATAGTAGCATGAATATTTATATCTCAGTATTTACAATTATACATATATATTGTGATAGTTGAAATGTTTTGGAAGCATTAAGGAAAGGAAAAACTTGGAGAAGTAGTTTCCATGACTTCAGTTCTTCGATGGAGGTAGGTTATGGTTTATGCTATTCTATAGGAAACTCTTAATAGTAATTGATATGCATTGAATGATATTGTGAAGTTTTCTATGTACTTGAATGTGTGATTGTGTGGCATGGTTATGTGTTTTGTGATTGGTTTGAAATCCTGAGACCGTGGAATTTATATTCTTGAACCCTCTTTGTCGAAGTGATGCCTTGAATGAAGAAGAATCGAAGAAACATTATTAACGAATGGTAAAGTGGTGATATTAAATTATTAATTAATGATATTATTGGATCGGAGTGTCACATTTTCCCACGATATTCTTGGATCGGACTGTCACGTTCAGACACGGTATTCTTGGATCGGAGTGTCACATTCCGATACGGTATTCTTCGATCGGAGTGTCATGTTCCGATACAATATTCTTGGATCAGAGTGTCACATTCAGACACTGTAACATTAAAAGAAAAACATGTTGAATCAACGGAAGATACTTAATCTCAAAGAACTCAACTCCCGAAATGGTTTGGTTTGGAGGCATGAGTCCTCATGTGTGATCGTGATATCTTTGACTTATTTACGTACTTACTTTGACGTTGTTGACACTTTTTCATGTTGTTTGTTACTTGCTGCTAGTTAGGTGTCATTGTTGATTTCATACTATTATTTATTGTATATTAGATTCTATTGTTTGTTGACCGATGATACCTACTCAGTACATTTTGCCCCGTACTGAGCCCTACTTGCGCTTTTCTTTGTTTACCTTTTATGGAGTGCAGGGAGTGTACCAATAACTTCGAATTGCCCTCAGCTCTAGCCAGTCTCCAGCATATCAGGTTCCAGGGTGAGCTATTCATCAAGTTCGTGTTGGATTCTCTTGGTCATGACATGATGTCCTATGTTTCAGGACACATACCATTTTATTCTTTTATTTTGGCATATTTGATATTCTTAAACTTAGAAATTGGATATTAGATGTACTTTTTGTGATGACCTTCAGGTTTTGGGAAACGATATTAATTGGATATTGAGCTTTCACATTAATCTTGTATAATATAATTGAAGGTTGAATTTGTTGGTTCGCCACCTAGGTAGTTAAGTGTGGGTGCAACTCATAACTAGATTTGTGTCGTGACAAACTTGGTATCAGAGATTTAGGTTCGGTGATCTCATCACACAAGGACAAGTCTAGAAGAGTCTTGCAGAATGGTATGGGGACGCCTATACTTTTCATCGAGAGGCTATAGGACTTTAGGAAAACTTCATTCTTTCTTTCTTTAGTGCTACTACCTGAATCCAACTGGTATCTAGGTGATACACACTGGTATCTGAATTCCTTCACTCTATTTCACATATGGTTAGTACTAGAATATTAGAAGTTGAATTACCAACATTAAAAAAAGCGTCCTTAGAAATGTATGTATTTTCTCAAATGATTACACGACCTGCAATGACTAGTAATCAACATGATTTTTTAGTCATAAAGTTGAAACCTTTATTCTTCATGTATATTGATTTTGTATATGTTGATTCTTCCATTATTTATTGATTTGAGCTGCCTCATAAAATTAATATAGTGGAGAGACTTAGTGTTGAGTTTGTGACAGACTAGTTTTGAGGATATGCAAAGTGTTGTGATAGTCTCATTTTGAGTGGCGATTAGCAATGATACTTGTCATGATTTTTCTCGCATATTCATGAAGAAATATATACCGTAGACTTTGAGGGATAGGAGGAGATATGAGTCACAAAATAATAAAAGGTATGTTGCACCAATTGAGGTCAAAATCTCAACTAAGATCCATGTTGGGAAAGACAAGGCCGAACGAGAATGCCTGACCATCGGATAACAACGGAGAAGCCAAGTCCATACTTTCCTTCTTGATTTGAACCCAGAGACAAATATAAACAAGGCATCTAACTAAAACAATCACACAAGACACCAAAGATTTACGTGGAAAAACCCTTCGATGTTAAGAGTAAAAACCATGGGACGCAAAAGCTCCACGATATCCCCAAGAGTTACAATATTTTTCTCCAAATTTGCCCACCAAAAAGTGCCAACATGAGCAACAACAAATAAGATTGCAACCAAATCTAGAGAATTAAAGAGCAAACCACCAATTTCGCAACTACTTACTGTTCACGACAGAAACTGAAGCTGGCAGCCACCAACAACTCTGTTAGCTCCCAATCAATATTTAGATGAATATATATGCTGTCCAAAAATCCGGGCTAAATCGAACAATAACGAAGCGGGAATCGCAATTTGAAGTTGGATGGTAGGGCTAATTTTTGATCGCGAAACGCTCTCTTTCTCGTTTTGGCTGCTGCAAAAAACTCTCTGTGTTAGAAAATAAGACAAATAGGCTTATTTTGCTCATAAGAATGGGTGCTATGGGAAAAAATGGTTGGTCCAAGTGGGCTTTTATTATCCACATAGGAAGGGAAAGGCCCATAACCCAACAATTCCTCTCTCCCCCTCACGACTATGTGGAGGAGACCGCCATCCATCCCGGCGACCATGCACAATCTTCAAACTATCCCTCTGCAAAACTTTGTCATCATTTAGACCCATTGTCCCTTTGTATGGAATCTTTTTCAAGCTCAAGGAACTTAGGAATCCAACACATCCGAATCCATGGATCTCACACAAATGTGTTTAGATCGACCATGGACGTAGAATTCTTGCCAAGCCTTTGAACTGTTCAACATAACCGCACATAACCACTCTCTTTGAGCACACCAGTTCCCTCAAATCTCTAATCCAAGCAATTCTTTACAAGCTTCCACGACAACAATAAGCTCAGCTTCTGTGTATATCAGCACACTTTTTTGCAGACCTAGATTGCCAAGAACACAGCCCCCTGCAAAAGTAACCAAGTCCCCCGCCTGAATTAACTTCGAGTATCACATCACCAGCCATGTCTGAACAGTTAACCCACAAGAATAGGCTTCCTTGTACCAAACAAAACTCAGACTAGAAGTGCCACAGAGATTCTCATACCCACTTCACAGCATTATTCAATGTTCTCATCCCTTCCGGATTAGAAGAAAACGGCTAACAACTCCAACGTGTGACAATATCCGTGTCTTGTACAAACCATCGCATACATTCAAACTCCACAAGCTGACGCTAAGGAGCTTTCTTCATATCTTCCTCTCATCATCCCTAAAGGACACTGTTTCGTGCTCAATTTTGAAGTGCATAGCTAAAGGTGTACTGACACCTTCGCTTTGTCATGCTGAATCTGCGAAGTCTTTCTTCTGAATGTACTTCTCTTGTGACAATCCAATTTCTTGGCCTTTTCATCCCACGGACATTTGCATGCCCAAGAATCTGCCTTGCTGGTCCTAAGTCTTTCATAGCAAGACTTACTCAACTCTGCTTCAACTTCCGAACCTGCAATTATTATACCACAACAATCATGTCAAATCAACATACAAAGCAACAAATAATAAAGTCAACCATCAGATAACTTTTGCACAAAAACACAATGGAAATCTGAGAAGTCTTAAATTCTTTAAGCCATGCTGAGCTCATAAAAAAACTCAAACTTCCTGTTACCACTGCCTAGAGCTTGTTTCAAACCATACAAGCTCTTTTATTTCAACTAATTATCTTACCCTTGACTCAAAACCTGCCGGTGCTCCTATAAATTTATCTGTCTCTAAGTCACCATGAGGAAAGCTTTTAACAGTCCATTTTCTCAACTCTAATCTAGAACTTGCATCCAAGCTTAGAACCCACGAATGATGACATCTCACACTGGAGAGAATACTCATCAAATCACTCCCCTTTTTTCTGATTAAATCCCTTGACAACTATCTAGCTTTGTACTCCGTGGAACTGGATTACCATCTCATGTTTTCAAACCCAAGCCCCACCTGTTATTTCAAGCTGTCTGTCTTATGAACTTAACCAAATCAAATGTCATATTTCATGCAAGTATTTATCTCACTTCCATAGCATCAAACCACTTTCTTGCTTTTCTCATTCATGCCCGGTATGCAAGACTCTCAGTTCTCTCCCCCGGTCAGTCCAATTACAATACTCATTGGAGACAAAACGAGATGAAGGAATTCTCTCTCTACTAAGATCGTCTGAGAGAACTCTCCTGGAGCAATCTATAATTGGTTGTTGACCACCACATCATCTTCACTGGAGCATCAACACATCATGCCGGTCCATTCTGAACATGAGATCACCATCTTCATTATCACTTGATTTTCATCATTATGAAGATTTTCTCCGTTGCAATAGTCAAACAGAACTGGATCACATCACTACCTCACACCTGAAAATCAGCCTTGTCAGTTTGCAAAACTTCAATTGTTGGTGTCTTCAAGAACCAACATCACTGCTTCTACAAGTTTCGTCTCAACGATCATAGAAACGATAGGCCAAATTCATCTGACCATCAACCAATGAAGATACACTGGCCTAGTTTTTTTAACATCCAACTTTGACCTATCAATCATTAGGAACATGGACAAACGCTTTACAAACACCCACAGACTCTAAATGATCATAACAGAACATTCTTACCAGTCCAAACTCTGGAAGGACATCACCATCTACTAAGAAACAGCAGGAGATAAATTGATAACATAAGCAGCAGTATTAAGTCTTCTGCCAAAAGGATCTGCCAGCTTCGCATCTGAAATGCATACATCTAACCCTCTCACTGGAGTTGCTGTTCATCCTTTCTCCTTCTGCTAAACATTTAACTTAGGAGTCTTTGGAGAGTTTTCCTTTATGCCTATTACTTTGATCTCTGCAATTCCGATCAAAAGGAGGACCACTTATACTCACACCATTATCGAAACGGATGCATTTCAATGTTTCCCTGTTTGTCTTTCCAACATGGCCTGAAAACTCTTGAAAATAACAAGTACTCGATTCCTTGCTATTCAAAGTCAATAACTAGAGTTTGCGAGAATGATCATCATAAGAAGTCACAAAGTAAAGTGCAACCCCTGAGATCTTACCTTAAAAGGACCACACAAATCATAAGGTACAACTCCAACAATCACGCTTCTTGAGGCGGATGACTCTGAAAAGAAACTTTTTTCTCTGTTTACCCCGGTAAGTAATGAACCAGTTCTTTCAACTTTGCTTGTTTCACTCCAGAAGCAAATTTTTTCTTAGCCAAACTATCCACATCCCCCTTCTCGCTCATGATGACTCAGCCTCTATGCCATAACTCTGATGAAGAATATTCTCCACCAAATTTACTGAGTCTCTGGACATGGAGCCCTGAAATATATACAAGTTTAGACAACTTGTCACCACTGGCCACAAGGAACCATCACCCCTCTAGTAAGCTTCCTGGCAACACCAAGTGTATTAACTAAGCCCCATCATAAATATATCCTACAGAATAATTCAAGCGAACATCTGGCGATGCTTGACACATTATTGAGAACTAGTTTGAACCATTTTGTTACTTTCCAAACAAACTGTCCCATGACAATAACTTCACACTTCATGATTATTGCCCCATTTTCAAACGTTCAATTACCTGGAGTATAAGAAGAAATAATTCCTTCTTTGGCAATGACATGAGAGTGCACCAGAATCCAAACCATCTAGACTCATCACGGACAAATTAATGTCATTTGCATCACAAGAACAGAGACATCATTAGCAACAACACCAACAACGATTTTCATTCTCCGCCTTCTCTCTTTTGTTGTCTCATATCTCTCTTGTGCTTGTAACAATATTTCATGCTATCCCATCTTGTGGCAATATCACATGTAATATTCTTGATCGTTTAGACTTTGACTTGCTTCTACTTTACCTCTATCATTCGGACCTCTGGACTTGTTTCTCTCCCTATCTCTAACCCAAACATCGGAAGTGTTGAAGCTGAAGACTCTGATCTTGAGATCTTCTTCTCATATTCTAAATTTCAAGCACAACCACTCTAGTATAATTCCATGGTTACAAAACTACTGGATAGAATTAGTCACAAAAGCTCGAAGAGTTTCCCAAGAGTATGGCGAGTATTAAAGAAAACCAAAGGTCCCTGTATCTCTCATCAAACTATACACCCATTCCGGACAGCTGGTCAAGACATCCCTGAAATCAATTTAATATGATCAGAATGAAGTGCCCTCTCTTATACCTGATATTAATTAATTGTTTCAATAGGAAAACTTTTTTTTTGCCAATTTCGAAGCATAAGTGTCTCGAGCTTGTCCCACAAACTTTTCTGGTATGTGTCTCATTCACATATGATTCTAACATTATCCTTCAACACCATTGCTATATGCCACAAACCTGCGATGCTCAATTCCCATTCTTCATCATTCACGAACTGAGGGTTTATTAGAGCAAACACAATGTAAAATGCATTTTCTTCGACAATAGAAGATCTTTTCACGGCCTTTGTTTCCTCCACGCATATGATAGCTACTACCATTGAACACACACCATTTTGCTCATATTTGCCTCCATATTCAAAATGACTCTGATACCACTTTGTTGGGAAGACAAGACACTAACAAAGATCTTGACAGGATCACAACGGAAGAATACCCAGTCTATACTTTCCCTTCTTTTGATTTGAACCAGAGAAGACAAACACCCACAAGCAATATAATAGTAAGCAGCAAGTAATTCAACCAAACCAATATAACAAGGCAATATAATTCAATCCATAAGACACAATATTTCCGTGGAAAACCCTTCGATGTGAAGAGTAAAAACCATGGTACCAAAGCTCCCTATAATCACAGAGTATAATATTGTTCTCCAAAATTGGCCACAAAACAGTGCCAAACATGAGCAACAACAAAATAAGATTGTATCAAATCTAGAGAATTAAAGACAAATCACCATTTTTTTTCAGCTACTGTTCACAACGCAAAACTGAGCTGCAGGCCACCAAATCCAACCCTGTCCGTTCCTATCATTAATTGAATTGAAGATAATATGCTATCCAAAAACTCTCAATCGGACAAGAAACTAAGCGGGAATTCGTCAATTTGAAGTTGGCTGTTAGGGCTCATTTTTGACTGGCGAAAACTGCTTTCTTCTCTTTTTGGCTGCTGAAAAAAAATCTCTGTGTATATGAAAATAAGACCTATATAGACTTATATTACCCTCATAAGAATGGGCCTATGGTAAAAAATGGGTTGGTCCAAATTGAGCTTTTATTTATCCATATAGGAAGGGAAAAAGGCCCATAACCCAACAATCCATAGATTGAGTATATAAGAGAGGGTCATGAATGCTTAGTTTGTTAGACTTATAAAGTGTATTTCTTTTGTTATTGACCTGATCTAATAGTAAACAATTTCTGGGGGGGGGGGGGGGGACAAATAGAACATATCATAATATATTTTGTAGTATATTCATGGGTAATATTTGGGCTAGTTTGTAGCTATCTTTCTCGATCCGTTGATTTGTTTTCTAGTGATGAATTTAACTATCTCTCACGATACTATACTAGTTTTATAAGGAAACGAATACACTGATTGTCAAGTGTGAATACTAACTACTTAAGGAGTTATTAATGGTATGACATACTTAGATAATGAGATCCAGTATTACTTTCACATTTGAGAAAACTACTAGCTTGTTACTATAAACGCTTGGGTTAAACATTATTTTTAAGGAAGATTTTAGTGATGGATATTTGGTAGGATCTTAGCGCATTTATGTTGTAAAGTGTATCTTGAAAATTCTAAATGAGGGGTAATGATTTTATTTTAAGCTTTAAAGGAGTGGAATGATACTAGAATGACAACCTTATGCATAAAGAAAGTCCTACTGAGTTTACATGGGTGAAATTAATTGAAGATATTAGTAAGAAGGTACATATCAAATTGTGTTTAGACTGTTTTAATTGGGATAAAATTATATAATTATGTTTTTTTGTTAAGATTCCTTTTGGTATAATGAATAAGGATTGTGAGTTTCGAAAGTGGGTGGACTTTACTATTTAGTAAGTAATGTGGTTGTAGGACAAGTTTTAGGAGATGGTTTTTTTTAGCACGAGAATATGAAGTTGCTAGATCATGTTGTCTCTTTAGGAAACATGAACTTAAGATCGTGAAACTCAATGCATTAGGAATTGCTGTTGTTTAACTTATTCTTGTACGAGAAATTCCTGTTTTTATATGGCATGGAGATTTACTGGATATTGGGCATGACATAAACATGTAATATCAAAATTTGAAACGAAAAAGTTGCTATAAAAGGAAAGAGATACTCCGAATGAAACAATTTAAAAAAAAAGAAGTTATGACAAACAATTTGAAAAGAGAATAACAATTATGTATAAAGAGAAGGAAGAATAGTATGTGTATACTTTAGGGAAAAACAATGGAGTTTGATAGTATCTTACCTCTTTTATTGTTAATATTCTCATGTTCTTGCTTTCCTGTTCTTTCTTGTCAAAGTTAGCAAATCAGTCACTGGTAATCAAAAATTGATTTTAGCTGCTAGAAGTTTTGCCTTAGGATTTTTCATTCCATCAAATTCAACGTAAACCTACGTTGGCATATGTTACAACATAATACCTCAACAAAAAGTTGTTTGAGTTGCCGACAGAGAATTTCCCATACTGCAGAATGCTTCACCAGTTTTCACTGCCAGCGATGATTGAAATTTTGTGATTTTTGGTGAAAAAGAAAAACTCATTTGGCTATCTAATGCTCATCAACATCAAAGGAATTATTATTAACTTCAAATTCTATTATCGAAATATTGTTTGATACTAGAAATCTTGTTCTCGGACACTACGCTGAGTAAAATAATTTGTGGCAGTGCTTCCAGCATCCTGCATATACATTATTACGCCATACACGATTTGGTTTAAATTAGATTAGTGGCTTACGAAATGTGATTACTTCATGGACGAGTAATGAAGATGTTGGGCCTAGAAATTCTCTTTTGGAATCAATCCTAGTGAATGGGTTATGTGTTTTGTCATGGAACCAAAATGGTATTATTATAGATTTGACGATGGTTGCAGAGCGTATAAAGTAGCAACACTGGTATTTTACTGTTGTTACAGCAAATAATAGTGTATATGTTAGTTTAGCTTACCATAAAATCTTTCTAAGACTAAGAATCGTGCTGAATACAAGTGGGAACCTTAAGGTGATGGTGTGGAAAAAGAATGAAAGTAACAAATGGAATATTGAATTTGAATAAACACGATCTAAGTGTGAATTTTACATGCGTTGTGGTCTGTTTGGTAATTGTGGGATCAGATCAAGTGGATTATGCAGTTGTTTAAACGGATTTGAACCTAAATTTTTGACTGATTAGGAAAATGAGATATGGAATGGAGGTTATGTGAGAAAAATAGCGTTGAGGTATGTGATGGTTTAAAATGGTAGTGTCACGATCGAAATCTAGACCCCAAACGAGACCGGCGTCGTTGACCTCTCAGAGATCGCAGACAAGCCTACATACGTCATTCTTACGTCATTTAGGTTAATTTTAGCAGAAAATTTGATCTTTTTTTTTCTTATTTCATGCTAAACATTATAAACCTAACATCATGGCGTTCACAAATCAACAATCTAATATAGATATAATCAAATGAAAGAAACAGTTCATAATTGCATTAAACGTATTTTTGCCAAAACGGCACCAATACAATGTCTGAAATGAAAGTGGAAAGAAAAGATAGTGGAACAAGCTCAACTATCTAAAGCCTACATCTAAGCTAGATAATAACGGTAGACATCCTCGAAATCATGAGGGCCTGCCAAATCCGGATGAAAGCTCCACGTTTGGGTAGTTGCAACGTCAACTTGTCAGCTCTAGCGTCCACCTGTGACTACACCTTAGAGTATAGAGTTGTATGGGATCAGTACACACTTGTACTAAGTATGGGTATATGCAAGCACACACCAAGGACATGAATGAGAAAGGATAACTCTTTCCTAACAACATGTTTATAGAAAGTCAAGCAGTGGACTTGCCAAATTGAGATTAGGGAAGTTAGTGAACTTTCCAAATTTCGAGTTGAATCAGTGACTTCAAATTTTACATTAGGAAATAAATGGCCATGAGAGTACATGCAATCATCATACTATCAATATTTCAACACAACACGAACATCTTCCACATAGCACATCTCATACTAGCATATAGCACCTAACATCTTTAATTAACACTCAGTCATAATGTCATGATAACATTGGAATCATTGACTTGACCATTAATACTTTCCCAATTAAGGGTTCAAACATATGGGAACCTCACCTAGGGAGTCTTCATTAGCACCACAGATCTACTTTACTTTCATTCATACATACTTCATTTTCATTTCGTTCATAAGGCTAGTGTGAACACAAGCTATCCCTAGGATGTAGTTTAAGACTTTTAATCGGGTTTGCTGTGCAATGAGTAAGAATAACTAGGTCATACTTGAAGTCTAGCTCACCCTTGAATTATCCTATCGCTAATACCTTGGTATCGTTCATTTCATTATTGCATCATTGAGTGCTGCCACATTCATCCATTGGGAACTTTCAACTCTACGCGACATAGATCATGTCATCATCATGAAAATCCAGTGGTCCTCCCCCACACTAAAAAAAGGGTGATCACCAGCCAATAGTGACCCAAACATGATAGCATACAGGTTCAAAGACTAGGAGTTAAAGAGACCAATAACAACCACGGCATGCCGGACATCTCATCTCATGAGAGTGACTTGAACCTCCACCCTTCCCCGTATGAAGGAATCCACACCGCTCATCGATAGTCAGCCGATGCTCCTTTTAAATTTCCCATTACTTCAACTCATACATCATGGAACGTTGGCTTCTAGTGGAGACATCATACCTCAACAGATTATTTCTCCAATCTCATAATTAGTATTAATTGTGTTAATCTCAATTTTTCCCATTAGATTGTTCATAGCTGACTGGTCTATTCATTGACTTTTACACTCTCGTAGGTTGAGTAGTGTTGTAACTTTACTTAGGCTCATTGAGTTTGCTCTCATCTTTTCAATTAGACTCTATCCTGTTGTCACCACATTCATTACAGTTAACGCATTTGCTCTTTTATAATTACCCCCCTTTTTATGTGAATGTTTCTATGCATTATATGCCCAATCACTTGGACATTTAGTGTGTTCACACTCTTACTTAACCCTTCTAGAGTTTCCAGCACCCTTGTTCATTCATTTCATCATTTCATTTTTTCATTTCATATATGATGCCAATGTAACTTGGACATTTCGTGTATCTTACACTCTTACTTAACCCTCTGCAGATTCACATCATTTCTTACATACAAGCCATGAGGCCTTCATTCATGTTTATTAAGTGACTCATATCTTCCAAGATTATGTAAGTACAATCTTTTATGTTCTGTGTATGTATGCCAAGATCCGATTTTGATATAAGTAGGTGCCATTATTCTTGCACATTTAATTCATGTCGGATTTTATGTATCATACGGAATTTGGTCAAGGAACCCTGTTCGAACCCTTTAGACAATACTTACCTTTTTTCCTTGGACATTATTTTTTAGTCTTCATGACATTGGGACCCTAGATCGAGCCCCAACATCAACATTCTCTTTTTATTTTTCTCCTTGGATTCACCTCTTATTTGATCGAAGGGTTATGGGATCCATCCCCCACAACCCCTTTTATTTTTCATTTAAAATTGTGTTGTCCAATTCGCCTAGACGAAGAGGTTGTGGGATCAAACCCCCACAACCTCTCTTTATTTTACTCTTTATTACGTTGGGAATTGGGAGGTCGTGGTTTCGAGTCCCCACAGCCTCGTTAATTTATTTTCATTTAAAATCTTCCTTATCCATGATTAGGCGATGAGGTTGTAGGATCGAGCCCCCACAACCTCACTTTATTTTCCTATTCAATTCGCCCATT
Source organism: Solanum habrochaites (assembly GCA_027704765.1). Taxonomy (NCBI): domain Eukaryota; kingdom Viridiplantae; phylum Streptophyta; class Magnoliopsida; order Solanales; family Solanaceae; genus Solanum; species Solanum habrochaites. Next base: position 22,628,096 of record JAKWJA010002489.1, on the reverse strand, counting down.
ATCCCTTCCAGCCTTGAGGTTGTGGGTTCTATTCCCACACCTCACACTTCCTTTCTTTCACTTTCTTTTCACTTCACTCGCTGCATGGAGGTCGTGGGTTCGATTCCCATGCCTCCCATTTGTATTTATTAATTTTTGCACTCAACTTCTTCAGCTATTATATAGCACCCCCCCCCCCATTGTTCTGATTTTTTCTTTGTGTTTATTTTTTTTCTTTCTTAAGTGTAGTACTGTGCAGAATTACTGTCTCTCTTACCCCCTCCTCCCATTCTTTTCTTGCATGTCAGGCTTTTCATTGGTGTGAGGTCACAGATTCGGATTCTGGTGGCCTCATCCCTTATTCTCAAATAAATTTCCATATTTATTCCTCTACCCTTAGCCTCACTAAACTTAAATTCGCTGGAATTTAGTCCATTTTTTTACGTATGTTTTTCACCAACATTTTTCCACTTGAAAATCTTAGAGAAAGTATACAGATCTTTAACACTTTTTTTGGGGTGCTTTGCGGCACATCATCATTTTATGAACATCCCGATTTACATAATTTTATGCAACGTAAAATTCCACCAAAACATTATCAATTTGAAGCCGTATTAAGCTTGAGGACCCAATTACAGTAAATTTTTGGCACCGCACATATTTGGCCCAAATTTCAAATATATGTTTGTCCTTTTCATTGGATTTCAACTCTGCAACATAATCAGATTCATCATGAAAAAACATAACATACACTAAATCTATCACAGCAATCATACCCCAACCTAACGATTCATTGGGCAGCTTAGTGACAAAGGGCATGCAAAGGCGAACAATCAGTTTTTCGATGAATATATGACCGTTAAGGGGCTCTTGTAAGGAACAAGAGAGAGAAAAACCACTTTTTAAATCATTGAATTGCTGCAAAAACTCCTCCCAAGAACACGTCTAAGCTTCCTCATTGTCACTCCACTCGAATGACAATTTCCCTTAGCCTAGTGTGCGATTAATGCTTGTTTTCTTGTAATTTCATGTGAGTTCTTCAAGTGTGAAGAACTTGGTTTATTTTTATGCTTTTGTATATTATTTTGGAAGAGAATTTTTTTTATGAAAGATGAAGAGAGATTGATCGTATGAATGGAGAGATAAACGTGAGAAAGAGTTTGAGTTATCGGAGGCTTAAGAGTCTAGTTTTAGGACTTAGTCAATACGGTTTTATTTAGTTAATAAAAATCTTATTTTTATTTTATTTTAAATAATATAATGAATAATTATTATTAATTAATTACATTAATTCAATATCTTAAATAAATATATTAATTCATTGCTTCCACTAGGTTTAACCCCGGTAAAAGCAAGAGTTCCACTTCACGAGCTCAATTTGGGGGGGCTGCTCTCTCTCCAATTGACCCTCACCTATTGATTAATATTATTATAATATTAAGTTTAATCACGATATTAGTGTTATCCTGGAAAAAGACCATTTTACCCTTAGACCCTTCAAACCTAAGATTTCTTCTTTTTAAGTCTGATAAAGACTCGTTCGAGTAAATATTCGTATTCGTGTGCCCTATATGGTTGGACGCAACCTTTCCAAGCTCAAATAACTCCCCAAGTTAGTTGGCTTGGATTTAGTAAGGGTTCCGAGGTCTGTTTTTCTGTGCATCGATCCGTGTGAACCCTGGTCTATTCATAGGCATTCTTGACACATTATGAATTTCTTATATTATTCATTTTTAGGGTTGTTACAGGTAGCTAAAGCATGATATGTGGAAGTGGTGTGAAGTTGATTTTGGGGTAATTTAATAATTTTATTTCGATGGAAAAGTATTGTCAAATTTAAAATTAATAGTATTGACCATGTTTGGCAAGTCGTAATTTTCATGAAATGCTTAAATAGGAAAAGAGATAGATTGAGTTTGAACATATATTTGATAAGAATACTTAATAATAAGGAGGGGTTGGAAGTAAGGTAGATCATCCGAACCATCTTTCGCGGATTTTTTTTACATGGTTAAAATAATTTTTTTTATATGTATAGTAGATGTCGAACACCCTTGCGCTACTTCTATGTCTATTTCTTCTGATTTTGTATTCCCTTATCGAAAATTATGGCTCCTCCCACTAACTCAACATATATACGACTAGATAATGGCTATTAATTTTTAAAATATATTTTTACTTTGGAACTTTGATATTTTTTTTGAATCTTTGAACTCGCCATTCCATTAGATTAATATCACTAGCCAGAACCATTCTCATAAGCTTGGATAATGTCACTTACTGCAACAATTTACCAATCGGCATTTCCATATCACCAGCCGAAAACCATTGCAAAAAATTTCTTATTTATATTAATTATATTGACCTTTACTTACCACTTGTCTCATCGTAACGTACAAGAATCAATGCAAATAGGCAATTTTATACCATGTGGAAGAGACAATACTTAAGCTACTCTAGTCTACAATAATTCTATCAAAGCATTTCATCAATTAACAATTTAGGATTAACATCAAGGCAATTCACCAAAACGCAACTATCAACAAATTTTCCCTTTGTTGAATCCACTTTTCGTTTATTAAGTTCAAGCAAGTGGAGTAATTGAATTCATCAGTTTATTCTCATTACTCCTGAACACATATTATGAAGGGAAATACAAGATTATATCGCATTTACAAGGTTTAGAGGTTCACTTCACGTAATTCAATCAAATTTTACTCCGAGACTTGTGATTTATCTTTCTAAACAATGTCCATATCCACATAACCTGATCAAAGAGTTAAGCAAAATAAATACTATAAATAACAACTTTCATATGATACAGTTTGTAAAATGGGCCAAATCAACCCAAAAATCCATTCTAAAAGAAGATTGAATCCAAAGGTCATTTCTTGAAAATCATTCCCAAGCCATATGGAAGTCATTTGTGAAAACTATTTCGGAAAAGAGGTTAAAATAAGTTTAAAATCACTATTTTAACCTAGAACTCAACTTTTTTGAAAACCTTTCACTTTGTCAATCAAAACCCCAATTTTTAATGTTATTAACCATGTATGATTATAGGGAATTGATGTTTTAGGGTCACAACAACTTACCCAAATGATTCAACATGAAAAATATCAATACAAGTACCCACAGGGGATTCTCCAAACTAAAAATAGGGGGAAATTGGTGTAAATCACTAAAATTTCAGGTCGAAACCGTCTCAATTATCACTTAAGAGAACCTACGGTCACTAACACAATCATCACGAGTTACTACAAAAATAGGACCTCTCACTTTTGCGAGCCACCTTTCGTTAACGTAAAAATTGCAAAAGTGAGTAGATTTTTGTGAATGCAAGGTTCAGGGAACTTGAATCCTCTCGAACGTCAGTAGATCAATACTTAAGCAATGCTCGTGAAAATAAGATTCTCTTTTCCAAAAGCAAAGCACACCAGTATCTGCAAACCAACCAACTTTCATTAATTAAAAATACCATGAAGATTTGTTCGGAACCCCTAGACACAAAATAGATATTCAAATTTTCTGAACTCCATGTTTCAGAATCAATGGAACCATTGAAAGATGAATTCAAGGTCACCTTGAATATACATTTGAGAAATCCCAAGGAACAAACATAACGTCTAAAAGCTAAATTAAGCTCATGAGCTTAGAAAGTTCATCCATGACCTACTCTAGGCCAAAACCAATCTCCTAAATCCAATGAAACGAGAAAAATAGTTTTCGAGCATCCAAACCTGAAATGTTGAGCAATGTCAACCCAGAAGCTAAAATATACAAAGTTCCACTTAGGACCTCAATTCCATGAAAAGACTAATTTGAAATAGAGAAACCTCCTAGACCAATTTACACATTACGGGACTGATGAAATTGACAAAAAATCCATTTTGAGAGTGATGATTCCACAATTTGGAATTATGTAGTGTTATACTCTGATAGGTTTAGTGTACTCCAATGCATTTCTTCTCAAGAATTGATCGAATAACTTGAGCTTCAAGTATTCATACTTGGAGACAAAGGCATGGGAAAAGTCAAGCAAAAAGGAATAAAGGAAGTTGAAAGAATGAAGAAGTGAAGGATTGAGGACCGTGAACCCGTGTGGCATGTCGCCAAAACGTATCAACCTCGCCTTTTGTTCCACTGAGCTTAGCCTTGAAGGAAGGGATCACACTGGAGGTGAAGAAGAGCGGTCGGAGTGTCACCGAGCAGTTTGGCGAATAAGTATTATGTCGCCGAATGACCCAAAATGCAAAGATGTTGTAGGCTAATGCAAGACGGCGATAAATATACCAAAGAGACTATCATCGAGTAGATCGACAATACCGAGTAACTACTCCAGGTGGTCCTTTGCAGCATAATTTTTTAAAAACTATAATTACATGTTAATATTTTTATCTTGGTATCAAATTTCATAATTTTAAACAATAATTTTTAAACTTAGATTCTAATTTGAGTTTTCGAGAGCTCTTGGGAATCTTTACTTTTGAACCTTGGAGATTTTGAGATTCTCATCTTGAAGAAATCAAAAGTGGTTTTGGAAATTATTTATTCTAGACTTGATTCAAGAGAAAATAAATCATACCAATTCATGTTACTTCGATTTGTTACCATTTTAGTCTTTTTTTCTATATCTAGCTAAAACCCCAATTCTTTGGGTGTGATTTTGTACATATGAGTTAAATCTATTGTTGGGTGTGCTTATTCTTATTATATTCACTGTTTAAATGTGATTAGACTTTGTAGTTGCATTTGAATTAAATGAGGTTGTAGCTGCAAATACGATTTCACCTTTCCCAGATTTCAGATCGAGAGAGTGATTGGGCTAAGCCACAGGGTACAACTCGATGCTTGAGAGAAACCTTTGTTATTCGGGATAAGTTGCTCGAGAGAGATTTCACCTAGGCATTTTGTCCTCTGCATCTGCTTTAGTAGAATACCATTCTTCAATGCTTTCCACGAGTTACCACGTTCTTAGACTAGGTACTACAAACAAGGAGCATTAGGTAGAAATAGGTCAGGTCTTAAAAGGTACAACCAACAACAATAACCATTAAGTATTAGTTTCTTGTAACCTCTTCCAATGTCAGAAATCCTTAGCAATTTTAATTATCATTTCTTTCCCTATTTTACGTATAAAAGGTCTATTCATTCCAAAGACTCCTCTTAAAACTAGCTTCATGAACAGTTTCATAGATCACCGAATCGAAAATTCCGTATAGAAATTTACAGTAGATTCTATTTACATAGAAGGGTTTCAATGTGGGTGAATGTACATAACATATATATCCTATATTTCAGCATAAGAGAGGACAATTGAATAACACTTCACTTCCCACTAAAATTTTGATCTTTTTCACAAAATCAGAACAAATTATAGATAAAATCATACCCATAATTATATACATTTCTATATATTTTTCTTTTGAGCTTCAAGTATCAACCATCATTATATCACCGTCTTCATCACGCATTGCATCCAGATCACTTTCTCTAAGATCATCCTCCTCACCAACTTCAGTCAAGATTGATGTTGTTGATACTGTTAGGAATCTACTTTTGAACACGAGTAAATTTAATTTTATTGTCAATATTTTAAGTAAGACTTAGTCAATCAGTTGTTTGTCATGCTTTGCTATTATTTAGAAGTTGTTTAGTGACTGCTAGATCATGTATTATTATTTTTACATTTTATTCTATGATTTTATACATCTAATCTGAAGCATTAATAAAAACACAACTCTTCTTCCTTTTCAATTATGTTCTCTTCTTTCTTTATGTTTTTGGTGCAACCTTTGATTTCCCTGTGTTATTTAGCTTAAGTAGATTTTAAAAACCATCAATTTGTATAAGATCTTTATTTTTTAAGGGATATCTTATATGGGCGCCAATCATATTTCGTGAATACCATGAATGAAGAAGCAATTTATTCTTCAATGGCACCACCAACTTTTTGTGGAGAAAGTTATCGACTCTGGGCTTATAGAATGCAGATATATATATATGGAAGCTTGGGATATGTGGGTGGCTGTAGAAGATGAATACATCATTTCTCCCTTGCTAAAAAATATGACTATGACGCAAATAAATAATCACCAGGAAAGGAATATTAGGAAATCAAAGGCAAAAACATGTTTATTTGCTTTAGTTTCATCCACTGTCTTCACTCGTATCATGTCTCTGATGTCAGCGAAAGAGGTATGGGATTATCTTAAGCCTTAGTATGAAGCAGATGAGAGAATTCGAGGGATGCAAGTGCTTAATTTAGTACGTGAGTTTGAGCTGCACAAGAGGAAGGATAGTGAAACCATAAAGGAATACAATGGCCGAATTCTTAACATTGTCAATCATGTTAGTTTCATGGTTCCACTTTAACGATTCAATGATCTCTTGTAACGGTACCCGAAAGATTTGAGGATACCATTAAAACCTTAGAAAATACTAAGGACTTGTCTAGTATTACACTAACAAATCTATTTAGTTCCTTTCAAGGACAAGAGCAACGACGTGTTATGATAGAAGAAGGAGTTGTTGAAGGAGGTTTACTTGCCAAGCATCAATATAATATACGATATAAGAAAAGAATAACAAGAAATACCATACAATATATGGAGAAGGTGCAACACGCAACAACAAAAACAAACAGGTAGCTTTAAAGGAAACTACCCTCCTTGTAAGCATTGCGCAAGATCGGACGCACACCTTTCAAGTGTTGGAGAAGGCCTGAAGCTAAGTGCAGTAATTGCAATTAGTTTGGGAATGAAGCAATCATTTGTAAGAACAAAACTCAGAAGCAGGATGTAGATTTTTGAGTTGTAAATGAACAAGAGGAGTATTAACTATTTGTTGCATCATATTTTGCAAGCAACATTTATAGCGAGTCGTGATTGATTTATAGTGGATACAAAAATCATATGACTCATGATAGAGAACTCTTCAATGAATTGAATCCTACTCGAGTTGTCAATGTTTGAATAGGCCATGGTGATCACATTCCAGTAAAAGGAATGGGAACTATTGCAGTTGAGACACAAACAGGTACAAAAACAATAACAGATGTTCTTTATGTACCAAGCTTAGACCAAAACTTGTTAAGTGTTGGTCTATTGTTAGGAAAAACTTTCAAACTTTATTTTGAATATAAGTATTGCTTTATCAAGGATTCCTTAGGGCAAGGCATGTTTAAAGTAAAAATGGAAGGAAAGAGTTTCTCATTAGATCCATTTAAGAAAGAACAAATGTTGTATTCAGCAAAAGAAAATGCCACTAGTTATGACATAAGAGACTCGGGCACTATAATTATCAAAGGCTTGTCAAGATGCAAAAGTTGAAGATGGTGGAGAGCTTACCTGATTTAGAAGCAAATTCTGCTGAATGGCATGCCTGTCAATTTGCTAAGCAACACAGAATTCCATTTCCAAATCAACCTGGAGAGCCTCAGAAAAGCTACAACTAGTTCACACTGATGTCGCACAGCCTCAAATATCTCCATAACTACAAGATAACATCTATTACTTTCTTTTCGTTGAACATTTTACAAGAATTGTTGGATTTTTTTCTTGACATTCAAGTCAGAAGTTGCTGGTGTATTTTGAAAATTCAAGAAATTGGTAGAAAATCAAAGTAATTGTAAGATTCAAGATTTGAGGTCTATTAATGGGAATCAACGAAAATTGATTCATCTAATAAGGAGGCCGACAATGTGCATCAACTTACAACACCACACAAACAAGAAAAAAATGGTGTTAGTGAAAGAAGGAATAGATGGATAATGGAGATGGTCAGATGTATGTTGCCAAGATATTCTGAGCAGAGGCAGAAAGTACCACAATTTTGATGCAGAATCGACTTCCAAATAAAAGCTTTGAAGGATAAAACACCATTTGAAGTTTGGTACGGGTTTAAGACTTCACTATGTTTTCTTTAATAAAAAAAAAAATAAAAAGAAAGAATTAAAAATAAAAAAAAAAACAATTGATGAAAATAAAAAATAAATGAAAAAAAAAAAAAAAAAAAAAAAAAGAATTAAAAAATAAATTAAAAATAAATAATAACAAAAAAACAAAAAAAACAAAAAATTAAAAAAATAAAAAACAAACAAAAAAACAACAAATAAACAACAAAAAAAAAAAAAATAAAATAAAACAAATAAAACAAAAAAAAAAAATTAAAACAAACTAAAAAAAATTAAAAAAATTAAAACAAAAAAACCAGTAAACCCCCCCCCCCCACTCTCCCCCCTCCCCTCCCCCCCTCCCCCCCCCCCTTCCCCCCCCCCCCCCCCCCCCCCCCACCCCCCCCCCCCCCCCCCCCCCCCCCCGCCCCCCCCCCCCCCCACCCCCCCCCCCCCCCCCCCTTTTTCCCCCCCCCCCCCCCCCCCCCCCCCCCCCCCCCCCCCCTTCCCCTCCACCATTCCCCCCCCCCGCCCCCCCCCCCCCCCATTCCCCCCCCACCCCCCCCCCCCCTCCCCCCCCCCCCGCTTCCCCTCCCCCCCCCCCCACCCCCCTCCCCCCCCCCCCCCCCCCCCCCCCCCCCCCCCCCCCCCCCCCCCCCACCCCCCCCCTTCCCCCCCCCCCCCCCCCGCCCCCTCCCTTCCCCCCCCCTCCCCCACCCCCCCCCCACCCGCCCCCCCCTGCCCCCCTCCCCCACCCCCCCCCCCGTCCCCCCCTTCCCCCCCCCCCCCCCCCCCCTCCCCCCCCCCCTCCCCCCCCCCCCCACCCCGCCCGCACCCCCCCCCCCCCCTAAAAATAAAAAAAAAAAAAAAAAAAAAAAAAGTGTTTGGTTGTGTTTGTTTTATTATTTTCCTCGGGTTAACGTGACACAATTGACAGAAGGAATATAGGCGTCCATGTGGGTATAATGGAGTGTTCTTCTAAAAAGCTACAAGGTCTATCCATCACTCTCAGGAAAGATGACAATTAGAAGAGATGTTCATTTTAGTTAGAATGAACAATGGGACCTGAAAAAGAAGCTACATCAGAAATTAGGAAGATGCTCTCTAGAAGAAATTCATCCCTCTTGAAGACAAACAACAGAACACTAGCATCAAGAAATAGAAATGATAATCGCACTCAAGGGGAAGAAAATTGTGTCAGATATCTAGCAGAGGTGTATTCGCCATCCTATGAAACTTTTTGGCCCCGTAGAAGCTATGCAAGACCCAAAATGGAAGAAAGATAGAAAAGTCATTGGTGTGAGATGGGTTTTCAGAATAAAGTTAAATGCAAATAGTTCCATCAGCAAATACAAGGTGAGGCTTGTAGTTAAAGAATACAAACAAATTTATGGTGTTGATTACTCTGACACTTTTTCTTTTGTCGCACGATTAGACACAATCAAATTGCTACTCGCAATAGCAGCACAAATGGAATGGAAGGTGTTCCAACTTGATGTCAAATAATCTTTCTTAAGTGGCATACTAGAAGAGGAAATATGTGTTGACTAAACATTAGGATTTTTCAAAAAACAGCTATGAAGACAAAGTCTATCTGCTAAAAAAGTCTTTGTATGGACTACAACAAGCACCATGAGCTTGGTATAATAGGATAGATGATCACCTGTTAAGCTTGGGTTTTATAAAAATCTAGTCAGAATCGACTCTATATGTAAAACATAAAGACAATGATATCCTTATTATGTCTCTTTATGTTGAGAATCTTTTGGTAACATGAAATAACAAAAGGCTGGTTGAGGAATTTAGAGAAGAAATGATACATGTTTTTGAGATGACAGATCTTGGTCTTGTAACCTATTTTCTTCCAATAGAGATCAAGAAAATAAAAAGTGAAGTGTTCATTTGCCAAAAGAAATACGCAAAGGAAGTTCTGAAGAAGTTTCAAATGGAAGGAATGCAAGTCGATAAAGAAGATGAATCAAAAAAAAGCCTTAAAGAGTATGGAGCTGACAAAGTTGATGAAGTTATTTGACGCTTGATTGATGCCTTAATGTTCCCTCACTTCAACAGGCATGTATTTTTATTTGTTTGTAAATCTGTTATCTTTTTTCATGTACTATGCAAGTGAAATGCATTGAAGAGAAGCAAAAAGAATATTAAGATATATCAAAGGTACTATTGATTATGATATAATGTTTGAGAAGTGTCCAAGCTTCAAGTTACTTGGATTCTCAGATAGATATTGTCCAGGATCCGCAGATGATATGAGAAGTACCTCTAGCCATTGTTTCATCATAGGTTTAGGAATATTCTCATGGTCATCTAAGAAATAGGAAATTGTTGCACATTCAACTACAGAAGCTGAATTCATAACAGTAACAAGAGTAGTAGACCAGGTCTTGCTGTTTAGAAAGATCATGTATGATTTACATTTAGAACAGAAGGAAAGTACTATCATTCTTGTCGACAACCAGGCAACTATTGCAATCTCAAACAATTTGGTGTTTCACAAGAAGAACAAGCATTTCAACATCAAGTTCTATTTCCTGGGATAAGTGCAACAAAGGGGAGAAGTGACTCTAGTCTACTAAATGTCTAAAAACCAGCTATTTACTAAGGCTTTACCGATCAGCAAATTCAATCTTCTTAGACAGAAAATTGTAGTTTGCAGTATCCAAAGCAAGAAGGACTTTTAGGAATCTTCTTTTCAACTGTAGAAAATTTAATTTTACTACATATGTTGTGAGTAAGACTTAGTCAATTAGTGGTTAGTAATGCTTTCCTATTTATTTAGGAGTTATTTACTGACTGCTAGATCATGTGTTATTATTTTTACTTTTCATTCTAGGCTTTTATATATCTAATCTGAAGCATTAATAAAAACATCTCTTCTTCTGCTTCAATTTTGTTCTCTTCCATCTTTACATTTTAGGTGTAGACTTTCATTTTACAGTATTACTTAGATTAAATAGATTTTTAAAACCATCACATACTGTGAAATTTTCTCGAAATTCTCTACCACCAATTTCATCATCCAAAATCACTTTTAGTTCATATTCATCTTCTTGTAGCAATTTATACTGACAGAGTGGACAAGTATTACTCCGGATAAGCCAAGGAATAATACAATCATTATGAAAAAAATGCTTACAAGGCAATTGACAAGATTCCGTATCAATTCCAAATTTCTCCATACAAATCGAACAATTTTTCGGCGATTCATTGATTTTCACACTCAAAAATGAGTGGATAAACAATTTAAGAGTCGGTGAACTGAATTGAGGTGAGTTAAACAACTCAAACGAAAGATCATCGGAATCACTCTCATCGATTCAGTATTGGAGTCAGAATAATTAAAAATAATAGAATCATTGGTGGAAAGGGTATAATTTGAAAGAGTTAAATGTTGAGGAAAAGGTATAAAACTAGAAATGGTGTAATTAGGGAGGAGGTGGCGATGAACTCAACGAGGGTAACGAAAGGAGGAGCTAAAGTCGGCGGTGGTGATAATGTGAAAGGCATCGTTGTTGTTGTAGCACCGGTAAGAATGGCAGTGGCAAGGATGGCCTCCGTCATCGACATGACGGACCTTTGGTGTTGCCTTTCTTGGTTTTCTCAAGGCACACACTATACTCTTAACTTTTTCTTTATTTTATTTTTGGAGAAAAGTTGAGAATAGTTTCTATTTAAATTGTTTTTTGCATGAATCCATGGAATTATAGGATCATTATTATATTTTGACATCAAATTGTATTTTGTTTTGTGTTAAAAATATTAAAGTTACGGCCAAAAATATATTTATATCTAAATTATTCCATTTTAAGATATAAATTAATTAAGTTAAAGGCCAAAAAAAGTTGGTGAAACACACCAAGATGTTGACTCAATTAAATGGTTGTCTTGATACACTTCTAGGCATGTATGTCCATAAAATATTCGTCCACCTACCATAGGTTCTAGAAACTTATTAATGTATTAGTTTATTTATTATATTTTTATGGGAAAAAAAATAAAAATATCCTCAAACTATCTGAAAGAAGCTAGAATGTCCACCGTTTATACTTTGGCTAAGAAATGTCTTTACTGCCAATACTTTCGCTAAAAATGTCTTTGCAGTCAAAACTTTGGTCCAAAAATGCTCTTATAGTTTACAAAATGTGTCAAAATTCTCTTTTTACAATACTATTTTTTTTAAAACAACGTCTGCTTCATATTTTATCAATGAACACTATCGTGTTTTCTTTCTTTCTAAAAAATCACTTTAACAATAAAAACGTAGAAATTTTTTTCTTCCTCTTAGGGTGTTGTTTTGTATGAAGGAAAATTTTTGCATGAAATATTACCTTAATATATTTTTTTTCTTTAAAACAATAAACTTTTAATTATTTTCTCATATTTGGTTGTTCAGTAAAAAAAATTCTGCAAAAGATTTTTAGTTTTTGATTTATGAATGAAAAATATTTTTTAGAAATGTCTTTTATATTACTAGGGTATAAACTTATTTTTGAAATTGAATGTTATGTTATAAAAAATGTTATGGTATAAAAAATATATTTGTATCAAAATTATTCCATTTTTTGATATAAATTGTTGAAGTTAAGTTCAAAAATACATTTTATATCTGAATTATTTCATTGATTAGTGAAACACATCTAGATGTTGATTAGATCAAACCGGTGTCTGAATATGCTTGTAGTTGCATGTCCATAAAATTTATGTTCACCTACCATAGGTTTTATTTTTAATTCCACTTTTTTTTACTAGCAATTGATGAAAGATTAATTCTTTTCATATAATTTTATTAATTTTTTTAATATTCTAAACTCTCCCCTTTTTAAGTCGGAGAAAATCAATGTCAAAACTGTAATGACCCGCGAGGTAATTTTTGAAGAATTTGAATTATTCGTATTACTTGAGTTAATTTCTTTATTGTTAATTGTAGATAATGAAATTAATAGATAGTTAGTGGGCTAAAGTGATCATTTATTTAAGATCATATATAAAAAAAAAAGTTATTGACTTTAATAAATTTAATAAACAATTAATTTAGAAAAGAAGGAGAGGCAAAAACTTACCTGAGCGACGCACACGAGAGGAAAAGGAATAGTGATCTGCAGGTTACAATCGTTCGTACTTTATTATAATTGGATTGCTGAATTGTTTATAGCTAAAGGCAATAGTCTATGAATTTCAGAAATTGAGTTTGGCGGTGCAACTAATGTGTTCTTCTGTCGGTCATTCATGGTGGGCAAATTGAGGGCATGTGAAGACAAATTGTTGATTGGCATTAAAAGACCATTATATTTATATAAAAGGATAAAATTAATGAGGTGCAATAATTATTAGAATGAAAATTTAGTCATGTTGTTGTAAGCATGTTAATGTGACGATGGGAATTCTGGGAATGTTGGCAAGTTTCTGGGAATTTTAGCAAGACTTGAAATACTTTCGGAATAAGTAATCATGACACTGATTGGGGGGGGCTCATTCTGATCCTACATTGGTACTACTGTAGCATATGGCTCATTAGAGTCCATACATTGGTTAGAGGAAAAGAGTTTAAAAGAAAGAAAATCGAACACAATTCTACAACGTGAATATGAATTCATTCGAGCGTAATTTTTAGAGTCTTAGTTATTATATTATGGTTCAATTTTTGATATATTGGTATGCATATGATTTAAATATTGGGTGAATGACATTTTGTGGGTACCATTTAAATTACGATATTGAAAAAAATTTGGATGAAATCCTAGTCTTGAAACTTAAACAATATAATAGTTGAAATGATAGTTGCATCAAGAATTAAGAACTTGATTTTACATTTGGATGAATTTTTAGTTTAAGATTAAACACATAATAATGTGAGTGTTGTTAGTTCCGAAACCTTATTGTGAAAATCTACACTTGATAGATCCCATCGATTCGTAAGCTCAACGGAAAGAAAAGGGTCAAGTCCCGGAGTAATTGTTCGGTTGGCTAAGGCAAGTGGATTTCTAAACTCTTTTTAAGCTTATGAAATTCGTGTATTTTTTTGTGTGGTGATTAGAATGATTTGGAGACTTGTTGCTTATTTGTTGGTGTTGTATTCCTTGTTGCCAATTGTGCTTTGTTATCAAAATGGTTATCTCCCCATTTTTCATTTGAGCATGTCACTTGACTTGTATCTGAGACATGGTTGTGATAAGAGTTAAATGATAAGAGGATGTACCATTTCGAGGTTCGTATCCACACCGCGATGGATATTATATTTTGAGGGATGTATCACGCGTGATGCTACGATTACTATTATCGAGGGTCTTGTCATGCGCCGCGACAGATACATGAACAGATATGTCTCCAGTGGGTCCCAGATTGAGAGACAAGGGGTGTGTATTGTTAGGGAAGACTTGCATCACTATACATGACATTGTATCTCATGACATTACACATTTTTATTATTGATGAAATTGAACACGTGTTTTGCTAATCTTGTGATGTTTCTCTTTGAAACTTGTGACTTTTGAATATTGAGTTGCTATTGAGAATATTAAAACTGATAGAGTGTGGTTGTTGAGTTGTGTATTTGGTAAACTATGAACTGTTAGGCTGTAGTGTGGAGGTTCAGAGAGGGTGTAAGGAGTACCCGTAATTTGTTCACTTAACTTGTATTTAGAGGTGTGCTTTTTGGGTTGTACTCAACCCTTGCTTCTAAAAATTTTTGTAGGTTACGAGCCCGGATCTTCGTGATACCTTCCATTTTTTTCGTTTCAGATACATCTTGTGGAGGATTGTGAGCTAGCTGCTTGTCATCTCTGCGAACTTTTCTACTCCAGTTTATGACTTTGTTATTACTTGAAAGACAACTTCTTTTAACACTCGTATTTTTATTTCAATTCTAATATTTACATTAGAGGTTTGTACACGTGACAACCTGGTTTTGTGGATTGAATTAAGTTGACTTTTTTTCGTTATAGAAAATACTATTGGACTTCTATTTATTTCAGCACTTTGTTAGATGTTGGGTATTAGGCTGACTTGTCTTGGAGGGATAAGACGAGTGCATTTAGACCCATTTTTTGGTCGTGACAAATGTATCGAACCATGTTTATAGGTCCTCCGTATATACATGCCGAGTTTACGTAGAGTCTCAAGGATCAGTACGGAGACATCTATACTTATCTTTGAGAGGATATAAAGACTATTAAGAAACTTTCTTTTGTTCATTCTTTCTTATCGTGCGTGGTTTCCTTATTTTGTACTGAGTTGTTGTATACTATTTTGACAGATGACGAGGATTAGTGCTAATGTTACTGGCGGTAGAAAGGAGACACTTCCCGAGGTAGTTGTTGAGTCCCCAACTAGGGGTAGTGGTAGAGCTCGAGATAATGGTCATGCTCGTGGTACGACACTAGCCATAGGTCGTGGCCGTAGAGCAGCACTAGTGAGAGGTCGTGCTAGAGAGGTCTCTCTAGAGCCTCAGAATGATGACAGAGAGGACCAGGTTCCTCCAGAGCCTGCAGTCACACCTTTGTTTCAGGATATATTACTGAGGGTGTTAAGTATGATGGAGGGCTTTACTCAGACCCAAAAGCAGCAGCAAGCTCCAATTGTTCAGGATGCAGTGCGCAGCTACTAGTGGATCCCGCGGTTCAGAATGATGTTGAACCAGTAGTTGGGGGTCAATTTGCACCGGTGTTTGTCTGACAGAGGATGGGTATCCTAGGTATGAGAGATTTTGAAAGATGGACCAACCTCAGTTTCACAGTGGGAAGAGTGAGGACACTCATGAGTTTCTGACTACATGCCAAGATTTACTAGAGGTGGTTGGATTAGCTGAGTCACATGGGGTTCGATATGCTACACTCCATCTTGGTGGGCCAGCGAGAGACTGGTGGAGGACTTATTCGGGGGTTTTGCTAATTGGATCTCCTCTTGTGAATTGGGAGCAGTTTTCTAGTGCAGTCCATGATCGTTTTATCCCTAGTAGCGTGTGAGAGGAGAGTCGCTTGAGGTTTGAGAGTCTGAGATAGCATGGTTTGTCAGTTACAGAGTATGAGGCACATTTTTGTTTTTTGTCTAGGAATACGTTAGCCATTATTCCAGATGAGAAAGAAAGGATCCGCAGATTTGTGAAGGGATAGACTTTCTTAATCTAGTCAGCTGTGTTTCGGGCATCTAGAGAGGGGGCTTCTTTCCAGTCCATTGTGAGCGCCGCCAAAGAGGTGAAATCTATTGAGAGAGAGGAGTCTGGGGGCCCTAAAAGGGCCCGTACATCAGGTCAGTTTCATGATGCCTCATGTAGAGGTATAGGATCACAAAGAGGGAGTGGTTCCTTTCAGCAGCGGGGACCCATTCATGCATCTTTGCCGACATCTGATGGTGGTAACACATCTAAGGGTTCTTATAGCCAGGGTCAGTGCTCGTACGGTCCAGTGCAGTGACCTACAGGCCGTGGCAATTATAGTGGGTTTTCAGGGTCCTCACAGTAGTTCCCTGGTCAGAGACTTTTCTCTACCTGTGGATTTCCTAATCACCTGATGCGGCAATTTACTTCTCAAAGGGGTTGTAGTGGGACTCGACCTAAGTCTTCATTTTAGACTAGACCTTCATCACCATAGAGTAGAGGTCGTGGCAGAGTTCAGTCAGGTATAGGTGATAGTGTTTCTACTAGTGGTGTTACAGCTCAACAGAGTGAGAGTATAGGTACCACCCAGTCTAGAGGTGGACGAGGGAGCCACTGTTATGCTTTTCAAGGGAGACTTGAAGTGGAGACCTTTGATGCTCTTATTACAGGTATCCTCCTAGTATGTCATCGACCTGCATCTGTATTGTTTGATCAAGGGTCTACAATCTATTATATGTCTACCTATTTTGCTGCTTAATTTGATATGATGTGTGATAGCATGAATGTACCTATTTGTGTTTCTACACCCGTGGGTAAGCCCTTAGTGGTGGATCAAGTGTATCGATCCTGTCTATTTCTTTGGCTGGGTATGACACTTGGGTAGACTTAATAATTCTGGGGATGGTAGACTTTGATGTCATCTTGGGTATGAATTGGATTTTTCCTTATCATTTTTTCCTTGATTGTAATGCTAAGACTGACTTTAGCGATGCCTGGTGTTCCAAGACTTGAGTTGAATGGTGTTAGTGGTTCTTATCCTACCAAGGTCATATCTTTTATCCATGCTTGGAGATTGGTGGAGAGAGAGTGTTTGTCTTACTTAGATTTATTCGGGGTACTAGTGTCGAACCACCTCACATGGACTGTGTTTAGGTGGTTCAGGAGTTTCCCGATATATTTCCTTCTGATCTTCCAGGTGTTCCTCCCGATAAGGATATTGATTTTGCAATTGATTTGGAGCCAGACACTAAGCCTATTTCTATCCCTCAATATTGTATGGCTCCAGCAGAGTTGAAAGAATTGAAGTATCACTAGCAGAATTTATTGAGTAAGGGTTTTATTCGCCTTAGTGTATCACCTTTGGGTTCCCCTGTATTGTTTGTGAAGAAGAAGGATGGGACTATGAGGATGTGTATTGATTACAGATAGAAGCTAACGGTGAAGAATAAGTATCCACTTCCGCGTATTGATGACTTATTTGATCAGCTACAGCGAGCATCATTGTTCTCTAAGATTGACTTGAGGTCTGGGTATAATTAGTTGAGGATTAGGGCATCATATATCCCTAAGACAACTTTTTGGACCTGATATGAGCATTATGAGTTCCTAGTGATGTCCTTCGGATTGACTAATGTCCCTGCTACATTCATGGAGTTGATGAATGGGGTGTTTCGATCACACCTTGATTCTTTTGTGATTGTTTTGATCAATGACATCTTAGTTTACTCCAAAACTGAGGAGGACCATGTTCGACATTTGAGGTTGTACTTCAAAAGTTTAGAGAGGACAAGTTGTATGACAAGTTCTCAAAGTGTGAGTTATGGCTTCTGTAGAAATCTTGGGACACGTGGTGTCCAAGGAGGGTATTAGAGTAGATCCGGCAAAGATTGAGGCAGTTAGAGGTTGGACAGGACCTACCTCACCTACTGAGATTCAGAGTTTTGTGGGATTGGTAGGCTATTATCGACGATTTGTTCAGAGTTTCTCTACTATTACAGCTCCATTGACTAGACACAGGGTGTGGATTTTCAGTGGTCTGATTAGTGTGTGCGGAGCTTTCAAAAACTCAAGACTTTGTTGACTTCAGCTCCTGTGTTGACTCTACTTGATGAGGGTGTAGACTTTACAGTGTATTGTGATTCTTCAGGAGTTGGATTGGTTGGTGTGTTGATGGAGTAGGGGAAAGTGATTGCTTATGCTTCTAGGAAGTTAAAATCCCATGAAAAAACCTACCCTACTCATGATTCGTAGTTGGCGGCTGTGGTATTTGTACTTAAGTTATGGCATCATTATTTGTATGGGGTAGATTGTGAGATCTTCATTGATCATCGGAGTCTTTAGTATATCTTTAGTCAGAGGGATTTGAACTTAAGGCACCGGAGATGGACTGAGTTGAAGAAGGACTATGATGTGACCATTCTATATCATCCAGGGAAGTCCAATGTTATGGCCGATGCTCTGAGTAGGAAGACTCATAGCATGAGGAGTCTTGCAACGCTTAGTATTGATGAGAGACCATTGGCTAGAGATGTGCAAATATTATCTAACAGTCTTGTCCGCTTGCAGATTTCAGAAGAGAGTGATGGGATGATTGCTTTTATTGAGTCTCAGTCTTCTTTAGTCAAGAAGATCCATGAACACCATTATAATGATAAAAAGTTATGTATCATTCGAGATAATGTATTAAGAGGGGAATCTAAGGAGGATGTCCTTGATTCTGATGGTGTCTTGAGGATCAGATGCAGGAATTGTGTGCCTAAGACAGGCAATTTGATTAGATTGAATCTTGAGGAGGCCCATTGTTCTCGGTATTCCATCCATCCGGGAGCAGCGAAGATGTATCATGATCCGAGTCAGCATTACTGGTGGTGTGGGATGAAGAGGGATATTTCATACTTTGTTTCGAGGTTTTTGACATGCCACCAGGTCAAGTGTGAGCACCAGTGTCCCGGGGGTGTATCTCAGAGGATGTCTATTCCTACTTGGAAGTGGGAGCGGATTACCATGGACTTTGTTGTGGGTTTACCTACTACAGTGGGTTGTTATGACTCTATTTGGGTCGTTGTTGATAAGCTGACCAAGTCTGCCCACTTCATTCCACCAGAAAAGTTAGTCGAGCTATATATCAGTCAGTTTGTGCGATTACATGGAGTTCCTATTTCTATCATATCAGATCGAGGTTCAAGTTTTATTACTCTTCTCACTTCGGAAGGCATTACACATGGTCTGTGTACCCAGTTAGATATAAAGTAAACCTTTCACCCTCAGACAATGGTCCAGTCTGAGCGGATGATTCAGGTGTTGAAGATATGCTTCGTGCGTGTGTGATCGATTCAGTACTCTAGATTGATAGCATTTACCCTTAGCAATAGTTTTCCTACCTACATAACAATTATCAACTCTAGTATTTAGATTGCCCATTGGGCATTGTATCGCAGAAGGTGTAAATCTCTGATTGGTTGGTTTGATTTGGCGGAGATTGACCTCTTTGGATACAAACCTTTGCTAGGATGCTATAGAGCAAGTCCTATGATTTCACTATAGAACTATTGACAAGAGTCAGAGTCGACAGAGAGTTATGAAGACCAGAGAGTTAGAGACTAGAGTTTAGGGGTGATCATGTTTTCTCCGAGTATCACCCATGAAGTGTGGATGAGGTTCGGAAAGAAGGGCCAGCTTAACCCCGATGAGAGGTAGCTTATAGTTGGCGTTGCACCTAATTTGTCTGCAGTTCTCCTGTTTCATGTCTCTATCCTCGGAAGTAATATTCCGGATGAATCTCATGTGATTTCACTCGATTCTATGGAGGAGGTCCCGACTTGACAAATGAGAAGGACCTATATATATTTGATACCAACAAGACTTAGGACCAAGAGAATTTCGTTCACTTGAGTTGCAGTGGAAGCACCGTTTAGTAAGGAGAGGCCAACTTGGGAGACAGACTCATATGCTGCCAATACCCTCAGCTTTTTTGAAGCTTCAGGTACCTTCTTTTACTTTATTTCAAAGACGAACATGATTTTAGTGGTTGGATAATGTAAAATAGCCCTGAGTTATTTTTAGAATTTGAATTATTTCGTATAACTTGAGTTTGAATTTCATTTAATGATTAATTGTATATAATGGAATGAAAGATCGTTAGTGAGCTATAGTATCATTATTTAAGTCCCTATACTATTACGTCATGTAATAAAATAAATAAGTTAGTGATTTTAAGTCACTTATAATACAATTAATTTAGAAAAGAATGAGAAGGCAAAAAACCTTAACTGAGCGCAGCCCACGAGAGGAAATGAATAGTGATTTTGGCAGGTAACAACGCTCTGTACTTTATGATAATTGGGATTGCCTTGATGTGTTTATTGGGCTAAAGGCACTAGTTTATGATTTTAATGATATTGATTTTTGGCGGTGCAATTATGATTTTTCTGTCCCGGTCATTCATGGTTGGCAAATTGAGGGCATGTGAAGCCAAATTGTTGATTGGCATTAAAAGGCAATTATATTTATATAAAAGAATAAAATTAATTAGGTGTAATAAATATTAGAAAGAAAATTGAGGCATATTGTTTTAAGCATGTTAATGTGACACTAGGAATTCAGGGAATGTTGGCAAGTTTCTGGGAATTTTAGCAAGTCTTGAAATACTTTTGGAATAAATAATGATGACCACTGATTGGCTCATTATGTTTCAATCATTGGTTGAAGGAAAGGTGTTGAAAAGAAAGAAAATATCTACACAATTCTTCAACGAACTCGATATGGAATTCAGTATAGCGTAATATTGTCTCCTTAGTGATTATTTAGATTCAAGTTTTGATATATTGATATGCTTATGATTTAATAATGGGTGAAAGACATTTTGTAGGACCATTTAAACTAATGATATTGGAAAAAAAATTGAGATGAAATCGGCAAGACTTGACAACTTGAAAAAATAATATTGAATGATGATTTTTTTGCAATCAATAATTAAGAAAAAAAATGTTATATATTGGTTGAATAATTTTAGTTCAAGAGTCAACCCTATTAATGTAGTGTTGTTAGTTCCTAAACCTTATGTGAATAGCTATCTGATAATCTCAATCATCAAGAAGCTCAAAGGAAAGAGAGCTAAGTCCCAAAGTAATTTTTCGGCTTGGCTAAGCCCAGTGGATTTTCCTACACGCTTGTTAAGCGTATGAATGTGAGATGATTTGGAGGACTTGTTTGCTTATTTATTGTGTTGGTATTCCTTGTTGCAAATGGTGCTTTGATATCAAAAAGGTAATCTCCTTATTTTTCATGTGAGCTTTCACTTGAATTGTATCTGGAAACATGGGTTGTGAATAAGAGTTAGTGATAGATGATGTAACCGTTTCGAGGTCGTATTCCGCTCACCACGATGGATATTTATTTTGATGACGTATCGCGCGTGATGCGATGGTTCTATTATCGAGGTGTATCGTCGTACTACAACAGATGCTGGAGAGATATGTCCCCCTGGGCCCAGACTTAGAGACAGCGAGTATGTATCATTATGTAAGACATCATCATGTACTTGCACATTTGCAATCTCATGGCATTGCACATTTTAATTATTGATGAACGTTAACACGTATTTTGATGCATCTTGTGAGTGTTTTCTATTTGGTTTTCAAACTGTGACAGTTAAATATTTGAGATTGCTATTGAGAATATGAAAATTGATAGAGTGTGGCTATTGAGTTGTGTGTTTTGGTAACTAAGAGCTGTTAGGGTGTAGTATGGAGGTTCAGAGCGGTGTAAGGAGTCCCATATTTGGGTTCACTTAACTTTGTTTAGAGGTTTTGTGCTTGTTGGGTACCAACCCGGACCTAACCGGCGTGTTTTTATACTCACACCCCCTTGCTTCTACAAATATTTGTAAGTTACGATCCCGGATATTCTGATACCTCCATTCCTCTTCGTTTCGGATGCAACTTGTGGATTATTGTGGGTAGCTGCTGTCATCCTCAGTGAACTTTCCTACACCATTTATGACTTTGTTTCACTTGAAGACACTTCCATGTAGTACTCGATTTTTTATTTCAATTTTAATGTTTACATTAGTGGCTTGTACACGTGACAACTTGGTTTTGGGGATTGAATTGAGTTGACTTGTTTCCTTATAAAAAATACTATTGGACTTCAGTTTATTTCAGCACTTTGTTAAATGTTGGGTTTTAGGATGACTTGTCTTGGTGAGATAAGACGGTGTCATCACACCCATTTTTGGGTCGTGACAAAGACCGAGACGAGATAACGACTAAGAAGATGGAGAAGAAGATGATGAATATCATGGTGGAAGTATATTTAAATGGTGATAGTTTTAACCTTGAAACTTCTTTTTTAACTTAATATTAATTTATTTGGATTTGTCATAATAAAATTATTTTTCTACATGGAGTGTAACGTTATATAATATATAAACAAATGAGAGTGCACACATCATCGTCAGAAATAACTCAAGGAATGTTTAGCTAACTACTAAGTTATAATTCAACTATCAAAGTTATACTCTCAATAGTTCATATATGAAACTTAAAAAGCTAAGATAGTTTAGTTTGAACCTTTTAACTCTAAACATTATTATTATTATTATTGTTATGTTATAAAGGTCTACTTTGTATTTGCTTCGGAAAAAGTTATGACTCTAAAATTTTTAGTAATCCTTATTTTAAGGACAAGGAAATTTTCCTTATAAATAAAGAATTTTCTTGGTAATAAACCACGAAGAAAAATAATTAAGTCTTCTCTTTTTCTCTATTATATTTCTGTATTATTATTTTATAATTTAATAACACATTACACACAAATATCTAGCCTTTTATTGGAGTTTAATGTACATTATTATCGTTCTGAATAATTTAAGTCCGATAATGTCTCTCACAACTTATTAACAATCAAGTGAGAAAGAAATCGAACACAACAACATTCACAATGTAGTCAATAAAAAGTCGAGAAACACACCTAAATGTTGACTAAATTAAATGGTTTTCTAAATATGCTTTTAGGCATGTATGTCCATAAACTATTAGCCCACCTACCATAGGTTCTAGAAATTTAATGATATATTAGTTTTTTTTTTATTATATTTATAAGGAAAAAGAATAAAAATTCCCTAAAATTATGTGAAAGGGACAAGAATGTCCAACGTTTTATAGTTTAGCTAAGAAATGTTCTTATCGTTAATAATTTGGCTCAAAAATGTATTTGCAGTCAATACTTTGGTCCATAAATGCTCTTATAGTTACAAAATTGGTCAAATTCCTTTTTTGAATAAATATTTTTTAACATGTCTTCTTGATAATTATTAAAGAATACTATTCTTGTTTTCTTTCTTATAAAATCACTTTAACAAATAAAAATATTTCAAATATTTTTTTTCTTCTTAAGGTGTGCTTGGTATGAAGGAAAATGTTTTCCGTGGAACATATTTGCTTGAAAGTGCTTTTTTTGAATACAAGTGGCTTTTTACTTATTTTTTCATATTTGGTTGTTGAGTAAAAATTATTTCTTGAAAATATTTTATGTTTAGTTTATGAATGAGAAATATTTTTGAGAAATATCTTTTATATTACTAGAGTAAAAAATAATTTTTGAAATTGGAAATATTTTTTAACAACCTCAATTATTTCGGATTGGGGGGGGGGGGGGGGGGGGGACAAAGGTTGGGGTGAAAAATTAAAAATTTGAAGTTGAAAATATTTTTCAAAAATAAATTTAACATTTCTTTTAGGGGGGGGGTCGATGATAGGGGTGAAAAAATGAATATTTGTACATGGAAGTATATTTAAAAACAATCTTAATTTTATTTTGGGTGGGGGAGGGGGGTGAGGGGGCGAGAGGTCGAGGGTAGGGGTGGCTTCCCTCGTCGACATGACATACTTTTAGTTTCCCCTTGCTCGGTTTTCTCGAGGAACACACTATAGTCTAAATTTTTCTTTATTTTATTTTTGGGGAAAAGTTGAGAATAATGTTTATGTAAATTGTTTTGTTCATGAACCGCTGGCATCTATCATGATTATTATATTTTTTCATTACATTTTTTATAATTTACATAAATCTCGTAGTATAGAGGGTAAATTACATTTTATCCCTACTCTTTTTCAATAACAATAATTCCTTAAAATTTTTACCTTCAAGTACATTATAGAGTATCTCGTAAACATTATAACATAAATCGGATACACGATATGTAACTCGGACACATTAAAACCTAGGCCATACACCTATACACTAACAAAATACATATATCTAGTTCGGATACATTCAATAATTGACCGGATCATATATGTACTCTGATACATTAAATACATTAGAAGAAATAAGAGATTTTTGAGATTATTAGAAATAAAAGGAAATATTGGAAATAAGGGAAACGTAAGACGTGTATTTCAGTAATTTTATCTTAAATGTTATGTTATAAAACATATATTTGCATCAAAATTATTCCATTTTTAGATATAAATTATTAAAGTTAAGGTGAAAATACATTTTACATTTAAATTATCTCATTGATCAGTGAAACATATCTAGATGTTAATTAGATCAAATCGGTGTCTGAATATGCTTCAAGGCGTATGTCCATTAATTTTTTAATATTCTTAATTCTCCCCTTTTATGTCGAAGAAAATCAATGTCAAGGCTGAGATGAGATAACGACTACTAAGGTGGAGATGAAGATGATGAATGTCATGGTGGAATAAATAAATTTATATAGTGATTGTTTTAACCTTGAAACTTCATTTTTAACTTAGTATTGAGTTATTTTGAGTTTTTGATTTGTCATGATAAAAATAGTTTTATACATGAAATGTCACGTTATATAATGCTTAAACAAAAGAGAGTGCACACATCGTCATCAAAAATAAGTCAAGGAATGTTTAGCTAACTACAGTGTAATAATTCAAGTATCAAAATTATACTATCAATAGTTCATACGACACTCAAAAGTTAAAAGTTTAAGTTTTTTGAACCATTTGAAACTCAAATATTATATTATTATTATTATTGGTTGTTATGTAAGATGTCTTATTTTTTGTTTTGGTTTGGAAAAAAAAACTAAGACTCTAAAAATGGTTAGTAAATCCTTTTAAGGACATAGAAGTTTTCTTATAAATAAACGAATTTTCTTGGTAATAAACCACGGAGAAAAATAATTAAGTCCTTCTTTTTTCTCTATTTACTTTGTAATTATTATTTTATAATTTAATAACACATTATGCACAAATGTTTAACCTTTTATTTGAGTTAATGTACATTATTTATATCATTTTGAAAATTAAGTCGATGATGTCACCACAACTAAGAAATCAAGTGAGAAAAGAAAGAATAGAAACTCCGATCCTCTATGTAGGGTGAATGTTTACTCGTATGTATTCAGATATGCTTATACTATTAAGCGTGTTTGGAAGGACACCTAATAATTTGAATTTCACTATAATTGGGTGTATTACATTGGTTTGTCCACTTTATTTGATAAGACTCATTACTTTATCACATATCATTTGGGTGTCATTGTCAAGGGTAATTATACTCTACAATTCTCATGACGAGATTGTGAATTGTTGCTAATTACATAGGTAATTACAGATGATCCTTTTTTTTTAAAATTCTATTAACTTCTATTATATTAAATTCACTTTTTTTTTTTACTATTTTAAAAGTTCAGTTTTTTTAATTATTTTATTTCATTTTATTCTTATTCTGCATATCAACAGCCAAAACCATTTCTCATTAGCTTTGTATAATGTCACTTACTGCCACCATTTCCCATTGACACAATGTCACCAACCGAAATTATTTCTTTTGTCCTTTATTACCCACCTTCCCCTAACACAATGTAACAGATACATGCAAATCGCATTTATACCATAAGGAAGAGACAATAGACTCAAGTTACTCTACTCTACAATAATTCTATCAAAGCATTTTATCAATTGACAATTTAGGATCAACATCAAGGCAATTCATCAAAACATAACTAGCAACACATTGCCCTATTATTAATCCCCTTTTCGTTTATTAAGATCACGCAAGTGGAGTAATTGAATTCATCACATTATTCCCATTACTCATGAACATATTTAATGAAGGGAAATACAAGATTATACGTAATTTACAAGGTTTAGAAGTTCACTTACCGTAATCCTATCAAACGTTAATCCTAGACATGCGATTTATCTTTCCAAACAATGCCTAAATCCACACAACCTTGATCAAAGAGTTAATCAAAATAATATTCTATAAATAACAACATTCATATGATACAATTTGAAAAATGGGTCAAATCAACCCAAAAATCCATTCTAAAAAGAAGTTTGAATCCATAAGTCATTTCTTGAAAATGATACCCAATCCATATGGAAGTCATTGGTAAAAACTATTTTGGAAAACAAGTTAAAATAAGTTTAAAATCACTACTTTAACCTAGAACTCAATTTTTTCAAAAACGTTTCACTTTGTCAATTAAAATTCCAATTTTTGATGTTATTAACCATATATGATAATAATGAATTGTTGTTTTGGGGTCACAAAAACTTAACCAATTGATTCAACATGAAAAATCTTGTTAAAAGTACCCACCGGGGGTTTTCCAAACTAAAAATAGGGGGAAATGGGTGCAGAACACTGAAATTTCAGGCCGAAACCCTCTCAATTATCACTTCAGCGAATCTACGGTCACTAACACAATCATCACGGGTTCCTACAAAACTTGGCCTCTCACTTTTGTGAACCACCTTTCGTTGACGTAAAAATTGCAAAAGTGAGTCGATTTTCATGAATGCAAAGTTCAGGGGAACTTGACTCCTCTTGAACGTGACTAATGCAATTCTCGTGAAAGTGAGATGTTATTTTGCTAAAGTAAAGCACACCAGTATCTGCAAACCATCCAACACTCATTCATTGAAAATACTATCAAGATTTGTTCGGAACCCCTAGACATAAACCAGATATTCAATTTTGACTAAACACGATATTTCAGAATCAATACAACCATTGAAAGATGAATTCAAGGTCACCTTGACCCTAAATTGGAAAAAATCCCAAGGAACTAACATTACGTCTAAATCCTAAATTAATCTCATGATCGTAGAAAGTTCATCCATGACCTACTCTACGCCAAAAACAATATCCTAAATCCAATGAAACTAGAGAAATTCAATTCGAGCATCAAAAGATGAAATGTTGAGCAAAGTCAACCTACAAGATAAAATTTTAAAAATTTCCACTTAGGACCTCAATTTCACAAAAAGACTCCAAATTTGAAATAGACAACCCTCCTAGAAAAATTTACACATTACGGGACTAGTGAAATTGAAAAAAAAATCCATTTTGAGACTATTAGTCCATAATTTGGAATTATTTAGGGTTATATTTTGATAGGTTTGGTGCACTCAAATGCATTTCTTCTCGAAAACTGATAGAATAACTTGAGTTTCAGGTATTTAGCTTGGAGAAAAAGGCATGGGAAAAATCAAGTAAAAAGGAACAAAGGCAGTTGAATGAATGAAGAAGTGAAGAACTTAGGATCTCTAAACCCGTTCGGAATGTCGCCAAAAAGGTCTCAACCTCGCCTTTTTTTCAGGTGAGTTGAGTCCTAAAGGAAAAGATAAAATTGGCGTTGAAGAGAAGCCGCTGGCGTGTCACCGAGCAGTTTGGCAAAGAAGTATTATGTCGCCCAATGATCCAAAACGCAAAAATGTTGTAGGCTAACGCAAGACGGCTATAAATATACCAAAGAGAGGATCACCGAGTGGATATACAATACCGATTGGACTTTTGTAGCATAATTTTTTAAAAACCATAAATACATATTAATATTTTTAGCTTGGTTTCAAATTTCTTAGTTTTAAACAATAATTTTTAAACATAGCTGGTAATTTGAGTTATGGAGAGCTCGTGGGACACTTTTCTATTGAACCTTGGAGATTTTAAGATTCTCATCTTGAAGAAATCAAAAGTGGGTGTTGGAAATTCTTCATCCTAGACTTAATTTAAGCTAAAATAAATCATACAAATTGATGTTACTTCAATTATGTACCATTTCCTTCCCTATTTCTATGTCTAGCTAAAACCCCAATTTTTGGTGTGTGATTTTGTGAATATGAGTTAAATCAATTGTTAGGTGTTGCTTATTGTGATTATATTCGCTGTTTAAATGTGGTTTCACTTTGTAGTTGTGTTTGGACTAAATGAGGTTGTAATTCCAAATATGATTTCACGTTACTATGTTTGGATTGCTCGAGAAAGAGGTTTTAAAACTAAGACTACTAAGTTCATAGCCTGTGGTTATTGGTTCGTCATGGCTTTAGCTCTACAGAGTGAATCCTAGTCCATTTCCCACATTTTCAGATCGAGGGAGTGATTGTCCTAAGGCAGAAGTTGTGCTTAAAGGCTGTAACTATGTGTTTGAGAGAAACCTAGTTGGTTCGGGGTATGTTGCTCGAGAGAGAATTAACCTAGGCCTTTTGGCCTCTGCATCTGGTTCAGCAGAATACCATTATTAAAATCTTTCCACAAGTTACCACATTATTAGACTAAGTACTGCAAACAAGAATCATTAGGTAGAACTAGGTCAGGTCTTAAAAGGTACAACCAACAACAAAAATCATTCAATCTTTGTTTGTTGTAACCTCTTTTCCAATGACTGAAATCCTTAGCAATTGTACTTATCATTTCTTTCCCGTGTTTTACGTATAAAAGGTCTATTCTTTTCAAAGACTCTCCTTTTAAACTAGTTTCGTGGAAAATAGATCACCAAATCAAAATTTCCATATAGAAATTTACAGTAGATTCAATTGGCATAGAAGGGTTTAATGTGGGTATATGTACATAACATATATATCCAATATTTCAGCATTCGAGAGGATAGCTAAATAAAACTTCATTTCCCACTAATATTTTGATCTTTTTTGCAAAATCTGAACACATAATAGATAAAATCATACCCAAGATAATTATATACATGTCTATATATTTCTCTTTTGAACTTCAAGTAATCAACCTAATTATATCACCATCTTCATCACGCCTTGCACCCGATCTCGTTCTCTAAGCTCATCATCCTCACAACTTCAGTCAAGGTTGAATGTTGTTGATACTGTGAAATTTTTCCTCGCAATTATCTACCACACCTTTTACCATCCCAAATCACTTCCAGTTCATCTTCATCTTCTTAGCGACAATTTATAACCGACGAGTTGACAAGTCTTATTCGATAGCCTAGGGATATAATACAATCAGTATAAAAAAAATGCTTATAAGTCATTGACTAGCTACCTGTAATCAATGTGAATTCCTCCATACAATCGCAACAGTTTTTTGATGATTCATATTTTCACACTCGGAAGTGAGTTATATACGATTGAAGAGTCGGTGAACCAGATTAAAGTGAGTTAACAACTCAAATGCATGATCGTCCGGAATCACTCTCATGATTCACTATCGGAATCATAATATTTGAAGTAACAAAATCTTGGTGGAATGGTTATAGTTGGTAAGATTTAATGTTGATAAAAGATATAAAACTAGCAATGATGTAATTAGTGAGGAGGTGCGATGAAGGAGCGGACCCAACGAAAGGAGTGAGCTAACTTAGGCGGGAATAGTTTCGTGAAAGGCATCGTTTGCAGGTGTAGCACCGGTACGCAACGGCGGTTGGGGAATCCTGGCCTCTATCGGACATGACGGACCCGTTTGGTGTCATCTTGCTCCATTTCCTCGAGCACAAACTAAGTCTTACTTACAACTTTTTTCTTGGTTTTATTTTTGGAGAAAGTTGAGAATAGTGTCTATTTTTAAAATTGTTTGTGTCATACACCCGTGGAATTATAGCCTCATTATTATATTTTGACATCCATTGTTTTTTTATTTTGTTATAATATTAAAATTAACGGGCTAAAAATCTATTAATATGTAAAGTTCCTTTTTAGATAAAATAATAAAGTTAAGGCAAAAACTAGTTTAGTGAAACCACACCTAGATGTTGACTAAATTAAATGTCGTCTTGATTGCCTTCTAGGCATGTATGCCTAAAATACTTTACTCATCTACCATAAGGTTCCTAGCAATTTATTGACGTATTGGGTTTATTTATATTTTAAGGTAAAACGTCAAAAAAACTTTAACTATGTAAAGGCGCCCTTTTTTAGAATGTCCCTCCATCATACATTGGTGCTAGAATGTCCTTACTATCAATACTTTGACTCAAAAATGTCTCTGCAGTCGAAACTTTGGTCCATAAATGCTCTTATTGTTACAAAACGGGTCAAAATGCCTTTTTTCCAATAAATATTCTTTTAAACTCAACTTCTTCTTATTTATCAATGAACACTATTCTTGTTTTCTTTCTTCTAAAATCACTTTAACAATTAATTTTTACGTAGAAATTTTTTCTTCTTCTTAGGGTGTGTTTGGTATTTAGGAAAATGTTTGCATGAAAAATATTTACCTTGAAAATGTTTTTCTGAAAATCAAAGTTAATATTTTTAATTATTTTATCATACTTTGTTGTTAAGTATTAAAAAAATTTTTGCAAAAGTTTTTTAGTGTTTTTTTATATAATGACAATATTTTTTTGTGAGAATGCCTTTATTTTACTAGAGAGAAACTTTATTTTTTGAAATTGAATTCAATGTACTAAAAATGATAGATATAAAAAAATGTATTTGTATTAAAATTATTCCATTTTTTAGATATGAATTATTGAAGTTAAGGTAAAAAATACAATTTATATCTAAATTAACTCATTGATTAGTGAAACACATCTAGATGTTGATTGGATCAAATTGGTGTTTCAATATGCTTCTAGGCGTACAACCATAAAATTTACGTTCACCTACCATAGGTTCTATTTTGAATCCGCTTTTTTTTTTTTTTAAAAAAATACTCGCAATTGACGATATATCATTCCTTTTCATATGTTTTTAATTATTTGTTTTAATATTTAAAATTTTCCTCCCCTTTTAGTCGAGAGAAAATTGATGTTCATACCATGATACTAATCACGACCTAAGAAGGTGGAGAAGATGATGATGAATGTCATGGTCGAATAATATATTTATACAGTGTCGTTTTTAACCCTTGAAACTAATTTTTAACTTAGTGACTGATTAATTTTGATTTGTCCATGATAAAATTAGTTTTTCTACAATGGGTTCAACACGTTATTAATTTTTTTCACAAAAAGATGTGCACACTTCGTCATCCAAAATAAGTCCAAGGAATGTTTTAGCTAACTACTGAGTGATAATTCAAGTATCAAAATTATACTCTCAATAGTTCATATGTAAAACTCAAAAAGTTAAGATAGTTTAGTTTTGACCCTTTTAACTCTAAATATTATTATTTGTATTGTTATGTAATAAATGTCTATTTTTGTATTTGCTTTGAAAAAAAAAACTAATGACTCTAAAAATGTTAGTAATCCTTATTTTAAGGACAAGGGAGTTTTCCTTGTAAATAAAAAATTTTCTTGGTAATAAACCACAAAGAAAAATAATTAAGTCTTCTCTTTTTTCACTATTATATTATTATTTTATTTTATAATTTAATAACACATTACACACAAATGTCTAACCTTTTGTTGGGGTTTAATGTACATTATTATCGTTTTAAAAAATTAAAGTCCCATGATTTCACCTAGAACATACTAGAAATCAAGTGAGAAATAAAGAACAAAACTCCGATCCTCTGTGGAGGAGAATAGTTTAACTTTATGTAATTAAGATATGCTTTATAACTTTTAGGGCTCATATTGAAGGACATCATGATAATTAAATTTGATATGACTGGGTTTAATGACATTGTTTGTCCCGTTTAGCTTGACAGATAATTATTTGATCAACATGTAATTGGTGTAATTGGCAAGGGCTAATTATACTCTATAATTCACATGCAGAGACTGAATTGCTGGTAATTACATTGTGTGATTACCAGATGATTATTTTTTTTAAAATTATTTGAACTTCTATTATATTAAATTCTTTTTTATTATTATTTTAATATTTTATTTTTTATTTTTTATTATTATGCTTCATTTTCTTCTTATTCTCAACCTTATTTTAAGTGATTTGATGCAATTTTTTCATGTCATCTATTTCGTCATGTCATTCATATTTTCTCATTAGCATAATTTTATGAGTATTCTAACTTTCAAATTAAAATATAAGTTATTGTTAAGTCAGATTACAGATTTACGATTTAATAATTGTTTTTTAAAAAATCATGTTTATGTATGCTATGTGGAAAGTTTCTATAAGAGTATTATAAATAAATTTTGTTTTTGATTTTAACTTTATTTTATATTTATCAGTTTTATTTGTTTGAGTAATCTTGAATTCCACCTATCGATAATAAATTTTTTAGTTAGACTTGTATAATCTTTTTGGCAAACTTTAATTATTTATGACATTTTAATGCTATATTAATATGTTTAGCAACATAATGGCATTTTACTATGTTTCGTAGAAAACTTTCATAATTTTTGTGTTATGATCAATTCAATTGAAATATATTAATGAAAAGATATAAATCAATTATTTTTTATAATATTATTAAGATAATAAATCTTTATTAATTAATGTATTCTCAAAAAAATATGTATCTTAAATATTTAATTTAATGTCATTTTTAAAGATTCTTATTTCTATAGTATAGATTTTAAATAACTTTTTTTTTAAAAAAATTCAATATAATTTTTGGGGATTGGATTGTCACTCAAAATATAAGAGTTGTAATTACACTGTGAAATTAAACAAGACATGCGAGTTGCAATATAATAACACTGTGACAATCAAACATGTCAAAGTAGTTACTACCGTAATAATTATGTCAATTTAAATTACCAGGTGATTTTTCAAACAAACACTTAATGATGTTTGGTTTACGAAAATTTTTCTATGCAAACCTTTTGCTCATTAGTATTGATTTTGAAAATTGTCTTCCTTACTTATTTAAAGGGAAATAATTTTCAAAATATTTAAGTTAACCAAATATGAGAAAATTGTAAAACATTTTTCTTACATGTTCATCTATAAATTCTTGTAGGAGCGTTTTTCCATATAATCTTCGTCCACCTGACATATATTACGACTTTATATTGGCCTATTAATTTATGAATATATTTTTACTTAATTTATTTTGAATCTTGAACTCTCTCATTTCTAGTAGATTAATATCACTAGCCAAAACCATTTCTCATTAGTTTTGTATAATGGCACTTACTGCAACCAGTTCACATCGGCATAATATCACCAGCCGAAACCATATCTCATTGGCTTTATTACCACATGTTTCATCACAACGTACAAGAATCAATGCAAATAGGAAATTTTATACCATGAGTAAGAGACAATAGAATCAAGCTACTCTAGTCTACAATAATTCTGTCAAAGCATTTCATCAATTAATAATTTAGGATCAACATGAAGCTAATTCAACAAAACACAACTATCAACACATTGCCCTATTGAACCCCTTTTTGTTTATTAAGATCAAGCCAGTGGAGTAATTGAATTCATCACTTTATTCACATTACTCCTAAACACATATTATAAAGGGTAATATAAGATTATACGTCATTTACAAATTTTAGAAGTTCACTTACCGTAATTAAATCAAATATTAATCTGAGATTTGCAATTTATCTTTCCGAACAATGTCCCAATCCACACAACCTGATAAAAGATTTAATCAAAATAAGAATCTATAAATAAGAACATTCATATGATACAGTTTGAAGGATGGGACAAATCAACAAAAAAATCCATTCTTAAAAGAAGTTTGAATCCAGAAGTCTTTTCTTGTAAATGATACCAAGCCATATGGAAGTCATTGGTGAAAAAGTATTTCGAAAAAGAGGTTAAAATAATTTTAGAATCACTATATAAACCTAGAACTCAAGTTTTTGAAAAACCTTTCACTTTGTCAATCAAAATCCCTATTTTTTTTATGTTATTAACCATGTATGATAATAGGTATTTAATGTTTTAGGGTAACAAAGACTTACCCAAATGATTAAACATGAAAAATTTCTTTAAGAAGTACCCACCAAGTGTTTTCCAAACTAAAAATAGGAAAAAAATGGGTTAAAAACACTGAATTTTTGGCCGAAACCCTCTTAATTATCACTTAAGCGAACCTTCAGTCACTAACACAATCATCACGAGTTCCTACCAAATTTGGGCCTCTCACTTTTGCGAGCCACCTTTTGTTAACGTAAAAATTGTAAAACTGAGTGGGTTTTTATGAATGCAAGGTTCAAGGGAACTTGACTCCTCTCGAACGTGACTAGATCAATACTAAACCAATGCTTGTGAAAGTGAGATGCTATTTTTCTAAAGCGAAGCCCACCAGTATCGCAAACTAGACAACTCTCATTCATTAAAATACCATCAAGATTTGTTCGGAACCCCTAGGTACAAACCAGATATCAAACTTGAATAAACTCTATGTTTCGGAATCAATGGAACCATTGAAAGATGAATTCAAGGACACCTTGACCCTAAATTTGAGAAAATCCCAAGGAACAAACATAATGTCTAAATGCTAAATTAAGCTCATGAGCTTAGAAAGTTCATCCATGACCTACTCTAGGCCAAAAACAATCATATAAATCCAATGAAACAAGAAAAATTTTATTCGAGCACCCTAACCTGAAATGTTGAGAAAAATGAACCCACAAGCTAAAATTTTACAAATTTCCACTTCGGACCTCAATTCCATAAAACAACTCCAAATTTTAAATAGACAACCCTCCTAGACAAATTTACACATTACGAGACTGATGAAATTGACAAAAATTTCATTTTGACACTGATGAGTCCACAATTTGGAATTAATTAGGGTTATGTTTTGATAGGTTTAGTGTACTCAAATGCATTTCTTCTCGAAAACTGACAGAATAACTAGAGTTTAAGGTATTTAGACTTGGAGACAAAGGCATGGGAAATATCAAACAAAAAGGAATAAAGGCAGTTGAAGGAATGAAAAAGTTAAGGACTGAGGATCACTAAACTCGTTTGACATGTCGCCAAGGGGTCTCAACCTCACCTTTTATTCCAGTGAGATCAGCCTGAAGTAAGTGATCAAATTGGCGGTGAAGAGGAGCAGTGGATGTGGCACCGAGCAGTTTGGCGAAGTAGTATTATGTCGCCCAATGATCCAAAACGCAAAGATGTTGTAGGCTAACACAAGATGGCGATAAATATACCAAAGAGAGGATCACCGAGTGGATAGACAATCCCGACTGGTCTTTTGTAGCATAATTTTTTTAAAACCATAAATACATGTTAGTATTTTTAGCTTGGTTTCAAATTTCTTAGTTTTAAACAATAACTTTTAAACTTAGCTTCTAATTTGAGTTATGGAGAGCTCGTGGGATGCTTTTCTATTGAACCTTGGAGATTTTAAGAGTCTCATCTTGAAGAAATCAAAAGTGGGTGTTGGAAATTCTTCATCCTAGACTCAGTTAAAGTTAAAATTAATCATACCAGTTGATGTTACTCTGATTTGGTACCATTTTCTTTCCTTTTTCTATGTCTAGCTAAAACCCCAATTCTTGCGGTGTGATTTTGTTAATATGATTTAGTCCTAATTGTTCGGTGTTGGTTTATTGTTATTAATATGCGCTGTTAAAAAATTGATTTGATTTTTGTAGTTTGTGTTTGAACTAAAATGAGGTTGTAGTTGCCAAATATGATATGACCTTCTGTTTCAAATTGCGAGAGTGAGAGGTTAAAACTATAACTATTAAGTGATATCAGGTTGCCTATTGGTTCGTCACATGCGCTTTCAACTCTAGAGAGTTGAATCCTTATCCCTTTCCATATTTTAAGATCGAGAGTAGTTGATTGGGCTATGCAGATGTTGTGCTTAAAGCTGCAACTCGGTGTTTGGAAGACCTGTTGATTCGGGGTAAGTGCTCGAGAGAAGAATTAACCTGGGCCTTTTGGCCTTTGAAGTGGGTTCATCACAGCAGAATACCATTCTTCAACGCTTTCCATGATTACCACATCATTTTTTTTTTATACTAGTAACTTACGCAAACAAGAGAGAAGCATTAAGGTAGAAATAGTCGTCATAAAAGGACAACCACACATAACTATTCAATATTTGTTTCTTGTAACCTCTTTTCCAAAGTAGAAAATACTTATCACTTGTACTTATCCTTTCTTTTTCGTGTTTAGTTTAATAGGGTCTATTCTTTCCAAGACTCTCCTCTTAAATTAGATTCATGACAAGTTTCACAGATCACCAGATCAACATTTCCATATAGAAATTTACAGTAGATTCCATTGGGGCATAGAAGGGTTTAATGTGGGTAATGTACATAACAGATATATCCTATATTTCACAGCATTAGGAGGATAGCTAAATAAAACTTCATTTCCCACTAATATTTTGATAATTTTCGCAAAATCTGAACACATAATAGATAAAATCATACCCAAGATAATTATATACATGTCTATATATTTCTCTTTTGAACTTCAAGCATCAACCATAATTATATCACCATCTTCATCACGCATTGCACCCAGATCTCTTTCTCTAAGATCATCATCCTCACCATCTTCAGTCAAGGTTGATGTTGTTGATATTGTGAAATTTTCTCGCAATTATCTACCACCAATTTTACCATCCCAAATCACTTCCAGTTCATCTTCATCTTCTTGCGGCAATTTATACCGACAGAGTGGACAAGTATTACTCCGATTAAGCCTAGGGATAATACAATCATTATAAAAAAAATGCTTATAAGGCAATTGACTAGCTACTGTATAATTTCCGAATTCCTCCATACTAATCGAACAGTTTTTTGACGATTCATTGATTTTCACACTCGAAAGTGAGTTGATAGACGATTTAAGAGTCGGTGAACAAAATTGAGGTGAGTTAAACAACTCAAACGAATGATCGTCGGAATCACTCTCATTGGATTCACTATCGGAATCAGAATACTTTGAAGTAACAAAATCATTGGTGTAAAGGGTATTGTTGGTAAGTTTTAAATGTTGACGAAAAGATATAAAACTAGCAATGATGTAATTAGGGAGGAGGTGGCGATGAAAGCAGCGAGGGCAACGAAAGGAGGAGCTAACATCGGCGGTGGTAGTTATGTGAAAGGCATCGTTGCAGTTGTAGCACGGGTTAGCACGACAGTTACGGGAAAGCTGGCCTTTATCGTTGACTACGGACCTTTGGGTGTCGTCCTTGACTATGGGAGGTGTTTTCTCGAGGCACAAACTATAGGTCCTTAACTTTTTCTTGTTTATTTTGGAGAAATTTGAGAATAGTGTCTATTTTAAATTGTTTTTTGGGGGGGGTGCATAACCCCGTGGAATTATGATCATCATGATTATATTTTTGACATCAATTTGTTTTTATTTTGGTTATAATATTAAAAGTTAACGGCCAAAAATATTTTATACTGTAAATTATTCCATTTTTAGATTAAATTAATAAAGTTAAAGGTCAAAAATAGTTAGTGAAGCACACCTAGATGATGACTAAATTAAATGGTCGTCTTGATATGCTTCTAGGCATGTATGTCCATAAAATATTTACCCACCTACCATAGGTTCTAGCAATTTATTGACGTATTGGTTTATTTATATTTTTAAGGGAAAACAGTCAAAAATATACTTTAACTATGTGAAAGGAGCTAGAATGTCCTCCATTCATACATTGGCTAAGAAATATCCTTACCATCAATACTTTGGCTCAAAAATGCATTTGCAGTCGAAACTTTGGTCCAGAAATGCTCTTATATTTACAAAATGGGTCAAAATGCCTTTTTTCGAATAACAATTTTTTTAAACACAACTTCTTCTGATTTATCAATGAAAACTATTTTTGTTTTCTTTCTTCAAAAATCACTTTAACAATTAATTTTTACGTAGGAAATATTTTTCTTCTTCTTAGGGTGTGTTTGGTATTTAGGA
Organism: Solanum habrochaites; assembly: GCA_027704765.1. Taxonomy (NCBI): domain Eukaryota; kingdom Viridiplantae; phylum Streptophyta; class Magnoliopsida; order Solanales; family Solanaceae; genus Solanum; species Solanum habrochaites. The sequence goes on along the minus strand of JAKWJA010002489.1, from coordinate 22,590,166 downwards.
AAATGTTTGCAGGAAAAATATTTACCTTGAAAATGTTTTTCTGGAAATCAAATATATTTTTAATTATTTTATCATATTTGGTTGTTAAGTATAAAAACAATTTTGCAACATTTTTTTCGTTTTTTTTTTTAAATAATGAAACAATATTTCTGGATAATTCCTTTATTTTCTATGAGTAGAATCTTATTTTGAAATTGAATGTTATGTTATAAAAAATATTATGAACTAAACATATATTTGTATTAAAACTTTTTCATTTTTATATTGAAGTTTGAGTTTTAAGGCCAAAAATACAATTTATATCTAAATTAACTCATTGATTAGTGAAACACATCGAGATGTTGATTGGATCAAACTGGTGTTTCAATATGCTTTTAGGCGTATGAACAAATTTACGTTCACATACCATAGGTTCTATTTTGAATTTCGCTTTTTTTTAATAAAGAATTTACTCGCAATTGAAGATATATTAATGCTTTTCATATGTTTTTAAATAATTTTTTGGTTCGATAATTCTAAACTTTTTTCCCCTTTTAAGAATCGGGAAAATATAATGTCAAGACTGATAACGATCATTACGACTAGAGGTGGAGAAGAAAGATGATTAATGTCATGGTGGAATAAATATATTTATATAGTTATAGGTTTAACCTTGAAACTTAATTTTTAACTTAGTACTGATTAATTTTGATTTGTCATGATAAAATTAGTTTTCTACATGGAGTTCATGTTATATAATGTTTAAACAAAAGATAGTGCACACGTCGTCATCCAGAACAAGTCAAGGAATGTTTATCTAACTACAGAGGGATAATTCAAGTATCAAAATTATACTCTTAATAGTTCATATATAAAACTCAAAAGGTTGAGATAGTTTAGTTTTGACCCTTTTAACTCTAAATATTATTATTAGTATTGTTATGTAATAAATGTCTATTTTTGTATTTGCTTTGCAAAAAAACTAATGACTCTAAAAATGTTAGTAATCCTTATTTTAAGGACGAGGGAGTTTTCCTTGTTAATTAAAAAGTTTCTTGGTAATAAACCACAGAGAAAAATAATTAAGTCTTCTCTTTTTTCACTATTATATTATTGTTTTATTTTATAATTTAATAACACATTACACACAAATGTCTAACCTTTTGTTGGAGTTTAATGTACATTATTATCGTTTTAAAAAACTAAAATCCCATGATTTCACTCAGAACTTGACTAGAAATCACGTAGGAAAGAAGAACAAAAACTCTGATCCCAATCCTCAGTGGAGGAGAATAATTTAACTTTATGTAATTAAGATATGCTTTATCACTTTTAGGTCTCATATTGAAGGACATTATGATAATTGAATTTGATATAATTGGGTTTAATTACATTGTTAGTCCCGTTTAGCTTGACAGATAATTATTTGATTAAAATGTAATTGGGGTAATTGGCAAGAGCTAATTATACTCTACAATTCACATGCAGAGACTGGATTGCTGGTAATTACATGGTCTGATTACGAGATGATTACTATTTTTTTTTAAAATTCTTTAAACTTCTATTATATTAAATTCTTTTTTATTATTATTTTAAAATTTTATTTTTTATTTATTATTTTATATTATTATATTTCATTTTTTTCTTATTCTCAACCTTATTTTAAGTGATTCTATGCCATTTTTTCATATCATCTATTTCCTCATGTCATTCATATTTTCTCATTAGCATAATTTTATTAGTATTCTAACTTTCAAATTAAAATATAATTTATTATTAAGTCAGATTACAGATTTACGATTTAATAAATTGTTTTTTTTTAAAAAATCATGTTTATGTATGCTATGTGAAGTTTTCTATCAGAGATTATGAATAACTTATTTGTTTTGAATTTTGAAACTATTTTAATATTTTCTTGTTTTTTTAATTTGTTTTAGTCAATTGAATGCACTTATCAACACATAATTTTTTAGTTATACTTGATAATTATCTTTTGTCAAACTTTAATATTTATGACCTCTTAATTCATATTTTATTTTTATCAAAACATGCATTTTACGATGTTCGAGAACTTCATAAGTTTTGTGTTATGAATCACTTCAATTGAAAATATTTAATGAAAAGATATAATCATTTATTTTTTTATTAATCTTTTAAGAGAATAAATCTTTATTAATTTGTAATCCAAAAAAAATGATTTAAATATTTCATTTGATGTCATTTTTTTTAAAGACTTTTATTTCTGTAGTATAAATTTAAAATAACTTTTTTTTTAAAAAAATTCAATATAATTTTAAGATTGGAATTGTGCATCCAAATAGAACAGTTGTAATTACACTGTGACATTAAACAAGACATGCATAGTTGCAATTTAATAACACTGTGACAATCAAACATGTCAAAGTAGTTACTACCGTAATAATTATGTCAATTTAAAATACCAGGGGACTTTTCAAACAAACACTTAATGATGTTTGGTTTACGAAAATTTTTCTATGCAAACCTTTTGCTCGGTAGTATTGATTTTGAAAATTGTCTTCCTTACTTATTTAAAGGGAAATAATTTTCAAAATATTTAAGTTAACCAAAGATGAAAAAATTGAAAAATCATTTTCCTTAATACCAAACAAACCTTACATGTTCATCTATAAATTCTTGTAGGAGCGTTTTTCTATATAATCTTCGTCCACCTGACATATATTACGACTATATATTGGCCTATTAATTTTTGAATATATTTTTACTTATAATATTTTTTGAATCTTAAACTCTCTCATTTCCAGTAGATTAATATAACTAGCCAAAACCATTTCTCATTAGTTTTTTTTATGGCACTTACTGCAACCAGTTCACAAATCAACAAAAAAATCCATTCTTAAAAGAAGTTTGAATCCAGAAGTCTTTTCTTGTAAATGATACCAATCCATATGGAAGTCATTGGTGAAAAAGTATTTCGGAAAAGAGGTTAAAATAAGTTTAGAATCACTATTTAAACCTAGAACTCAAGATTTTGAAAAACCTTTTACTTTGTCAATCAAAATCCTATTGTTTTTTTTGATGTATTACCATATTGAATAATAGGTATTTGATGTTTAAGGGTCACAAAGACTTACCCAAATGATTAAACATGAAAAATTTCTTTAAAAGTACCCACCGAGGGTTTTCCAAACTTAAAATAGGAAAAAAATGGGTGAAAAACACTGAAATTTTAGGCCCGAACTCTCTTAATTATCGCTTAAGCAAACCTTCAGTCAATAACACAATCATCACGAGTTCCTACCGAATTTGGGCCTCTCACTTTTGCGAGCCACCTTTCGTTAACGTAAGAATTGCAAAACTGAGTGGGTTTTTATGAATGCAAGTATCAGGGGAACTTGACTCCTCCCGAACGTGACTAGATCAATACTAAACCAATGCTTGTGAAAGTGAGATGCGATTTTTCTAAAGTAAAGCCCACCAGTATCTGCAAACTTGACAACTCTCATTCATAGAAAATACCATCGAGATTTGTTCGGAATCCCTAGATACAAACAAAATATAAAACGTGACTAAACTCTATGTTTCAGAATCAATGGAACCATTAAAAGATGAATTGAAGGACACCTTGACCCTAATTTTAGAAAATCCCTAGGAACAAACATTATTTCTAAATGCTAAATTAAGCTCATGAGCTTAGAAAGTTCATCCATGACCTACTCGAGGCCAAAAACAGTCATATAAATCCAATGAAACAAGAGAAATTTTATTCGAGTACCCTAACCTGAAATGTTGAGAAAAGTCAATCCACAAGCTAAAATTTTACAAATTTCCACTTAGGACTTCAATTCCATAAAACGACTCCAAATTTTAAATCGACAACCATCCTAGACAAATTTACACATTACGGGACTGATGAAATTGACAGAAATCCCATTTTGACACTGATGAGTCCACAATTTGGAATTAATTAGGGTTATGTTTTGATAGGTTTAGTGAATTCAAATGCATTTCTTCTCGAAAACTGATAGAATAACTATAGTTTCAGGTATTTAGACTTGGAGACAAAGGCATGAGCAAAATCAAACAAAAAGGAACAAAGGCAGTTGAAGGAATGAAAAAGTTAAGGACTAAGGATCACTAAACTCATTTGGCATGTCGCCAAGGGGTCTCAACCTCGCCTTTTATTCCAGTGAGATCAGCCTGAATAAAGTGATCAAATTGGCGGTGAAGAGGAGCAGTAGGTGTGGCACTGAGCAGTTTGGCGAAGTAGTATTATGTCGCCCAATGATCCAAAACGCAAAGATGTTGTAGGCTAACGCAAGACGGCGATAAATATACCAAGAGAGAAATCACCCGATTGGATTAAATCCCGACCCCCCCTGGTCTTTTGTAGACTAATTTTCAAAACCATAATACATTTAATATTTTTTAGCTTGGTTTTCAATTTCTTAGTTTTTAAAACAAAACTTTTTCACTTAATCTTCTAATTTGAGTTATGGAGAGCTCGTGGGATACTTTTCTATTGAACTTTGGAGATTTTGAGATTCTCATATTGAAGAAATCAAAATTGGGTGTTGGATATTCTTTATCCTAGCCTCAATTAAAGTTAAAATTAATCATACCAGTTGATGTTACTCTTATTTGGTACCATTTTCTTCCCTTTTTGTATGTCTATCTAAAACCCCAATTCTTGCGGTGTGATTTTGTGAATATTAGTTAATTCTATTGTTAGGTTTTGGTTATTGTTATTATATTCGCTGTTTAAATGTGATTTCACTTTGTAGTTGTGTTTGAACTAAATGAGGTTGTAGTTGCAAATATGATATTACCTTACTGTCTTCAAATTGCGAGAGAGAGAGGTTTTAAAACTATAACTATTAAGTTGATAGCAGGTGGTTATTGGTTCGTCATGGCTTCAGCTCTAGAGAGTGAATCCTTGTCCCTTTCCACATTTTAAGATCGAGAGAGTGATTGGGCTAAGGCAGAGGTTGTGCTTAAAGGCTGCAACTCGGTGTTTGAGAGAAACCTAGTTGATTCGGGGTAAGTTTCTCGAGAGAGAATTAACCTTGGCCTTTTGGCCTTTGTATATGGTTCAGCAGAATACCATTCTTCAAAGCTTTACATGAGTTACCACATTCTTATACTAAGTGTTGCCAATTTGTCCTATCAAAATCAGAAATTAATGGTTGTAATAAATCATTCAGAAACACGAAGTAACTGAGATATTTTTACGAACTAGTAAAATAGTAACATAAATTATTTGTAAAAAAATAATTGAAATCTGTAATGACTACTTGCCAGAATCTGGAATCTCTTTTTGTATGAATAATTTTGATTTTAGGACAAGAATAAACTAAAGTCCACTGTAATTCACCGTGTACCCTTAGGAAATTATTCCCCTCTAGTATCCGAGGTTTGAATTTTGATATGTGAACCATCCCAGGGATACAGTAAATTGATCTTAATCAGTAGAGTAGTGTGATATCCGAAAACTCTACTGTCAGTGAATCAATCCACAGCAGGAAAGTACACGAAAATATGTGTTTTTTAAGAAGAAGGAAGATCAGAAAAATCGTAGGAAATATTTTCTTTAAGACTGAATGGTATTTTATAGGCCAAGAAGAATAATTCTAAAGGTTGCAACCCTTTTTTTATGAAATTGACACGACAACCCTAAATGAATGGTTGCAAACTTTCACTATGGTATTGACGGTTTCCTATAAATTTGCACCTTTCCAGAACAGTCCCTTTGCCAGGGAATTTTTTAACAATTATAACAGAATTTAAAACTGGGTCACGCTCGTGGAATCTGTGTCGGGTCGGGTTAACTAAAAAGTTGAAACATTTCGGTAACCTTATGTTTAGCAACTATTAATTGAAAATAATTTTTGGCCATTAATTAATTAAATAAATAATTAAAATAAACTTTGGGCATAAAAAACAAAATTATCGTCGATCGATTCTCAATTGCCAAAAGCAAAGCAAAGCCGAAGACGGCGGCGTGAGCGACGACGACGCGGCCGCGAGGGGTGTGTCCTTTCTGTGATATAACTTTTTTATGAGTTTACTGAGTGGACGTTAGCCTTTTGAGGCCTTGGCTCTTGTATCCTAGGAAAAAAGACTTTTGGAAAGGGGCCTCTTTCCAACCCTTTTAACCCTTCTCTTCGTTTTTATTTATTAACTCTCCCTTTTCATTTCCATTCCAATGAGCGGACTATTTCCTTTTTCATTAAGATTAGAGGGACTTTTTCATGTTCCCCAACCTTCAAGTCTAAATTTCAAATTCCTCTACTTCCTCTATTGTTCTATCAATTCTTTCGAATACCCAACACCCCCACATTACTGGGGAATAGGTTTATAACATAAAGCACAGACAATTGTGTAACTTTACCAGCAAGGATTAATTGCATCTGGATTATGTAGGTTTCCCCTTGGAATTTCCCGTATGAAACATATGTTGGATATCCTCGTGAAATCGGTAGATGTGATATCTTTGCACCGTCGAACTTTGGTGTAATTCCTAGACACACCCTCGTGTCGCATATATTACAGACCGCTTTACTGTTTATGTTCTACTGGTTGTGTATCCAGTTAACGGCCATGAACACCTCAACTGGGTATTCACGATTGTATAGAGAATCGAGCCTTTTGACATAAAATTCTACTTCGAAGCGGCCTTCCACTCTTCACACTCTCACATGGTATTCTACAACCGTGTCATCTGCGTAGAATTACCTATTTGGTCAAATCTACCAAACTTAGCAAAATCATTAAAACTAAGCTTTATTTACCTCTTACAAGCCGTTAGGAGTCTTAAACCTTTTCCTGACCACATTGTCTTCAGCTGAGAGGATTGAGTAAATTACAATGTCAGAACCGTCCGCCAGCTGTGTTTTTCTCCTTGACAATCTAGCTCTTGGGAATTCTCCAGTCCTCTAGATAGAGTTACCGTCTGCTACTTTTCTAAGCCGTAACGCCATCCCTAGATATCTTTCAACTGCCTCTCTACTAGGCCTTTCGTTAGAGATCTGACACATTAATCGCTTGACTACAATAGTCAAAGTTGTGATAAATTCCACGTAGATAGCAGTTATCTTATTGGGTTTATTCTACGTTCGTATATCGGATGAGCTCTGTCCCCGTTGTCTCATCACCTCGCTGTCCTACCATGTTCTCGCTTGACTATCGCAATGTTATAAGCAAATTGTATCCAACTGTTTGGGCAGAATGGAGTATCTCTAGGAATTTCCGGAGCTCATTCGCTTCTTCACCAGCCTTTATCCAAACAATGAATTATATCTCCATTCGTGGAGTCCGTAGAAATACATGTAGCATGTTGGAAGATTTCCAAGAGACAACCCCTCCAGCAGATATGAATACATACCACTTAATGGAATCTTTCACATTCAGTTGACCCGGCGATCACCACGTTTGTGCATCACTAACTCCGTTCAAGTCCAACCATTAGGTAATGTTTATTTATCAACTGCAAAGCATTAATGGTTGGTGTCCATTTTTATGATAACCCCACATCACGTGTTTTCATTAGCCTGATCCAGTGAGTTGATTCTGGCTTACTAGTGTACGATCTGCTTTACGTAATAGCACAATGCTATATCTGTCGCATGCAATTCATAAATAATCAGGTCAAACCTTTCCCACACGCTGCATATTCCAATTGAGAGTCACTTCTGACCTTTCATTCTTTTAAATGTACAACTTAACTCAGATGTGGTCAGTTTTTGACTACATCTGACATTCACCTAATTGAACCTTATCAATCACTCGTTTCAATACATAATAGATTGATATAATGCGAGTGCCCTGGGGAGTTCTTTCGATAATCCGTTGACCGCCGAAGAGTCAAATCACAACTTCTAAGTCTTTCATATCGTAACCTTACTTTGAACAATCATGCGCCTTACATCACGCACATTTATATCATCAATTTTTTTACTTCACGTAATACACATGTACATCACATACAACAAACAATGACTTCCATGATTCATAACCTTTTTAATGTAAAACACATTTATCACATTCGCTAATCTTGATCCATTTGCCAACATTAGTTTGATCAAATTTGGCAATGCCATTGTTTTTGGGTGCTTGCTTGAGTCCATACGTTGACTTGCACAAGTCTGCACCTTTCTTTTCGTTTACCATGACTATAAACCCTTCAGTTGTTCCCCTATGAATCTTTCTTCGCTCTACACTCTCCATTTAGAATGGTTTTTCTTTGACAGTCCATGGTGGTGGATTTTAAGATCTGCACATGCTGCTAGTGCTATTCAACATCCTACCTCATGTTATCCCTTGTTACTGCGGCAGAGTATGTGTCAAGTAGTCCAGACCTTCCTTTTGTCTTACCCTTTTTTCCCACCAGTCTAGCCTGCTATTTGTCAATAGTCCCATCAGGTTTACTTTTCCTTTTGAAAGACTCCATTTTGTTCCTAAGGTTTACTTATCATGGAGAGAGATCAGTTAATTCCCAAGTGTTATTTGGCTTAAAATTTGATTTCAATCTCACTATTGCTGGCTTCTGTGTCCAATAAGTTTGACTCTGACGAATGACATAACGCTTTAAATGTTTAGTGCTCCTTTCAAGCAATTGGGGCCTACAAATCTTGCCGAACAACACATTTTCGTTGTCGAGTACCGCCTAGGTTCCCTTCACTAGTTTAGACATATTCTTCCATTTGGATTTTCTCTCTGGGTTGGGTCGTCGTTAGTCTTTCACTTTTGACTTTACTGTTCAGTTTTATACATAATGTTTTTAAAACTCTGCATTATCTGGATTCAATTATCGTATTAACATGAATCTTCAGATTATTCATAATTTTAGTGAACACAACAAACTACATGGTGTCTTTATATTCGCATGATCATACCCCAATAAGACACCATAACTATGGTGTTTTGGGTCCAATTTTAACCCTGGCAACATTTAGGTGAAAGGTAACCTCTACCTTGGCTACACCCGCCACACTTTAGGAATATTTTCAAGTTGTTTTTTCTTCCTTGTCCATTAACTCATATGAATTTGATTGTGTTTTTTAGATTGGTCCTCTATTGAGTATTTATATTAGCTGTAAGAGATGGCTTCCCCTCAAAAGATTTCGCGCGTGAACGCACAATTTGATCATTAAGGCATTCATCTATTTTCCTATTAATATTTCTTTTCTCTTCCGTGTCTGCCAAACCATTATGACCTGTGGTGTATAATGGTGCAGTGTTAGCATAGAATAATACCATTCAAAACATATCTCTGCAAAGGAGGATCCATATTCTCCACACCTACTCCTCGACTCAATTTTTTATCTTTAGATTCAATGGGTTTTCCACTTCAGGATTGTAAATTGCTTAATCGCATCAATTGCTTCTATCCTTACTATTATAGCCAAATAGACATCCAAAATCGGTGGCATCATCAGAAAATTTATAAATACTTTTTTCCACACCACGAGATTGTGATTGACTTGCTACTCCACATATATCTGGTGAATTAAGTCTAAAGTTTAGAATTTGCTTTCCAACAGACGTGTAAGAGACCCCTGTTTTAACCAAACTTTACTTTTCCATACAAATTTCACAGTTCGACTGATCGCTTTAAAATCAGGAAATACTTCTAGATTAATCAATTTTCGCAGGCCTTTGTAATTTACATGTCCCAAACAGGCATGCTCATAATCATTAACTCCATAAGTAACAGGCAGAATTTTTATTAATACTTCATATAACCTTACATTTTTTGAAAAGACCCTTATTGAGGTAGCCCTTTCCTATGAACATTTTCATTTTCTACTATTACAGCTTTATCACTAACTATGACCACACATTTAAACCCTTTCTTAATTAGTATTCAGCAAGATAACTCCTCCTACTATAGGGACATACAGAACATTGTTTAAAGTCACACTTTTCGATGTCTGTTCAACATTACTTTCCAGTTCCTGCATCCTTGTGTTTCTGTGTTTCCCATGAATACATCTTCCTCGTACTCGCATGCAAAAGTGGTGAAAGGACCTGTTGGTTGTTTTGGGGTGCTGTGTTTCTTCTCCGCACTTTTGTCCATTTGGTAGTGTACGTTGCAAAGGCCCTTCTTTTGCAGAATAAATATGTCTAGTGTGGCACCTGATTTGAGAAACACTCCTGGGATTTCCCAACAAATTTACCTCCGATTCATTGCAGACAATTCACTGCATCTTCCATCTTTTCCACGATGTTTGCTTGACTTTTGTACATTTTCCTCTGTTTTTGTCCTTTCTTTAGCAGACAATCAGAAAATCTATGACGCAGGCCTTGCCACAATTTAGCAGTTGCCTTTGATTTCTTCTTGGCCGTTCGACTTCTGCCCGTGGAGTTCTTATCTTTTTGTTTTGATAGGAGCTTCTTCAACAATATTAACTCCAATATTTGTTTGAACTCTTGTCGCGACTTCTTTTCTGGCATTTTTGTTATCTTCCTCAATCTTGAGCCGAATCACAAGATCTCCCAAGCTTCATTTTCTTTACACGCTTGTGCTATTAGAAATTCTTGAAATCATTCCTGCGAACGAATCACTTTCGATATTGCAGCCACTTGAAAAGCTTCATTTACTACCATATCTCTTGAGAAATCAGCATCATAGAAAGTTGAATTCCTGCACTTGTGATCCAACAGTTTTTTAACTATCTACATTTAATAGTCTAAAAACTTTGAGACCACAAATATTTCATAATGCATCTTCATGTCTTATATTTCTTCTCATGTGCATTCCACAACTCTTTTGAAGTTGTTATTGCACTAGAGACATTATATGGTCCAGCCTCCTACCCACTCAAAAATGTAACCTTTTAACATAGGAGTCCTGCTATTTCCATGCTTCAACACTCATAAATTTTTCCCAGCTGGCATAGAATCAGCAGGAAACTGGAGTATCTTCACTTGTACATGTTCCTGCAGCCAAGGTGTGGTAAGCCAGAAATACTCGTTGCTGCATCCTTTGAAATTCACACCTGTGAATTTAACCCGGTTTCTTGCTGTGATACAAGATTTCGGGTTGGGTGGGCAACAACAGCCACTGTAAACACCAGTGTTTTCCATTTCTGATAAACAAATTGAACTATACATAAGATACATTATAATGCAACTTACATAAGTCTAAAATACAACGATTTTTATCTCCACCAAAACGCAAATTTAAATAATTTCCTTAAGATTGTTGCCAATCTGTGTTATGAAAATCGAAATTACTGGTTGTAATAATCATTCAGAAACGCGAAGTAACTGAATTTTTAGAATCAGTAAAGTAGATGCAGAAGTTTAATTGTAAAGATAATTAATCTGTAAAACTTACCAGAATCTGAATACTCTTTTGATATTTACTATGAAAAACCAAGTCCACTGAATTCACAGTGTCCCCTAGGAAATATTCAACACCTCTAGTATCCGAGTTTGATTTGGAATATAACCTCCCAGGGTAAAAGGATCTTTCAGTAGAGTATAGATACCAAAACTCTACTGTCAGGCGAATCACTCCACAACATGAAATTACATGAAGAAATATGTGTTGTTTACTGAAGACGGAAGATCAGAAAATTGTAGGGAATAATTCTGAAGACTGAATGGTATTTATAGGCAGAAAGAATATATTCAAAAGGTTGCACCCTTAAGAATGACACGACCAATTATTAAAGGTTTCAAAATTTCAAAATGGTATTGACTGTTTTCAATGAAAGTTGCACCCTTTTCAGGACTCATGTCGGGGGAATTTGTGAAATTAAGGAATTTAAACAGGTCCGCGCGCGGATCCGAGTCGGTCTTTGTTAACTAAAAGTTGAAAACATTTCGGTTAACTTCTGTTATCAACTTACTAATTGAAAATAATTTTTGGCCATTAAATTTTAAATAAATATTAAAATAAATTTGGTGGCAAAAAATTATCTGTCGATCCTCATTTCTAAAGCCAAAGCCAAATCCGAAGCGAGCGATGACGACGACTGCGCGAGGTGGGGTCCCGGTCTTTCCAACCCTTTTAACAATTAATAGGAGTGTTTATTTATTTAAACTCTCCTATTTTCATTTCCATTACCGATGAGGGACAATTGCCTTTTTCATTAAAGCATCAAGTTCTAAACTTTTCAAATTCCTCTCCTTCCCTCTATTTCCTATTAATTCTTGCTAAATACCCAAACACTAAGTACTATAAACAAGAAGTATTAGGTAGAAATAGGTCAGATCATAAAAGGTACAACCAACAACAATAACCATTGAATAATTTTTTTTTTGTAACCTCTTTTCAAAAGTAGGAAATACTTATCAATTGTACTTATCATTTCTTTCCCGTGTTTAGGTATAAAAGGTCTATTCTTTCCAAAGACTCTCCTCTTAAAATTAGATTCATGACAAGTTTAACAGATCACCAAATCAAAATTTCCATATAGAAATTTACAATAGGTTCTATTGCCATAGAAGGGTTCAATGTGGGAATATGTACATAACATATATCCTATATTTCAGCATTAGATAGGAGAGCTAAATAAAACTTCATTTCCCACTAAAATTTTGATCTTTTTCGCAAAATCCGAACATATAATTGATAAAATCATACCCAAGATAAGTATATACATGTATATATATTTCTCTTTTGAACTTCAAGCATCAACCATAATTATATCACCATCTTCATCACGCATTGCACCCAGATCTCTTTCTAACTTCAGTCATGGTTGATGTTGTTGATACTGTGAAATTTTCTCAAAATTATCTACCACCAATTTTACCATCCCAAATCACTTCCAGTTCATCTTCATTTTCTTGTGGCAATTTATATTGACAGAGTGGACAAGTATTACTCCGATTAAGCCTAGGGATAATACAATCATTATAAAAAAATGTTTATAAGGCAATTGACTAGCTACTGTATCAATTCCGAATTCCTCCATACAAATCGAACTTTTTTTTGACGATTCATTGATTTTCACACTCGGAAGTGAGTTGATATACAATTTAAGAGTCGGTGAACAGAATTGAGGTGAGTTAAACAACTCAAATGAATGATCGTCGGAATCACTCTCATTGGATTCACTATCGGAATCAGAATAATTTGAAGTAACAAAATCATTGGTGGAAAGGGTATAGTTGGTAAGATTTAAATGTTGAGGAAAAGATATAAAACTAGCAATGATGTAATTGGCGATGAAAGCAGCGAGGGCAACGAAAGGAGGAGCTAACGTCGGCGGTGGTAGTTATGTGAAAGGCATCGTTGCAGTTGTAGCACCGGTAAGCACGGCGGTTACGGGAAAGCTGGCCTCTATCGTCGACATGACGGACCTTGGGTGTCGTCTTGCTCGATTTTCTCGAGGCACAAACTATAGTCTTAACTTTTTCTTTGTTTTATTTTTGGAGAAAAGTTGAGAATAGTGTCTATTTTAAATTGTTTTGTGCATAAACCCGTGGAATTATAGCATTATTATAATATTTTGACATCAAATTGTATTTTATTTTTTGTTATAGATATTAAAGTTACGGCCAAAAATATATTTATATGTAAATTATTCCATTTTTAGATTAAATTAATAAAGTTAAAGGCTAAAAATAGTTAGTGAAACGCACCTAGATGTTGACTAAATTAAATGGTCGTCTTGATATGCTTCTAGGCATGTATGTCCATAAAATATTTACTCACCTACCATAGGTTCTAGCAATTTATTGACGTATTGGTTTATTTATATTTTTAAGGGAAAAAAGTGAAAAATAAACTTTAACTATGTGAAAGGAACTAGAATGTCCTCCATTCATAAATTGGCCATGATGGATATCGTCAATACTGTGGCTCAAAAATGTTTTTGCAGTCGAAACTTTGGTCCAGAAATGCTCTTATAGTTACAAAATGGGTCAAAATGCCTTTTTTCGAATAATTATTTTTTTAAACACAAGTTCTTCTTATTTATCAATGAACACTATTCTTGTTTTCTTTGTTCAAAAATCACTTTAACAATTAATTTTTACGTAGGAAATATTTTTTCTTCTTCTTAGGGTGTGTTTGGTATTTAGGAAAATGTTTGCATGAAAAATATTTACCTTGAAAATGTTTGTCTGGAAAACAAATATATTTTTAGTTATTTTATCATATTTGGTTGTTAAGTATAAAAACAATTTTGCAAAAGTTTTTTAGTGTTTTTTTAATTAATGAACAATATTTCTGATTAATGCCTTTTATTTTACTAGAGTAGAAACTTATTTTTGAAATTGAATGTTATGTTATAAAAAATATTATGATATAAAAAATATATTTGTATTAAAATTATTCCATTTTTTTTATATGAATTGTTGAAGTTAAGGCCAAAAATATAATTTATGTCTAAATTAACTCATTGATTAGTGAAACACATCTAGATGTTGATTGAAGATATATTAATTCTTTTCATATGTTTTTAAATAATTTGTTTGATAATCTAAACTTTCCCCTTTTAAGTCGGAGAAAATAGATGTCAAGATTGAGATGAGATCACGACTAAGAAGGGGGAGAAGAAGATGATGAATGTCATGGTGGAATAAATATATTTATATAGTGATACTTTTAATCTTGAAATTAAACTTTTTAACATAAGTGTTGATAATTTAGATTTGGTCTGATAAAATATAGTTTGCTACAACAAAACAAAGCAACGGAGTTCACGTTATATAATGTGTAAACATACCAAAGATAGTGGCACAACATCGTCATACGCAAAATAATTCAAGAAATGTTTAGTTTACTAACTACAGAGTTATATTCATGTATTCAAATTATACCTCATAGTTCATAATAAACTCAAAAAGTTGAGATAGTTTAGGTTTTGACCCTTTAACTCTCATATATATTTGTATTGTTCGTAATCAATGTCTATTTTTTTTTTTGGGCCTCGCCAAAAAACTAATGACTCTAAAAATGTTAGTAATCCTTATTTTAAGGACAAGGGAGTTTTCCTTGTAAATTAAAAAATTTCTTGGTAATAAACCACAGAGAAAAATAATTAAGTCTTCTCGTTTTTCACTATTATATTATTGTTTTATTTTATAATTTAATAACACATTACACACAAATGTCTAACCTTTTGTTGGAGTTTAAAGTACATTATTATCGTTTTAAAAAATTAAAATCCCATGATTTCACTCAGAACTTACTAGAAATCAAGTGAGAAAGAAAGAACAAAACTCTGATCCTCAGTGGAGGAGAATAGTTTAACTTTATGTAATTAAGATATGCTTTATCACTTTTAGGACTCGTATTGAAGGACATCAGGATAATTGAATTTGATATAATTGGGTTTAATTACATTGTTAGTCCCGTTTAGCTTGACAGATAAATATTTGATCAACATGTAATTGGTGTAATTGGCAAGAGCTAATTATACTCTACAATTCACATTCAGAGACTGGATTGCTGGTAATTACATGGTGTGATTACCAGATGATTACTTTTTTAAAAAAAATTCTTTGAACATCTATTATATTAAATTCTTTTTTAATATTATTTTAAATTTAATTTTTATTTTTATTTTAATTATTATATTTCATTTCTCTTATTCTCGACTCTCAACCTTATTTTAATTATTTATGTCATTTGTTCATATATCTATGTGTCATGCATTCATATTTTCCATTAGTTAATTTTACTATGTATTCTAACTTTTCCATTAAATATAATTTATTGTTAAGTCGATACAGATTTTACGATTTAATTTTTTAAAAAGAACAATCATGTTTATGTATGCTATGTGGAAAGTTTCTATAAGAGTATTATGATAAATTTTTGTTTTGAATTTTTAACTTATTTTATATTTTCTGTTTTATTTGTTTTAGTAATATTGACTTCACCTAGCACTTAGATTTTTTAATTAGACTTGATAATTATCTTTTTGTCAAACTTTAATTATAAATGACTTTTAATTCTATACTTAATATTTTTTATCAACATGCAGTTTACATTTCGTAGAAGCTCATCATTTGTTTGTGTTGAGTGATCATTTCAATGAAATATATACTGAAAAGATATAACAATTATTTTTATAATATTAATTTCGAAAAATGTTTTTCTTAATATATTCTCCAAAAAAAATAATGTATCATAAATATTTAATTTAATGTCATTTTTAAAGTTTCTTATTTTCTCTGTAGTAGAAATTTTAAATAATTTTTTTTTTTAAAATTTCAATAATAATTTTTAATGAAGTGGAATTGTGCCTCCCAATAGAAAAGTTTGTAATTGCACACGACATTAAAACAGGGACTGCATATTTGCAATGTTATAACATTGTGAAATCAAACATGTCAAGTAGTTACTACCGTCATAATTATGTGAATTTAAATTACCACCAGGTGACTTTCTTTTCAACAAACCTCCTTAATGATGTTTGGTTTACGAAAATTTTTCTATGCAAACCTTTTGCTCACTAGTATTGATTTTGAAAATTGTCTTCCTTACTTATTTAAAGGGAAATAATTTTCAAAATATTTAAGTTAACCAAAGATGAGAAAATTGAAAAACATTTCCTTAATACCAAACACACCTTACATGTTCATCTATAAATTCTTGTAGGAGCGTTTTTCCATATAATCTTCATCCACCTAACATATATTAGGACTATATATTTGCCTATTAATTTTTTGAATATATTTTTACTTCAATATTTTTTGAATCTTGAACTCTCTCATTTCCAGTAGATTAATATCACTAGCCAAAACCATTTCTCATTAGATTTGTATAGTGGCACTTACTGCAACCAGTTCACATCAGCATCATATCACCAGCCGAAACCATATCTCATTATCTTTATTACCACATGTCTCATCACAACGTACAAAAATCAATGGAAATAGGAAATTTTATACCATGAGTAAGACACAATATAATCAAGATACTCAAGTCTACAATAATTCGTCAAAGCATTTCATCAATTAACAATTTAGGATCAACATGAAGCTAATTCAACAAAACACAACTATCAACACATTGCCCTTTTATTGAACCCCTTTTTGTTTATTAATCAAGCCAGTGGAGTAATTGAACTCATTACTTTATTCCTATTACTCCTGAACACATATTATAAAGGGAAATACAATATTATACGTCATTTACAAATTTTAGAAGTTCACTTACCGTAATTAAATAAAATCTTAGTCCGAGATTTGCAATTTATCTTTCCAAACAATGTCCAAATCCACACAACCTGATAAAAAATTTAATCAAAATAAGAATCTATGAATAAGAACATTCATATGATACAGTTTGAAGAATGGGACAAATCAATAAAAAAATCCATTCTTAAAAGAAGTTTGAATCCAGGTCTTTTCTTGTAAATGATACCAAGCCATATGGAAGTCATTGGCGAAAAAGTATTTCGGAAAAGAGGTTAAAATAAGTTTAGATTCACTATTTAAACCTAGAACTCAAGTTTTTGAAAAACCTTTCACTTTGTCAATCAAAATCCCTATTTTTTTTTATGTTATTAACCATGTCTGATAATAGGTATTTGATGTTTTAGGGTCACAAATACTTACCCAAATGATTCAACATGAAAATTTCTTTAAAAGTACCCACCGAGGGTTTTCCAAACTAAAAATAAGAAAAAAATGGGTGAAAAACACTGAAATTTTAGGCCGAAACCCTCTTAATTATCAGTTAAGTGAACCTTCAGTCACTAACACAATCATCACGAGTTTCCTACCAATTTGGGCCCCTCACTTGTTTGCGAGCCAAGCACACCTTTTCGTTACGTAAAAAAAATTGGCAAACTGAGTGGGTTTTTATAAGGCATGTCAGGGCACTTGACTCCTCTCGAACGTGAACTAGATCATACTAACCAAATGCTTGTGAAAGTGAGATGCTAATTTTGCTAAAGCAAAGCCACCAGTATGTTCAAACAACAAACCCCCCCTTCCCCCCCCCCTCCTTAATGAAAATACCATCAAGAATTTGTTCCGGAACCCCTAGATACGAAAACCAGATAATCATACTTCCCAAACTCCCCCCCCTAATGTTTTTCCCCGAATAATGGAACCAATTGACAGATGAATTCAAGGACAACCTGACACTAAATTTTAGAACAATCCCAAGGAAACAACATAGTTTCTAATGCTAAAAATAAGCTCATGAGCTTAGAAGTTCATCAGACTCCTCTAGGCCAGAAAACATCATATAAAGCCAATGAACCAAGAAGATTTTAGCGGCTCTCTAAAACATGAAATGTGAGGTTTAAAAGTTCAACCCAACCAGTTAAAATTTTTTACAAATTTTCCCCAACCCCTTTTTAGGACGCTCAATTCCATAAAAAGACTCAAATTTTAATACGAAAACCCTCCTGAAAATTTACAACTTACGGAACTGCTAAATTGCAAAATTCCATTTTGCACTGAGAGTTCCACAATTTAGAAATAATTATAGTTATTTTTAGTAAGTTAGTGGTACAATCAAACCTTTTTTCTTTTCTTCTCGCGAAAACCGTGATTGAATATGGTTATGACCCTTAAGTCATTTCAAACAAGTCTTTTTTTTCCAAAAAGATCCTTTTCGTAAATTTAAATGGAAAAATAAAATTGGTATATTTGTTTAACTAAACTAAATTTTCTTAATAAAGGGATAATTTAAGTAATTAATTTAGTTGATGGTGTTAATAGATTAAGTCCATATTAATTAATTTACGTTACTAACCCTATATCACCTTTAGACCCATTTTTTTTGGAAAAGAAACCGTTGGAGAATATTTCACTCCCGTGCAGTCGGCAACCTCCTCTTATACACGAGCACATCAACTATGAATATCTCAGCTTTTGAGTAACAAAGTTTGTTCTAATTTGTGCATCATATAATTATAATTTATTATTTTAATGTTAGAGTTGAAAGAGAAATAGGAAAAAGTGGTTTTGAAATTTAGAGAAAAAAAGAGAAGAAAATTAGAGTATGATTAAGTGTATATGTTGGGTTTGTGTGCAGGAAAGTCAAATTATTAGCCTCAATTTTAAGTATTTGGGTGGCCGGATGATTGCAATGTCATTAGGGAATATGTTATATATATTTAAGATAAATCCAACAGTCAGAACACGTATAGGGAATTTTGAGGGTTGATTTTTATGGTTTCTTCTTGATTTAATATTTAATATGTTTTATGTCACTAATTAACTTTGTTTGAATTTTTGTTATAGTTTTATCACATTATGAATTAATTTTGAATATTAAGATATACACATTAACTTTATGCTATTTGGAGATTAACTAAATCTTAGCTTGAAATTTGGAAAAGATCTCGAAGAGGTTGACCTATCAGTTAGTGTAAGATTAGGATAAACTTGAATTATACTTCATGTTAGTAACTTGATTAAAGATTCCAGTGAGTTATTGGGTCTAGGATAGACACATAGTAATATGGGAGTGGTTAGTTTTGAATATTATTATGATTATTATGTGAATAGATTGCATTGTTATGGAAGCTTAATGAAAAGGGAAGGCTCAAGTCCTGGAGTGAATTTTTGATTTATTAAGGCAAGTGAATTTCTAAACTCTTGTTAAGTGTATAGAATGCGTGTGTATTTTCTTGTGGCATATGTTTGGGAGTAGTGGGATTTCATGATGGGTTGACTTGTCCACATTGATTAACTCTAATGATGAAAAATAGGGGTAACAAAAGGCAATGTGATTAATTGTTTATGTGTGATGCGTTGAGAAATGTTTGAAAGCTTGTTGAATCATTGTTGATATGATATCATGTTTTTGTTGCTGTGAATTGTACAATGTTATAAAAATGTTCATACCTCATTATTTGTGTGAATATGTCATTTGCATTATTTTGGGACATTGTTGTGACAAATGTTATATGCATTGAGAAAGAATGATAACTTAAAGAGGATGTACCATTTCGAGGGACGTATTGTGCGCCGCGATGGATATTATATTTCGAGGGACGTATCGCGCACCGTAATGGATACTATAATCGAGGCTCATTCGTGCGCCGCGACAGATGCATGGACAGATATGTCCCCCATGGGTCCCGGACTGAGAGACAGTCGTGTGTGGATCATCACAGGTCGACATCATCATTCTACTTGACAGTATTCCATTGCATTACAACATACTATCATTAAATGAACTTGATATGTGTTTTGCTGATCTTTTGATTGCCATTCCTGCGCAATGTGTGATTGATGAATAATTGAGCTTGTTATTGAGGATAATAATTTGTTGAATTTTTTTGTTGAGGGTCTTTACTTTGTTGATGTGTTGTTATCGAGGATGGTAATTTTGTTGAATTTTTGTTTTTTTGAGGATATTCAATTTGTTCAAGTGTTGTTTGTGGAGGATATGTATTTGGTCCCCTAATGTTCATGTTGAGTCTACGTGCTATGTAAGTTTTTTAGCTGTTAGGTTGGCTGATTCTCTGCAGTTGTAGTTGTAGATGTTCGGTTGGGGGTGGTAGGAGTAAACCCGTGTTTTATTCCCATTAATCTTGTGTTTAGACGTTTAACTCCTTGCCTGAGTACCCCCCACCCCCAGCTTGATTTGTACCACCCTTTGCTGTCTAACCATTTTTTTTGTAGGTTACTAGCCCAGATTTTTATGATATATTCTCTTCTTTTCTGAGGCTTCTTGGAGATTTGTGAGGTAGTTGTTTGTCATCTCAGCAGACCTTCTTACTCCTATTTATGATCTTGTTCTACTCTAGCAACAATGTCATATGAGACTTGTATTTTTCTTTTGACTCGATTGTAATATTTTAGAGGCTTGTACACGTGACAACCAGATTTTGGGGGTATTTTTAAGTTGAACATAAATTTCCGTAATTTTGTTGTAATGGTCGAGATTTAGGCTGACTTGTCTTTGTGGAATGAAACGAGTGCTATCACACCCATTTTTGGGTCGTGACAAAATGGTATTAGAGCCCCAGGTTCAAAGGTCTCACGTGTGTACAAGCCAAGTCTAAGTAGTGTCTCGAGGATCGGTACGGAGACGTCTGTACTTATCTTCGAGAGGCTATAGTGACTTTTAGGGAAAATCTTCACTTCTTGGATCTAATCGTGCGTACTTGGTCTTATTTTGATTATTATAACTTCACTCCATTCACTCTCATTTATGTGACGACTCGTGCGTAGTTCCTTATGTGAATAGTTGGCGTGTCGTGTATTGATTTGATGTTAGATCTAGTATTAAGGTGGAAATGATATAATTATGAAATGAATGTGTGATCATAATTTAAGGAATTTAGTAAGGTTATTTATCATAGTAAAAGAAAGAATACAGTTATCTGATATAAGCAATATGTGGAGTGGTTCGACAATTAGAAGTTAAATGTTTGAAGAGTTGGCTAGATAATAAATAGGGTAACCTTGAAAAATACTGTTAATATAGTTGTCATACCATTAATGGGTTTCTTAGTCAATGATGTTGCATCAATTCAGGTCAGAATCTCCTTAGTTGTTTCACAGATTGAGTGTTACCAAAAAAAAAAAAAAAAGGTCATGATACGACTATTACAATGGTACTGATAGGTACTTGGTTATAATTATGGAGTGTATTACTTTTGTTATCGACCTTCCCTACGAAAGAATACATATAGCTTGGGCTAGATATGGAGCGAACTGGATAATATTTTAAAGTTATTCAATAGGTAAACATGTGTGGCTATTTGGATACAATCTTCTCGATAGGTCTGATCTGTCTAGATGGTGTATTTAACAAACTTCACCATAGTCCTAGTTTGTATATAAACTGGTATATGTTGATTGTTAAGTGTAGAATTATAAAGACTACAGAGTTATTAGTTTTTTTCACACTGCTCAGATAATTATATTTGGTGTTTGAATTCAGTTTTGATGAAACCAACTATTTTGTTACTACTACGGATGCTTGAGCTAAGCGTACATTTGTAAGTAAGCATTTAGAGTAGTGGATCTGTTAGTAAGTATTAATGTGTTGAGTTGAGAAGTGTATTAAGCGGATCTAAATGATGTCAATAATTTCATCTTAAGGTCAAGGGAAATGGGCTAGATACTATATTGCAAGCTTATGGTAAATGAAGTCAAGAGAGTAATACTTGGTGAAGCAGATTGAAAAATCTTACTAAAAGTGCATATGCATATTGGGTTAGTCTTTGTGAATTTTAATTGTAAAGTTTGGTTTGAGATCTCATGGCAATGACAAGGATTACTTCATGGTGATGGCAAGGGCTAAACGAGCATAATGGTAGTAAGAGTTTGTGATGAATTACGATTGAGGTGAACTATATGATAAAGACTATTGGTTAAACAAATTTTTGCATGATAATGACAACTTGCGAGTATCTAATGTTATAATTTGCTATTATTTGGTGAGTAGCGGGTTGCAAGAAAAGTTATAAGTGGTATTGAAACACTGCTTGAGTAGAATTTAAAAGGGCCAGAGTCATAATGAAAAATTAAATAAATAAATTAGCGGGATATAGTGTAGCATTCAGAAAGAGGTGAGAGTAAGAATATTTTCTTTGACTGCTAGAGTTAAAGAGGTATCTTCAGAGAGGCTAAGAATACATTTAGAAATACGTGATTTCACCTTTTTTTCTTTGAATATGGTAATATATAATATCATAGGATCATCATATTGGTTAAAAAATGTTTGAAAAAAATAAATAAAAAGGAGTCTATGGATGTTCATCTCGAGTATGATGATTAGTTCATTTGTGGTTTTGAGTTTGATAATGAGTATCATAGAATTTTTAGCGAAAAATATGTTAAGGTTGATGGAGAGGTGATCAATAATATCCTAAGATAAGTGAGTTCATAAAAATATTCAAGGTATGAGCTAATGTTGATACACAATGGAAATGGGTTACATAGTTGTAATTGGAATTTTTGTTTTTCATCGAGTCTACATTTGTAGCATAAGTTTTGTTAAGGTACAAATATAAAGGGTTGTCGGCCAAAATATAAAACTGGTAAGTGAGTTAGCAAAAATGAGAAATTTTCTTTTTGGTGTATTGAAGAGTTAAAGTTCTTTGAAATTTCCGTCATGGAAAGAATTTAAGAAAGGCGAAGGAATAATAAGACCTTTAGCATAAACACTGGATTCAGAGTTGATGGTTGTCGTGATTTTCGCCTTTGAATTTAGATATGACTATGAGATGTGAACTAATTTGACACCTACTTACTATGGGTATATTTTTTTAATTTTATAAATATTGAGTTTTGGTTTGGGTGACAAGCAACAATTTGGTTTTGTTGAGCTAGATTATTCAAATTATGATGGGTAACTTATGGATGTTCAACGGATGAACTTACAATTCTACATGGTTATTGAGGATTTTGAAGGGATTGAAACTACTTTGTTGATGAGGCGATATATACTGTCATGATGTGTTACATATGCATTTGATAGTGCTTAGATGTTATTAGCTTACAGTAAACAAAATTATTAAAGTGACCAAGAATTTTTTTTAATATTTTTTTACATGAGATACATACTGGTATGATTGTTAGTTGAAAAGTTGTATGTGAAAGTTCACGTAAAGTTGACATTGGGTGCAATTCAAATATTGCTCCTCGATGGCAATTAATTTATTATTGAAATTGTGATATCAGTCTTAGTGTGACTATATTTTCATTTTAGATGCTTAAATGGAAAGAGAGAGCCATATATTGAATTTTTTTTTAGGCTACAATGTGTTTGCTATGACGACTTTAATACTAGTGACAGTTTGAGAGTAAGGTAAATGATTGATATTGTTATAATAATTATTGGTATTAAGACTGTTAGCTTCAATGGAGTATTGTGGGAAGTATGTGAAGCTTGATGAATCAATTATTTTGAATATTGTCACGGAGATCAGGCTGATGGATTGTGGGTGGGCTAAAAATTAGAGATGGAGTCACATGAATAGAAATTTATTTATATGGGCATTAAGGAGTATCATGTGTTATTTGACCTTACTTCCGTACATTCTTATGTGATCACAGTATGATTCATTGTTTATGTCACGATTGTTTCCACATCTATGGGTGTATCCCTAGTGGTGGATCGGGTGTACCGATCATGTGATGTCCTCTTGGTAGGATAGGATGCTTGGAAAGACTAGGTCATTTTACATATGACATATTTAACATTGGCTTGGAACAGTTGAAGTATACTTGTGGTTCGACATGTATGACCTTACTTATGAGAACTTATATAAAAGCTACTATGAAGAGTTACAATTGTTAAAGCGTATTGGTAGAGGTTCTACATTATGAAGTGTATCGCATGTTGGGTGGTTACTTGATCTTATTTTTTCGTTGGGTTAGATAAGTTTGATTCTCCCTTGATGGGTACTCGATGTCTGAAGATCACATTTTTAAAACTCAAATTCGTGAAAGATTGTGTTGTGAAAAGGAAATCGTGATAATATTTATAATGGTTTGTGCATTATGAGTATGTGGTGGTTGGTTCAAGTTCAATTCTGATTGTAGTCGATATCAACTCAGAATGTTATCTTGGTTATGTAAGAAAAGATTTGTCATGATGGTTGTGTTATGGTTCATAGGTTAGTCTTGAATTGATAATCACTCTTAAATTCTTTTTTTATCTACCAAAGTTTGATTCGAAGGTTCATTTCTTAGTAGTTGGTCTTGATGGAATGGTCTTAAGAAGGAGCTCACTCAGAGAGATGAACACCGACTGATAGGTCATAACTTAGACTTTTGGTAACATCATTTATTAATCCTTCTTCTTCCTTATGTTCGAAGACGAACATGATTTTTAGTGGTGGATAATGTTATGACCCGTTAAGTCATTTTCAAAACTAGTCTTTTTTTCATAAAAGATCCTTTCCCTAAATTTAAATGGAAAAATAAAATTTGTTTATTTGTTTAACTAATATTTCTTAATTAATGGTGAATTTAAGTAATTAATTAGTTGATGATTAATAGATTAAGTTCCATATATAATTATTTAAGTTATCCCGGATATCACTTTAGACCTATTTGTTTTGGAAATAAAACCGTCGGCGAATATTACACTACCGCACATTCGACAACCTCGCCTTATACACAGCACATCAATCTAGGAATAGCTCATCTCAGACTTTTGAGGTACAAGTATTGTCCAATTATTATTGTGGCAGCCATATATAATATTATTATTTTTAATGTTTTGGGGTTGAAAGAGAAAATAGGGAAAAAGTGTTTGAAATTTAGAGAAAAAAAAGATAAGACTTAATGAGATGTATTAAGTATATAATGTGGGTTTGTGTGCACAATGAAGCGTCAAATTTTATTTGAATAGGCGTGATGATTGCAAATATCATTAGGGATATGTTATATATAAGGTAAATCCAATAGTCATACGTATAGGTAATTTTGAGGGATTCATTTTAGTGTTTCTGTGATTTATTTTTATATGTTTATATCACTTAATTAATTTGGTTTCAATTTAATTTTTATATTGACACATTATTAATTAAGTTTTTGAATATTAGATATCAATTAACTTTATGTTATTTGGATATTAAGACTAAATCTAGGCTTGAAATTTTGGAAAAGAAGTCTCGAAAGTTGACCTATTAGTTTAGTATCAAGATTAGATAACTTGATTATAAATGCGATGTTAGTAACTTATTAAACATTCGAGTGAGTAATTAAAGGTCTAGGATAACACATAGTAATATGGTGTGGTTAGTTTTGTCATCTTTATTGTGATTATTTATGTAATAAATGCATTTGTTAGGGGGGGTGGAAGCTTACCGAAAAGGAAGGCTCAATCCGCATAGTAATTCTTGATTTCTTCAGGAAAGTGAATTTCTAAATATCTTGTTAAGTGTATTGAATGTATATGTATTTCCTTGTGGCATTGTTTGGGAGTATGGGATTTTATGTGGGTTGACTGGTCTCCATTGATTAATTCTATGATGAAAAAAAAGGGGTAACAAAAGGCATTTGAATAGACTGTTGATGTGTGATCGTTTGAGAAAGGTTTGAAGGCTTGTTGATCATTGTTATGGATATCACATGTTTGTGTTGTGCTGTGAATTGTGGGCAATGGTATAAAAAATTGTCATCACTCAATTATTTGTGTGAATATGTCATTTGGCATTTCTAGGACTGGTTTGTGAACAAAGGTTAAATGTGCATTGAACAGAATGATAACTTAAGAGGAGTACCATTCGAGGGACGTATCACGCGCCGGGATGGATACTATATTTCAAGGGCGTATCGCGCGCTGTGATGGATTATATTATCGAGGTCGTCTCGTCGCCACGACAGAATTCCATGGACTATACCTCCCCCCTGGGTCCCAGAGGAGAGACACGGGTGTGTAATCACTAGGTCAGACATACACCCCCCCGCATCATTATACTTGACATTGTATTCCTTGGCATTACACATACTTTTCCCATTAGTGAACTTGATATTGTGTTTTGCTGATCTTATGATTGTCTTTCTGTGAAATTTTGTAAATTGATGATACTGAGCTTGTTATTCAGAATGTAATTTGTTGAATTGGTTGTTTTTGAGTGGTATGCAAATTTGTTTGAACTGTTTTTTAATCGGGATGAATGTGATTTGTTGAATTGTTGGTGTTGTAGGATATGCATTTGTTTAAAGTGTTTGTTTGTGGAGGATTATGTAATTTGTCTAAGTTTTATTGTTGATCTACGTGCTTTGTAAACTGTGACTGTTAAGTGCTGATTTGTAATGCAAGTGAAGTTTGTAGAGGTTCGGTTGGGGTGGTTAAGGAGTACCGTACCCGTATTTTTTCCCCTTATCCTTGTGTTTGAGACGTTGTACTTGCTGGTATCGCGTGATTTGTATTTTCTGAAAGGCCACCCCTTGCTTCTACAATTTTTTTTTTTTGTAGGTTACTACCCAGATTTTTTATGATATTTCTCTTCTTTTCTTGAGGCGTCTTGGAGATTTTAGATAATTGTTGGTCATCTCATCAGACCTTCTTACTCCTATTTATGATCTTGCCTCTACTTAGCAAAAAATGGCATATGGACTGTACTTTTTTTTTTGCCTCGATTGTAATACATTAGAGGCTTGTACACGTGACAACCAGATTATGGGGGTATTTTTAATGTCAACATAAATGTCGGTAATTTTATTGTAATGGTCGAGACTTAGGCTGACTTGTCTTGGTGTAATAAGACGAGTGCCATCACACCCATTTTTTGGTCGTGGCAGAATAACAAGGTATTTATACTTAGAGATAAAGGCATGGGCAAAATCAAACAAAAAGGAACAAAGGCAGTTGAAGGAATGAAAAAGTTAAGGACTGAGGAACACTAAACTCGTTTGGCATGTCGCCAAGAGGTCTCAACCTCTCCTTTTATTCCAGTGAGATCAACCTGAAGTAAGTGATCAAATTGGCGGTGAAGAGGAGCAGTGGGTGTGGCACAGAGCAGTTTGGCAAAGTAGTATTATGTCGCCCAATGATCCAAAATGCAAAGATGTTGAAGGCTAACACAAGACAGCGACAAATATATCAAGGAGAGGATCACCGAGTGGATAGAGAATCTCGACTGGTATTTTGTAGCATAATTTTTTAAAAACCATAAATACATGTTTATAGTTTTAGCTTGGTTTCAAATTTCTTAGTTTTAAACAATATCTTTTAAACTTAGCTTCTAATTTGAATTATGGAGTGCTCGTTGGATGCTTTTCTATTGAACCTTGGAGATTTTGAGATTCTCATCTTGAAGAAATCAAAAGTGGGTGTTGGAAATTCTTCATCCTAGACTCAATTAAAGCGAAAATAAAGCATACCAGTTGATGTTACTCTGATTTGGTACCATTTTCTCCTTTTCTATGGTTAGCATAAACCACCACACCAATTCTGCGGTGTGATTTGTGAATATGATTTTAATACTATTGTTAGGTGTTGTTATTGTATTCTATTCGTTGTTTAAATGTGATTTCACTTTGTATTGTGTTTTGAACAAAATGAAGGTTTAGTTTGAAAATATGATCTTACCTACTGTTCGAATTGCTCGGAGAGAGGTTTTAAAACTCTAACTATTAAGCTTGGATGTAGGTGGTTTTATTGGTTCACCATTGCTTCATCTCTAGAAGAGTGAAAAAAGCGAAGGAAATCCTAGTCCCCTTTCACATGTTAAATCGAGAGAGTGGAGTGGCTAAGCAGATGTTGTGCTTAAAGGCTGGCAACTCGGTTTTGAGATGAACCTAGTGATATGTTAAGTTGCTCGAGAGAGAATTAACCTAGGCCTTTTGGCCTTTGCATCTGGTTCAGCAGAATACCATTCTTCAATGTTTTCCATGAGTTACCACATTCTTATACTAGGTACTGTAAACAAGAAGCATTAGGTAGAAATATGTCAGATCATAAAAGGTACAACCAACAACAATAACCATTGAATATTTTTTTACTGTAACCTTTTTTCCAAAGTAGGAAATACTAATCAATTGTACTTATCATTTCTTTCCCGTCTTTAGGTATAAAAGGTCTATTCTTTCCAAAGACTCTCATCTTAAAATTAGCGTAATGGCAAGTTTAATAGATCACCAAATCAAAATTTCCATATAGAAATTTAATAGGTTCTATTGCCATAAAAGGGTTCAATCGTGGGTGTATTACATAACATGTATATCCTATATTTCAGCATAAGAGAGAACATTTAAATAACACTTCATTTCCCACTAAAATTTTGATCTTTTTCGAAAAATCAAAACACATTATAGATAAAATCATACCTAAGACAATTATATACATGTTTATATATTTCTGTTTTGAACTTCAAGCATCAACTATCATTATATCACTGTCTTCATCACGCATTGCATCCAATATCCCTGTTTCTCATTCAATCATCCTAGCAACTTCAGTCAAGTTGATGTTGTTGATACTGTGAAATTTTCGTCGCAATATCTACCTACCATTTTACCATCCCAATCACTTCGTTCATCTTCATCTTCCTTGCTGGCGATTTCGACCGACAATAGTGGACAAGTATTAGCCCGATTAAAGCCTAGGGATATACATCAGTTATAAAAAGATGCTTATAAGCAATGCACTAGCTACTGTATCATTCAATTCTCAATACCATCGAACAGTTTTTTGACGATTCATAGATTTTCACACCGGAAGTAGTTGATATAAGACTATAAGAGTCGGTGAACAATTTGAGGTGAGTTAAACAACTCAAACGAATGATCGTCGTAATCATTCTCATTGGTGAACTATCAGACATCAGAAATAATTTGAAGTAACAAATCATTGTGGAAAGGGTATGTGGTTAAGATTTAAAAATGTTTACAGAGAAGATATAAACTAGCATGATGTAATTAGGAGGAGGTGGCGATGAAGCAGCGAGGGCAATCGAAGGGAGCTAACGTCGGCGTTGTAGTTATGGTGGAAAGGCACTATTGTCAGTTAGTAGCACCGTAAGCACGGCGGTTTACGTGCAAGCTGGCCTCTATCGTCGCACATGATTGACTTTGGTGTCGTCATGCTCGTTTTTCTAGAGGACAAACTTAGTCTTAACTTTTCTTTGTTTTTATTTTTGGGTAAACTTGAGAATAGTTTCTATTTTAAAATTATTTTGGTGGCATAACACCCTTGGAATTAATAGATCATTATATATTTATGACATCAAATTGTATTTTATTTTGTGTTATGAATATATTAATGTTACGGCCAAAAATAATTATAATGTAAATTATTCCATTTTTAGATTAAATTAATAATGTTAAAGCCAAAAATAGTTAGTGTAAACACACCTAGAAGATTTGACCTAAATTAAATGGTCGTCTTGAATATGCTCATGCATGTATTTCCATAAAATTTTACCCACATAAACTACATAGGTTCTAACCTAGCAATTTATTGACGATTGGTTTTATTAGATTTTTACGGGAAAAAATTCAAAATCTACTTTACCTATGTGAAAGAGCTAGAAGTCTCCATTCATACCTGCGCTAAGAATGTCCTTTACCCGTCAATATTTTTTTGCCAAAATGGTCTTTGTCAGTCGAAACTTTGGTCCAGAAATTCTCCTTCACAACAGTTACAAAATTGGTCCAAATAAATGGATGCCTTTTTTTTCGAATAAATATTTTTTTAAACACAACTTCTTATTTATCAATGAACACTACTCTTGTTTTCTTTCTTCAAAAATCACTTTAACAATTAATATTTAATTAGAAAATATTTTTTTCTTCTTAGGGTGTGTTTGATATTTAGGAAAATGTTTGCATGAAAAATATTTACCTTGAAAATGTTTTTCTGGAAATCAAATATATTTTTAATTATTTTATCATATTTGGTTGTTAAGTATAAAAACAATTTTGCAAAAGTTTTTTAGTGTTTTTTTAATTAATGAACAATATTTCTGATAAATGCCTTTTATTTTACTAGAGTAGAAACATATTTTTGAAATTGAATGTTATGTTATAAAAAATATTATGATATAAAAAATATATTTGTATTAAAATTATTCCATTTTTTATATGAATTGTTGAGGTTAAGGCCAAGAATACAATTTATATCTAAATTAACTCATTGATTAGTGAAATACATCTAGATGTTGATTGGATCAAACTGGTGTGTCAATATGCTTTCTAGGCGTATGACCATAAAATTTACGTTCACCTACCATATGTTCTATTTTGAATTCCGCTTTTTTTTTAAAAAAAAAACAATTACTCGCAATTGAAGATATATTAATTCTTTTCATATGTTTTTAAATAATTTGTTTAATATTCTAAACTTTCCCCTTTTAAGTCGGAGAAAATAGATGTCAAGACTGAGACGAGATCACGACTAAGAAGGTGGAGAAGAAGATGATGAATGTCATGGTGGAATAAATATATTTATATAGTGATAGTTTTAACCTTGAAACTTAATTTTTAACTTAGTATTGATTAATTTTGATTTGTCATGATAAAATTAGTTTTCTACATGGAGTTCACGTTATATAATGTTTAAACAAAAGATAGTGCACACGTCGTCATCCAAAATAAGTCAAGGAATGTTTAGCTAACTACTGAGTGATAATTCAAGTATCAAAATTATACTCTCAATAGTTCATATATAAAACTCAAAAAGTTGAGATAGTTTAGTTTTGACCCTTTTAACTCTAAATATTATTATTAGTATTGTTATGTAATAAATGTCTATTTTTGTATTTGCTTTGCAAAAAACTAATTACTCTAAATGTTAGTAGCTATATTTTTAAGGACCAGGAGAGTTGTTGTCCTTGTAAAATTCAAAAGATTCTTGGTAATAAACCACAGAGAAAAATAATTAATTCTTCTCGTTTTTCACTATTATATTATTGTTTTATTTTATAACTTAATAACCCATTATAAAAAAATGTCTAACCTTTTGTTGGAGTTTAATGTACATTATTATCGTATTAAAAAATTAAAATCCCATGATTTCACTCAGAATATACTAGAAATCAAGTGAGAAAGACAGAACAAAACTCTGATCCTCAGTGGAGGAGAATAGTTTAACGTTATGTAATTAAGATATGCTTTATTACTTTTAGGGCTCATATTGAAGGACATCATGATAATTGAATTTGATATAATTGGGTTTAATTACATTGTTAATCCTGTTTAGCTTGACAGATAATTATGTGATCAACATGCAATTGGTGTAATTGGCAAGAGCTAATTATACTCTACAATTCACATGCAGAGACTGGATTGCTGGTAATTACATGGTGTGATTACCAGATGATTACTTTTTTAAAAAAATTCTTTGAACTTCTATTATATTAAATTCTTTTTTATTATTATTTTAAA
This sequence comes from Solanum habrochaites, assembly GCA_027704765.1. Taxonomy (NCBI): domain Eukaryota; kingdom Viridiplantae; phylum Streptophyta; class Magnoliopsida; order Solanales; family Solanaceae; genus Solanum; species Solanum habrochaites. The sequence goes on along the minus strand of JAKWJA010002489.1, from coordinate 22,558,477 downwards.
ATTTTATTTTTTATTTATTATTTTATATTATTATATTTATTTTCTTCTTATTCTCAACCTTATTTTAAGTGATTCTATGCCATTTTTTTTCATATCATCTATTTCGTCATGTCATTCATATTTTCTCATTAGCATAATTTTATTAGTTTCAAATTAAAATATAATTTATTGTTAAGTCAAATTACAGATTTGCGATTTACTTTTTTTTTTTAAAAAAAAATAATGTTTACGTATGCTATGTGGAAAGTTTCTATAAGAGTATTATGATAAATTTTTGTTTTGAATTTTTAACTTATTTTATATTTTCAGTTTTATTTGTTTTAGTAATATTGAATTCACCTAGTACTTAAATTTTTTAAGTTAGACTTGATAATTATCTTTTTGTCAAACTTTAATTATTTATGACATTTTAATTCTATATTAATATTTTTATCAAACATGCATTTTACGATGTTCGTAGAAACTTCATAATTTTTGTGTTATGATCAATTCAATTGAAATATATTAATGAAAAGATATAAATCAATTATTTCTTATGAATATTATTTAAAGTATAAATGTTTATTAGTTCATATATTCTCAAAAAAATATGTATCTTAAATATTTAATTTAATGTCATTTTTAAAGTTTCTTATTTGTGTAGTATAAATTTTAAATAACTTTTTTTGAAAAAAAATTCAATATAATTTTATGATTGTGGAATTGGGCATCCCACATAGAATAGGTGTAATTACACTCCACATTAAACAAGACAGCAAGTTTGCAATGTAATACCATTGTGACAATCAAACATGTCACGTTGTTAGCTGAACGGTATAATTATGTCAATTTAATTACCGGTGACTTCAAACAACAGTTAATGCATGTTGGTTCTGAAAAGTTTTCTAATGCAAAAACCTTTTGCTCATTATTTGATTTTTGAAAATTGTCTAATGTACGTTTTTCAAGGGAAATCATTTTCAAAATCTTTAAGTTAACCAAGATGAGAAAATTGAAAATGTTTGCCTCAATACCAACACACCTTACTGTTCATCTATAATTCTTGTATGAGAGGCGTTTTTCCCATATATCTTTGTCCACCCTAACATACATTACGACATATTTGGTCCTATTAATTTTTGATAGCTTTTACTTTATATTTTTTGAATCTTGACTCTCTCTTTCCATAGATTAATATCACTAGCCAAAACTATTTCTCATTAGATTTGTATAATGGCACTTACTGCAACCAGTTCACATCGGCACAATATCACCAGCCGAAACCATATCTCATTGGCTTTATTGCCACATGTCTTATCACAACGTACAAGAATCAATGCAAATAGCAATTTTTATACCATGAGTAAGAGACAATAGAATCATGTTATTCTAGTCTACAATAATTCTGTCAAAGCTTTTGTGTTATAAATATTAAAGTTACAGCCAAAAATATATTTATATGTAAATTGTTCCATTTTTAGATTAAATTAATAAAGTTAAAGGCCAAAAAAAGTTAGTGAACACTCCTAGATGTTGACTAAATTAAATGGTGGTCTTGATATGCTTCTAGGCATCTTTGTCCATAAAATATTTACCCACCTACCATAGGTTCTAGCAATTTATTGACGTATTAGTTTATTTATTATATTTTTAAGGGAAAAAAGTCAAAAATATTCTTAAACTATGTGAAAGGAGCTAGAATGTCCTCCGTTTATACTTTGGCTTAGAAATGTCCTTACCGTCAATACTTTGACTGAAAGATGTCTTTGCAGTCAAAATTTTGGTCCAAAAATGCTCTTATAGTTACAAAATGATTCAAAATGCCTTTTTTCGAATAATTTTTTTTTTAAACACATCTTCTTCATATTTATCAATGAACAATATTCGTGTTTTTATTATAAAATCATTTTAACAAATGAAAACGTAGAAAATATTTTTTTTCTTATTAGGGTGTGTTTGGTATGAATGAAAATTTTTTGCACGAAAAATATTTACCTTGAAAATGTTTTTTACTTATTTTCTCATATTTGTTTGTTGAGTAAAAAAAAATTCCGCAAAAGATTTTAGTGTTTGGTTAATGAATGTACAATATTTTTTAGAATTGTCTTTTATTTTACTAGAGTAGTGTCACGACCCAAAATTGGACGTAATGACACTCGACTTATCCCACCAAGATAAGTCATCCTAAAAAACAACTAATCACGTGTACAAGTTTCTATAGTATTACAATTGATTCAAAAGAAACTATAAGTCTCATATGATATTATTTCTAGATTAGAACAAGATCATAAATAGGAGTAAGAAGGTCTACTGAGATGACAAACAACTACGTCACAAATCTCCAAAAAGCCTCAGAAAAGAAGACAATATATCACAAAGGTCAGGGCTAGTAACCGATAAATTTTTTTGTAGAAGCAAGGGGTGAGTACCAAACCACACGGTACTCAGCAAGTCAACCTCTAAACACAAGCTAAGGGGATGAAAACAGGTACTCCTACCACCACCAACCGAACCTCCACAACTACAACCTGCATAAACATCTGCCCAACCTAACAGCTCAAAGCTTACATAGCACGTAACTCAACAACAACACTTAGACAAATTACATATCCTTCACAACAATACTTTAACAAATTACATATCCTCAACAACAACACTTAAAGAAATTAGACATCATCAATAGAAACACTTCAACAATTAACATATCCTCAATAACAACACTACAAAAAATTACATATCCTCAACAACACTTCAACAAATTATATATCCGCAATTACAAGCTCATTATTCAACAATCACAAGTTCCGCAAAAAGACAATCAGAAGATCAACAAAACACAATATCAAGTTCACTAATGATAAGTATGTTCAATGCTATGGAATGCAATGTCAAGTATAATGATGCATATCTAACCTAGTGATACACACCCGCTGTCTCTCAGTCCAGGAAACATGGGTGACATATATGTCCATGCATCTGTCGCGGCGCACGACACGATCCTCGATAATAGTAATCATCGTTGCGCATAATACATCCCTCGAAATAAAATATCCATCGCGGCACGCGATACGTCTCTCAAAATGGTACATCTTCCTTGTCACAATTATTTCTTAAAATAATGCATATGACATGTTCACACAAATAAAGAGGATATGATCATTTTCATAAAATTGCACAATGCACAACAACAGAAAAAGAATATCACATCAACAATTACTCAACAAGACATCAAACCTTTCTCAATACATCATACATAAACAATTAATCACATTGTCTTTTGTTACCTCTTTTTCATCATTAGAGTTAATCAATTTGAACAAGTCAACCCATCACCAAGTCCCATTACTCCCAAACATATACCATAAGGAAATACACGCATTTCATACACTTAACAAAAGTTTTGAAATCTACTTGCCTCATCCAATCGAATAATCACTCTGGTAGTTGAGTCTTCCAGTTCCGTTGAACTTCCAAATTGATCTAATCTATTCATGTTTATATTCACAATAAGGTTTCGTAACTAACAATACCTACATTATTTTGTGTTTACCCTTGACCTACAAACTCAATTAAATTTATAATCAAGTTCGTTAATATTGATACAAATTAACATGTGTGCTCTTTCAATATCCTTCAAATTCCAAGTCTAGTTAAGTCATATCTTCTCCAAACACTAACACCCTAATAGTTTTCAAATAATATAATACACTCAATGTTCAATTTTATATATCTATACCGGTATATAAGGGATAACTCAAGTATATAGAGTCACGAACTCCGATGAATTTAACAAGCAAACTTATAGATAATTTACTTTATTTTCCCCTCTTTTGTTTTCCTGAGCAATTACCTTCATTCTTTAAAAACAAGGATTTAATTTCTAACTGTAAAACAAAAAGAAAATCATGAAATTTGTTTCACATAACCTTACACGTATACAAAGAAACATGAAATAAAATGTCAAACTTTTCCTGGCACAGTAATTAACTAATCAGTAGGTTAATATTAATTCACAATTATTTTTTCCCCACTGAATCATGAATAAAAGAAACTTTCAACAATAATAAATAAAATTTCTATCGTAGAAATCCATATTCATTAAATTCGAATGATTACCTTAATTACACAGGTGATTCCCAAATTGTCGTTATCGCTGCTCTCTCTACGGCCGAGAGTTCTCATCAAATACCTTTTTGTAATGACCTTTTTAGTCGTTTCGGGCAGTAGAATCATTTGTGATAAAAACTAACTGGGTCGACGGATCACGCGACGGACCGTCATGGACCCTGTCGTCCCGCACATGTGTAATTTTCCGGTTGCTCTCCTCATTGGCCTTGACGACAAGTATGACGAACCGTCATAGGCACGACGGGCCGTCACAGGTTGCGTAACCTCTACTGGGTCGGATTTCTGCTAAAAAATTTTAAGGGGTGTTTTGGGACCATTCATAGGAAAATTCAATTGAAATAGTTGGGTGCGTTTTACTCAGTTCTTTACTTGGGGGTTATAACCGACGTTAACCTGAAAATAACATAATGTGTTCCTTTTATCATATTGAATTATCTGATCAGTCGGGTAACCAGAAACCGACTTTGGAGAGGAAAAATAACAACCCCCAAGCGGGGAGCCCGAGCGCGACAAGGGAGCCGTGTGAAGAGGAGAGCAAAAGGCATGATAAGTAACTTGCTTGATCGCGATCGATTCTTGGTTGGAAGTAGGTAGGGTTATGCTATTTCATAGTAAACTCTAAATAGTGATTATATGTATTGGGTGATTGTAAAAGTCTTTATGCTTGATTGTGGGTTTTGTATGTTGTGATTGTGAATTTTCAAAACTAAATCCTCCTTACTAAGAGAACCCGGTGACATAATGAAGGGCTTGATGGAATTAAAGTCATGAGATAGTTTGGATAGGGTATCACGTTCCGAGGCGTAGTATTAGGGGATCGGGTGTGTCAATTCCGGACACGTAGTATTAGGGGATCGGAGTTGTCCGTTCTGGGACACGTAAGTAGGTAGGGGATCGGGGTCACGTTCCGACACGTAGAATTATTGGATAGAGTGTCACGTCCGAACAAGTAGTAGTAGGGATGGGTGTCACGTTCCGACACGTAGTATTCGTGGATTCAGAGTGTCACGTTCGACAGTAGCATTAGGGGATCGCCGTGTCACATTCCGACTCGATAAGAATAAAGAGAAGAAATCTTGAATCATGTTAGTATACTCAATTTCGAAAGAAAACCTATGTCCCAAATGAGTATCGGGTGGAGGCTTGAGTCCTCCATAAGGGCCTGTTGTTGTGCTAATGTCTTGTACTTGTTGGTTGCTTACATGTTGAGTATTGTTAGTTGATGATTGTATAATACTATTGATACCATATTGTCTTTCATTCTGAGTTGGCCGATGGATACCATACTCAGTACGTGTCGATCCCAGTACTGACCTGTACTTTTATTTCCTTCTTATTGTTTTGTGGAGTGCGCAAAGTTGCACCATTTGACTGCGACTCGTCCTTCAACTCTAGCCAGCATTAAGCACATCAGATTTCGGGGTGGACGCATATTATTCCTAAGCTCGGGCTGGATTCTCTTCTTCACGTCTTGATGTCTTTGAAGGTCAGACGTGGACCATTTTTCTACTTATTTAGTTCTAAAAATACTCGTAGACTAGTAATTGAGGATAGATGTTCTGATGTGATGACTTTCCAGATTTTGGGGAGGATCGTTGATAAACCTCTAGAGTTTGATTATGGTTATTTTAATATGATTTGAGTCTTCCGCATTATATTTTGTTTATTAGGTTGAACGGCGGGTAAATGTTGGGTTTTAGATTGGTTGTTCACTCACATAGTAGATAAGGTGGGGGTGCCATTCGCGGGCCCGCTTGGGTCGTGACAAAACTTTGGTATCAGAGCTTTAGGGTCGCTGTGTCTAATACACAAGAATGGTATAGTAGGTGTTGAGGAACGGTAGGGGGAGCCCTACTTTTCTTTGGGAGGCTATAGGACTTAGGAAAATCCATTCTTTCTTTGTTTCGTTGCTATTACTAGGATCCAATTGGATCTAGGTGAGACAAATTGGTATCTGACCTCCTACTCTATTTCGCAATGGTTAGAACTTAGAGCAAACCAACTGTTGACACAAACCAACACCAGCAAAGAAGGTTGCGTCTGAGCCAGCCCACTGGGGCTATGTAGATCGAAGAGGAGCACTGGCAAGAGGCGGCCGTGGGTGGTAGAGGTCGCGGGAGGACCGTCCTCCAGAAGTTAGAGGACAAAAACACTGGTTATAGCTAGTACTAGGGCGGTGACTCCTCCACCGACTGATGAAGGTAGTAAGATAGGGTGAGGAAGGGGAAAATGAGCAAGGCAGATGAGGAATCCCCCCCCAACCTACCCCAGAGATGATTTAAACTAGGTTCTTGCTATCTTAGCGGTTATCGATCAAGCCAGACACCTACAGTGTTTTCTGACAGCACCTCAGTGCCGGGGGTACAACATGAGATGTTTGTGGCTCCCTGGATGGATTGCCTCATGAAGTGAGGCATGTTTTTCCTCGATGACTAAACGACCCATACTGACAAGTGAGCAGCATGAACTTTTTCACTAAATTCTTAATAAAGTTAAACACCTCCAGTTTCAAGGGTGACGAATCTGAAGATGCCTATGATTTTCTAGTTGATTTTCATGAGCTGCTACATAAGTATGGACAGAGTAGAACGATTCAGGGTTCGAGTTGTGACCTATCAGTTTCCAGGGAAATGCCAAAATGTTGGGTGGCCGGTCGTACATTGAGATGTCAAAACAGACAGTCACCACCTATGACTTGGGCATCATTCTCTAGTTTATTTATGGAGAAGTCTATACCCCGGACTTTGAGGGACAAGAGGAGAGATGAGTTCCTGAGTCGAGAGCAGGCAGGAGGTCTGTTACTGCTTGTATGAGGTAAAATTTAGGGCCACTTCCAGGTATGCCACCCAAGACTTTGTTCAGTCCACAAGACGCGGATCGCACTTTGTGAAGGATTGAGGTCAGATGTGCAGATCCCCGCCTTACAGGTCGGGTAGCTGCTGCAGCAAAATCTTTCAGGAAGTAGTTGGACTTTATGATAGAGGTGGAGGTGGTTGAAGCCAGATAAAACTTCACCACGGCGTCGACATCTCTAAGAAAGTCCGGAGGGGGGGAGTTTTAGTGGTTCTTAGTTTAGAGGACAGAGTTCAGGAGGGTACCCAGCCAGACCTATTTGTTCTTCACTAAAGGCTTTAGAGGGGGTCCACCGCAGGGACTGGTCAGCATTTCTGTGAGTTTGGAGGTTATCCCCAGACTTCCCGTTCTCACAGAGGCCTATGCTTGGACTCGGAGAGGTGTATCGGATGTGAGAGACTAGACCATAGTTGGAGGCTTTGTCGTAAACAGGAGTACAGACCCTATAGTTAGAGGTAGAGGGTAGTCATGGGAGAGGCCGCCATTCTGGCGGACGTGTGGCCAAAGGTAATGGTTGGTACCAATTCAGCCGGGGTGGCGGGCAAGCTGGAGGATTACTGCGGCACAACATTGGTAGGGCCAAGGGCGACAGGGATAGGGACCATTGTTATGCTTTTCCCCGGGAGGTCTGAAGTAGAGGGACATCTGATGTGGTTATCACATGTAATCTTTTGGTTTTATATTTGATCACTGGATCCCACATTTCATATGTATCTCCTCATTTCGACTGGTCGTGATTTACATTGTGAATTTGCTTGACATTGCCTATTGTGTTCTTACTCTGGGTGAGTCTATGATAGTTGAGAGGGTGTATAGGTCTTGTGTATGTGAATTTTGTGGGGGAGCAATTACTCAGTATGATTTTGATTACTCCTAGAAATGGTGGATTTCGATGTGAATTCTGGTTTGACATGGCTTTTCTCAAATTTTTCACAATCTAGATGTAATGCTAAACTGTAACATTGGCCAAGCCTGGGACAGATCCCGCTAGTGTGGAAGGGTGACTACATTTCCACCCAGGTTCGTATTAGCTCTTTTTCTTTGCGCTAAGAGGATGGTTAGTAGAGTTGTTAGCTTCTTGGTCACATTCAGGGATGATACTTCTAAAAGTTACTTCGTTGAGGTATGTTGGATAGTCCGTGGAGGTTTGGATGTTGTTTCTCAGACCTCCGGTAGTCACAGATAGGAGTGATTTTGTATTGATTTGGAGCCGGGTACTCGCCCCCTTTCCATACCACCTTATAGAATGACCCAGCTGGTTCACGGAGTTAAAGGCCAAACTTCAGGAGTTGTAGGAAAGGCCTTTATTAGGACCAAGTGCATCCCCTTGGGGCGCTCCTGTTTGTTTGTTGTGAAGAAGAAGGATGGAAGTTTTAGGATTGGTGCATGACTACAGGCAAACAGAAATAAGGTAAACTATTAAGAACAAGTATCCTCTCCATCGCATTATATTTGTTCTCGATCAGTGCAAGGTGCTTGTACCTTCTCAAAAATTTGATTGAATCGGATATCATCAATGGAAAAAATACGGCAGAGGAGGTGCAAAGAATGCTTTCGAACCAGGTACGGGCATTTACGTTCTGAATCTTAGTAAGTCTTTTGGGGCTTACGAATGCCCCTGCTGCTTCATGAGTATGATGAACGGGATTTTAGGCCATATCTGGATCTCTTTGTTATAGTATTATAGATGATATTACTGATATACTAAGAGTAGGAAAGAACATGAGGAGGCGTTTGAGAATGGTATTGGAAAGTGTTGAGAGAGAAAAAACGTATGCCAACTTATCCAAGTGTGAGTTTTTGCTAGATTTAGTGTCCCCCTGTTTGGGGCACGTAGTTTCTAAGGATGGAGTGCTGGTGGACATTCCAAGATTGAAGCACTGAAGCTTGGTAAGACCTACTAATGGTACAGAGGTAAGGAGCTTTGTTGGTTTAGCTAGCTACTACAGATCGATTGGTCAAGGGATTTTCTTCTGTTGCTTCCTTAATTGAAAAATTGACAAAGCAGAATGTTCAGTTGTAATGGCTCGACGAATTGAAGAAAGCTTCCAGAACCTCAAGGACCTTGTTGACTTACTGCGCCCAATTCTACCTTGCCAGTGGAGTAAGACTTTCATTGTGTACTATGATGCATTTATTCTGGTTTGGGTGCAGTGCCTAAGAAGGAGACGAATGTAATTGCTTATGCTTCGAAGGACAAAATAAAGGTGCATGAACGTTAACTATCCGGACCCCATGATTGGAGTTGGCTTGCTGCAGTAGTGTTTGACATCACTTAAAGCAATGGAAGACATATTATATTGGGGTTAAGTGTTGCGTCTATTACAGATCATCCTAGTTTACAGTATGTCTTTAATCAGAAAGATTTGAATTGAAGGACGAGGAGTGGATGGGGAACTGCTGAAGGACTATTGGATATTACTATCTGTATCACACAGGAAAAGCTTATGTTGTGGCAGATGCTTAAGTAGAAAGCAGGGAGCATGGGAAGTCTAGCTCACGCAAATTTCTAGCCGCCCATGGGCTAGAGAGGTCAGACATGGCTAATGACTTTATGAGGTTGGAAAAGTACGGAGAAGGGAGGAAATTTTGGCCTGGGTGGAGGCAAGATCTGCTGTTTGACAAGATCAATGAAACAGTTTACTGATGAGAGCTGAGCCGAATTCGAGATATGGTATTGCGAAGATAGCTAAGAAACAGAAAATTGATGGGAAGGGTTTGAGAATTAAGGGAAGGGTTTATGTGTGCCCGCGTCGGTGATGTGATACACATTTCTTACAGAGGCTCATAGTTCAAGGTCTTCCTATACATCATGGTGCAAAACCAAGATGTATCGTTGTCTAAAGCAACATTTTGGGGGAGTAGGATGAAGCGTGGACATTGTTGATTTGTTTGCCCAAGGCCCGAATTGTCAGCAGGAACGTATGAGCACCAGAGGCCCGGAGGACGCTTCATAAAATGCCCCTTCCTGACTGGAAATGGAAAATAATTGCATGGATTTTGTGGTTGGTTTTCCAAAGACATGGGTGTAAGTTTGACTCAATTTGGGTAAATTGTTGATTAGGTTAACTAAGTATGCCACTTCATTTCGGTCAAGATGATTACAATGCAGAAGAAGTTAGCCAAACTCTATATCTCAGGAATTGTTCGAATTCATGGAAGTCCACTTTCCATTCATATAAGATAGTGGTCTTTTTTTGTTTCGTACGCCAATTTACTTCTAAGTTTTGGAGAACATTGCATCTTTAATTAGGTACTAGGTTGGACACTTAGTACGCATTTCACCCTCAGACCGATGGTCAGTCTGAAAAGAACGATTAGGTGTTGGAGAGGATATGTTTCGCGCATGGGTAATAGATTTGGTTGGTCATTGGGATAAACTCTTGCCCTTAGCAGCGTTTCATACACTAATAGCTTCACTCAAGTATTGATTATGGCCCCATTTGAGGCACGTATGGGAGGAGATGTAGGTTCCTCCCATTGGGTGGTTGAGCTTAGGTTTAGAAAATGGGGTACCGATATTGTGAGGGAATCGTTAGAAAAGTAAAATTAATTCAGGAGAAGCTCCACGCAGCCAGAAACAGGCAGAAAAGGAATATACAGACGAAAGGTTGGGACTTGGATTTATGAGGGTGAGTCAGGCTTGCGAAGTTTCACCCATAAAGGGGTGGCTAATTGCGGTTTGGTTAAGCGAGGTTAGCGTAGCCCAAGGTACATTGGCCATTTGAAGTTCTGAAGCGCGTGGGGAAGTGGTTATGAATTGCCATTGGCCTCAAGGGACTCTCAGGAGGTCCCCCGGGTATTTCATGTGTTATGCTGAAAAATACCATGGGGACGGAGAATACATTATCGTTTGGGATTCAGTCCTTCTGGATGAGAATTTGTATTATGAGGGGAGGGGAGCTGTGCATCTTAGATAGAGAAATCCGCAAGTTGAGATCAAGAGATTGCATCCAATCAAGGTTCATGGAAGAACGGTCAGTTGAAGAGTCACCGTGGGAAGAAGGCAGGCTGATATGAGCAAGATCCCCACACTTTTTGCAGATTCAGGTACTCTTTCTCGCCCTTGTTTTTCTTCTTGTGACGTTCGAGGACGAACAAAGGAATGGATCTTATTGTAACGACATGTTAGTCGTTTCGGGCAGTAGTAGAATCAGTGATAAAAAATGACAGGGTCGACGGATCCGGACGGACGTCAAGGCCCCGTTCGTCCCAACACATGTTTATTTTTCCTGTTGCTCTCCTCAGTGGGCCTCGACGAACAAGTAGGGACTGAACCGTCATAGGCACGCGGGCGTCACAAGGGTTGGTAACCTCGACTGGGTCGGATTTCTGCTAAAATATTTTAAGGGTGTTTTGACCATCAGGACAAACTTCATGAATTAGTGGGGTGAGTTTAATAAGGTAATTTACTGGGGGTTAAAAGAAGTAACCTTTAAAATAAAAATAATGGGTTAACTGTATTCATATTGAAATATATAATAATTAGGGTTAAAAGAAAACGAATTTGGAGAGGAACAAAATAAAAGAACAGAAGAGAGGAGAACGAGCGAGAACAAGGGGGGAGAAGCGAAGAGGAAAGCAAAGGCATTGAGAAGTAACTTGCTTGATCGCGATTCTTCGGTGGAGGTAGGTTATGGTTTATGCTATTTCATAGTAAACTCTAAATATCGATTGATATGTATTGGGTGTATTGTAAAGTCTCCTATTTGCTTGATTGTGGGTTTGTATATTGTGATTGTGAATTTTTCAAACTTAAATCCTGTCTACTAAGATGAACCCTTCACATAATGAAGGCTTGATGAACTAAAGTCATGAGATTGGTGGATAGGGTGTCACGTTCCGACACGTAGTATTAGGGGATCAGGTGTCACGTTCTGACACGTAGTATTAGGGGATCAGAGTGTCATGTTCTGACACGTAGTAGTAGGGGATCGGGTGTCACGTTCCGACACGTAGTATTAGTGGATCGGAGTGTCACGTTCCGACACGTAGTAGTAGTGGATAGGGTGTCACGTTCCGACACGTAGTATTAGTGGATCGAGTGTCACGTTCCGAACGTTTAAGGCATAGGGGATCGGAGTGTTCACGTTCCGGACACCGTAGCATTAGGGGATCGGAGTGTCACGTTCCGACACGATAAGGAATAAAGAGAAGAAATCTTGAATCTGTGAAATAATCATTTCGGAAGAACCTATGTCCAAAATGAGTATGGTGTGGAGGCTTGAAGTCCTCATAGGTGCGCAATCGATGTTTTTGCTATGGTTCTGTACTTGTTGTTGCTACTGTTGAGATTGTTGTAGTTGATTTTATAATACCTTTGATACAGATTGCTTTCTATTCTGAGTGGCCGATGATTACCTACTTAGTACGGTTCCCTGTGCTGGCCCCTACTTTTATTCCTTCTATGTTGGTGGAGTGCAGCAAGTGCAACCATTGGACTGCCTCGTCCTTCAACTCTAGCCAGTCTTCAGCACGTCAGATTCAGGGTGAGCACTTTTATTCCTGCTCTGCTGGATTCTCTTCTCACGTCTTGATTTATTTGAAGTTCGGACATGGACCATTTTCTACTTATTTTAGTTCTTAAATACTCGTAGACTTAGTAATTGAGATAGATGTTCTTGATGTGTTGTCCAGATTTTGGGGATGAAGTTGATAAAACTTTCGAAGTTGGATTATGGTTATTTTAATAAGATTGAGTCTTCCGTATTATATTTTGTTTATTATGGTTGAAAACGGCTGGTAATGTTGGGTTTAGATTGGTTGGTTCGCTCACATAGTAGGATAAGTGTGGGTGCCACTCGCGGCCCGCTTTGGCTCGTGACACTTTTTGTGTATCTCCCAATTAATTATATTTTTAAATTGACAAACCCTACTACTTATTTTAATTTGATGGTTCAAGTAGTGTAGGTAATTAAATAAATCAGGGACTCAGATCATTAGTCCCAAATTAACTTAACTATTTAAAAATCAACCACCAAATAATTCACTTTTGTTAGATGAATATTAAAAAAAAAATTAAAAAAGACCTTCTTGGTTTTTACATTATCCACCACTAAAAAACATGTTCGTCCTCTAACATAAAGAATAAGGAAGAATAAGCAACATTACCATAAGTCTAAGTTATGACCTACCAGTCGATGTTCGTCTCTCTAGGTGAGCTAATCTTAAGACCATTCCCTCACGATCAAAAACTAAAAAATGAACTTCCATATTAAATTTTGGGAGATCTATATATTAAGAGTGATTATCAACACACAAACTAACAATGAACTCAATCTAAATTAAAACGTACTAGACCATAACACAACCATTAGGACAAATATTTTCTCACATAACCAAAATAATATTCTGAATCGATACCAACTACTACTAGAAGTGAACTATAGCCAACAACGACACTCATAACGCACAAACCATCACAAATCTTATCAAGATTTGCTTTTCACAACACAATTTTCCCACAAACTTAAGTTATAAAACTTTGATGTTTAGACATTAAATACGCACCAAGGGAGGATTAAACTTATATAACCCATCAAAGGAAATGATAAGTAAACATCCAACTAAAGATACACTCCAAAAATGAAGAATATCTAACAACACTTTTAGACAATTGTAACTATTTATATAAAGTAGATCTTATATAACTTTCCATAAGCAATGTTCTGCGTGTAGTATCACTAGTATACTTCAACTATCCCAAACACCACCAAGTCCATCATAACTGAAATCAACAAGTCTAACCAAATATGTCATCCTATCAAGAGAACAATCACAAGATTGGTACACCCGATCCACCACTAGAAGTTCACCCCAAAAATATGAAAACACGTGTGTGTATAGGTAGCGAATCACACTCTAAATCATATCCAAAAAGAAGTAGATGGTCACATAAGAATTTACAAAACCAGAGTCGAATAAGACTTAGATACTTCTTTCAAAGTGCTCAGATCAAACATTTTCATTCATATAACTCTATCTCTTTAATTTTTACAGTCACCCACAATCACCAATCTAGTCCCAATTATAATTACTCACATACTTATTTATCGAACCACATATGCTCTTCACATTACTTCACTAGGTTCAACACACTTAATATTAACAGAACACCATAGCTATACCAACTACTTACCTTACTCTAAACTCGTTATTTGTATTTAAGTTTTCTTAGCAAACCATTCTCGCCTCCAACATTTCACAACTATGACTTCCTCTTTTCCTCATGTTATATATGGGTTCCATCCAACGCCGATGACACTAATTTAATTTTTTTTGTACATTTTTATCATGACAAAGCTATTGAATTTTCCAAAGTCAACTCCACACAGTCTCACATACCAACTTTTAACTACCACTCACGCCCTTATATATATCATGATTAAACATAGAGAAATGCTTGGCTAACTAAATAAGTCTATATTGTATGACCACTATAAACCTTATGGGTGTACTCCAAGTGTCTATGTAAAATGTGTTACAAGAGTCAGTTAGTCCATCAACAAAGTACGTAATCTGTTAATTTTCTCAAAAAGTCAAGTTATGCCTCACCAAAGAGTAATTTCTTCCCATTGAAATTCTCAATAACCATGTACAAATCTGAAAAATTTAACCCCACATAACAATATATAATTTTACACACCTTACTTCTTGTAACCTAAACCAAAAGTCAATCTTTATTAATGGAGATGATAAACCTCTAGTATGTTTGTGTTAAATCAATTGTCACATCTCATAGCCATATCTAAATTCATAGGCAAAAATCAATACAACTTTCAACTACAAACCAAGGAGGGGAGAGGAGAGAAGCGGGTCGAAGAAGCCGGCGGATAGGGGGGGGTGGGTTTTTTGTTGCTTTTTTGTGGTTTTTTTTTTTTTTATTTTTTTTTGGATTTCACATTTTAAAATTATTTCCATTCCAAAAAGTTTTAAATACCCGAAACTCTTCTATACATCAAACTTTTTTTTCTTTCGCTGACTCGCTTACCAAATCTTATCATGACCAACAAGCAATGTCTTTTACCTTATCCTTAAATCAAAACAATATGTGAAACCCCTAGGTGGTAACCATCAAAAGTAACAAAACTTACTACTTAACTTTTATGTTACTTTCAAATAGTTATACTCAATATGATCGATCCTTTTTACCTACCAATTCATACCGAAAAACGCCACTACCACAAACCTTCACCATGAAAGAAACTTGAGTTTTTGAATTCAAAGTGTGTCAAATTTTATTCTATAAAACAATTAGATCCACCTGAAGATTTTATGAACTCATTTTTCTTAACTAATCATTGATCGTCTTTCCATCAATCTTAACATATCTTTCACTAAAAATTCTACCATACTCATTAGCAAAATCAAAACCACAAATAAACTAGTAGTCATACTCGAGTTTAACGACCTTACACTTATTTCTCAAGTTTTATCCAATGGCTTTTTTTAACCAATCTAATGATCTTGTTACACTATATATTACCATAACCTGAGAAAACCGATGAAATCACGTATCTCTGAACCCAATTCTCAAACCCTCTAAAGATACCTCCTTATCCCTCACAATGAGAGAAACATTCTCACTCTCTCACCCTTTTCTGGAAGCTACACTATATCCCACTAATTTATTATTATTTTTCATTATTACTCTAGCTCCTTTAAATTCTATTCGAGCGGTGTTTCAACACTTCCCACAACTTCCCTTGCAACCACGCTACTCACTAATCATTTTCAAAAGACTAACACAATTTTTAACGCATTTTCTTACTAAAATTCTCAATTATGTTCATTTAATTATACTGGTTGAAGCTTCCTTTACTCATAAGCCTATCATCCTGAAGTCCACTTCCATGGATTTTATGGTGAAATCAATACTCATTTAAAATACATAAAATATATTTCACAATCTGAACATATCAATATCATAACAAAGATCCACCACTAAAAACTTCTTTATAAATAATGATTAACACATCCACCCGTACTAACAAGCTAGTTGATTTGTCAAATATGAATTCAACACCAAATCTAATCATATGAACATGTAATACAATAGATTACTACTTAAGTAGTTAGTATTTGCACTTAACAATCAACATATCCGTTTTCATATACCACTAGTACCACATTGTGAAAGTCCATTATGTCCACCACTAGGGCACATGGCACCTACCGAGAAGATAATATCCAAATAGTCACACATTTCTATCCATCAAAAAGTTTTAAAAAATTACCAAATTAGTTATGTATCTAGCCCAAGTTATATGTATTCTTTCATAGGTCAAGTAAATACTAAAAAATAACACACTCCATAACTCTAACCAAGTAAGTATCGATACTTTTGTAGCTTTCAAAGTTACATGCCCATTATTTAGTCATCCCTTTAATCATTCTACTTTTAATTGTTAAATCACTCAAAATATTATGTATACCACAAAAGTACAATTCAATTTAACTAACTTTACACAATCCCTTCAAATTGTTAAACATTCTAAGTCTAACTATACATCCTTTCCGTAAGTAATTACTTCCACCTTATAACAAGAGCAAACATTTAAAGCATACAAGACATCAACTACTCATATGAGGAACCACACACGATCCATCACTATAAGTGAGAGAGAATTAAATTAAGGGATACAAATCAAGACGGACAAATAATGCACGATGGTGATTCAAGAACTGAATATTTTTCTTAAAAGTCACTATAGCCTCTTGAAGATAAGTATAGACGTCTCCATACAGATCCTCAAGACTCTACTTAGACTCGGCTTGTACACACATGAGACCTATGAACTTGGGATCTAATACCATTTTGTCACAATCCAAAATTGGACGTAATGGAACTCGTCTTATCCCACAAAGACAAATCAGCCTAAAAAACAACTAATACAATAAAATGCGGAAAATTTACTACAACTTAAATTATACCCCCAAAACCTGATTGTCACGTGTACAAGCCACTATAGTATTACAATTGATCAAAAGTAATTATAAATCTCATATGATTTTTTTTTAGAGTAGAACAAGATCATAAATAGGAGTAAGAAGGTCCGCTAAGATGACAAACATCTACCTCACAAATCTCCAAGAAGCCTCGGAAAAGAAGACAATATATCACAAAGGTTCGGGTAGTAACCGACAAAAAAATTTGTAGAAGCAAGGGGTAGGTATCAAACGACATGGTACTCAGCAAATAAACCTCAAAACACAAGCTAGGGGGATGAAATACAAGTACTCCTACCACCCCCAACCGAACCTTAACAACTACAACCTGCATAAACATCAGCCCAACCTAACAGCTCACAGTTTACATAGCACATAACTCAACACCAACATTTAGACAAATCACATATTCTCCACAACAACACTTTAACAAATTACATATCCTCAACAACAACACTTAAACAAATTAGATATCCCCAATAGTAACACTCAAACAATTAAAATATTCTTACAATACTTAACAAATTAATTCCTCAAAACAACAGTCAACAAATTTATACCGCAACAACAAGTCAGTATTCAAAATCACAAGCTCCGCAAAAAGACAATCACAAGACCTTTTTACATCAGCAAAACACAATATCAAGTCAATAATGATAAAGTACGTGCAATGCAATGGAATTGCAATGCACACGTACTAATGGGATGTCTAACGTCAGGCAGTGTGATTACACACGTGGGGTCTCTAAGTCCGTGAACCCATGAGGGACATTTATTCTGTCATGCATCTGTCGTCGGATGACACACCCTCGATAATAGTAACCATCACGGGAGCGCGATACGTCCTCGAAATATTAGTATCCATCGCGGCGCGCTCTAAATCCCTCGAAATGGTACATCCTTTTCTAGTATCTTTCTTTCTTCAATGCACATAAACACTGACACAATTATGTCTTAAAATAATGCAAATGTCATTTTCAGATAAATAAGAGGATATGATGATTTCATAATATTTTTTTGGGGCATTAATGCCACAAAACAGAAGAAACAAAATATCACATCAACAATGACCTCAACAAGCACTTAACCTTTCTCAAACACATACACAATAACCAATTAATCACATTGTCTTTTATTACCCCTTTTTCATCATTAGAGTTAATCAATGTGAACAAGTCAACCCATCACCAAGTCCCATTACTCCCAAAAATATATCATAAAAAAATATACGCATTTCATACACTTAACAAGAGCTTATAAATCTACTTGCCTTAGACAATCGAATAATCACTATGGGACTTGAGTCTTCCCGTTCCGTTAAGCTTCAAAATCGATCCAATCTATTCAAGTATATATTCACAATAAGATTTAGTAACTAACAACACCTACATTATTATGTGTTTTACGTTGACCTTAAAACTCACTTAAATTTATAATCAAGTTCGTAAATGTTGATACCAATTAACATGTCTGCTCTTTCAATATCCTTCAAATTTTGCAAGTCCTGCTAAGTCATATCTTCTCCAAACACTACCACTTTAATAATTTTCAAATAATGTAATACACTCAAAATTCAATTTTATATATGAACACCAGTATATAAGGAATAACTCAAGTATAAAGGATCAAAAATTCCGATGAATTGAACAAGAAAACTTATAGATAATTTACTTTATTTTCCCGTCTGTTATGTTCCTGAGCAAATTACCTTCATTTTAAAAACAAGAATTTAAAATTCTAACTGGAAAAAAATAAGAAAATCATGAATTTGGTTCACTTAACCATACACGTATACAAAGCAACATGAAATAAAATTTTAAACTTTTCCTGGCACAGTAATTAACTAATCCGAAGGTTAACATTAAATCACAATCATTTTTTTCAAACTAAATCTTGAATAAAAAACTTACAACAATAATAAATAAAATGTCTATCTTAGAAATCCATATTCATTCAATTCGAATGATTACCTTAATTGCACATGTAACTCCCAAATTGTCGTTGTCGTTGCCCTCGCTGCGGCCGCGAGTTCTCATAAAATTCCTTTGTGTTTATCTCTCAATTAATTATATTTTTAAATTTACAAACCCTACTACTTATTTTAATATAAATGGGTCAAGTAGTATAGGTCATTAAATAAATTAGCGACTTAGTTCATTAGTCTCAAATTAACTTAATTATTTGAAAATCAACCACCAATTAATTTACTCTAGTAAGATGTATATTAAAAAAAAAAAATTAAAAAGACCTTCTGGGTTATTAAAAGTAGAAACTTATTTTTGAAATTGAATGTTGTGTTATAAAAAATGTTATGGCATAAAAAATATATTTTTCCTAACATTATTCCATTTATTAGATATAAATTGTTGAAGTTAAGGTCAAAAGTACATTTTATATCTAAATTATATCATTAATTAGTGAAACACATCTAGATGTTAATTAGATCAAACTCGAGTCTCAATATGCTTCTGGGCGTATCTCCGTAAAATTTATGTTCACCTACCATAGGTTCTATTTTGAATTCCACTTTTTTTTTCCTTTTTACTTACAAATGATGATATATTAATTCTTTTCATATATTTTTAATTAATCTTTTTAATATTCTAAACTCTCCCTTTTTAAGTTGGAGAAAATTGATTTCAAGACTGAAACGAGATCACGACTAAGAAGGTTGAGGAGAAGATGATGAATGTCATGGTTGAATAAATATATTCACATGGTGATAGTTTTAACCTTGAAAATTCATTTTTAACTTAATATTAATTTTTTATTTATATTTTTCATAGTAAAATTAGTTTTCTAAATATAGTGTAACGCTATATAATATTTAAACAAATGAGAGTGCACACATCGTCATCAGAAATAAAGTAAAGGAATGTGTAGCTAACTACTGAGTGATAATTCAAGTATCAAAATTATACTCTCAATAGTTCAATAGTTTATATGTGAAACTCAAAAGTTAAGATAGTTTAGTTTTCAACCTTTTAACTCTAAATATTATTATTGTTGTTGTTATGTAATAAATGTCTATTTTTGTATTTCTTTTGGAAAAAATTAATGACTCTACAAATATTAGTAATCCTTATTTTGAGGACAAGGAAGTTTTCCTTATAAATAAAGAATTTTCTTGGTAATAAACCACGGAAAAAATATTTAAGTCTTCTCTTTTTCTCTATTATATTTTTGTATTATTATTTTATAATTTAATAAGCATTACACACAGATGTCTAACCTTTTATTGGAGCTTAGTTACCTTATTATCGTTTTAAAAAATTAAAGTTCGATGATGTCTATCACAACTTACTAAATATCAAGTGAGAAAGAAATTGAACACAAGAACATCCAAAATGTAGCCAATAAAAATTTGTGAAACACACCTAGATGTTGACTAAATTAAATGGTTCTCTAAATATGCTTCTAGGTATGTATGTCCATAAAATTTTCGCCCACCTACCATAGGTTTACAATTAAATGACATATTAGGCTTTTTATTATATTTTTAAGGAAAAAAAGTCAAAAATTCCCTTAAATTATGTGAAAGGAACAAGAATGTCCTTCATTTTATATTTTGGCTATGAAATGTCCTTACCGTCAATACGTTGGCTCAAAAATGTATTTGCAGTCAATACTTTGGTTCAGAAATACTCTTATAGTTACACAATGGGTCAAAATGCCTTCTTTTGAATAAATATTTTTTTAAACACATCTTCTTCATAATTATCAAAGAACACTATTCTTGTTTCAAAAAATATTTTTGAAAATTGAAAATATTTTTTTTAAAACAAACATAAATTATATATCCAGATTGGGGGGGGGGGGGGGAGTTGGTAGAGGTTAAAAGAAAATTGAAGTTGAATATTTTTTTTTCAAAATAACTTTAAATTTTTTTTTTTTTTGGGGGGGGGGGGGGGGGCGAGGATTGGGTTAGAAAAAATTGAAAAATTTGATCTTGAAAATATAATTTTAAAGAAATTTTTTTTTTTTGGGGGGGGGGTGGGGGGTATTGGGGTGAGGGGGGCGAGAGGTCGAGGGTAGGGGTGGCCTCCCTCGTAGACGTGACATACTTTTAGTGTCCGCTTAATCGGTTTTCTCGAGGAACACAATATAGTCTAAATTATTCTTTATTTTGGTGGAGAAAAATTGAAAATAATGTCTACGTAAATTGTTTTGTTCATGAACCGGAGACATATATCATTATTACATATTGTCATTAAATTTTGTATAATTTACATAAATCACATAGTATAGAGAGTAAATAATATTTTATCTCTACTTTTTATTCAAATTCCAATAATTCCTTAAAATTTGTACCTTCTAAGTACATTTTAGAGTATCTCGTAAAACATTATGACATAAATCGGATACACAATATGTAACTCAGATACATTAAAAACTAGCTCAGATACATTAAAACATAAACAAAATACATAATATATAGCTCGGATACATTAAATATTGGATCGGATACATTAACATGTCGCTCTAATACATTAAATTCATTAGGACAGAAATAAAAGATTTTAAAGATTATTAGAAATAAAAGGGGATACTGAAATAAGGGAAACGTAAGATTTGTATTTCGGTAATTTTATCTTACATGTTATGTTATAAAAAATATATGTGCATCAAAATTATTCCATTTTTAGATATAAATATTTGAATTTAAGGTCAAAATATATTTTATATTTAAATTAACTCATTGATCATATAAACACATCTAGATGTTGATTAGATGAAATCGGTGTCTAAATATGCTTCTAGGGGTATGCCCATAAAATTTACGTTCACCTACCATCGATTCTATTTGATGATACATTAATTTTTTTCATATATTTTTTATTAATTTTTCAATATTCTAACACTCCCTTTTATGTTGGAGAAAATCGATGTCAAGACTGAGATGAGATCACGACTAAGAAGGTAGAGATGAAGATGATGAATGGCATGGTGGAATAGATATATGTGTATAGTGATGGTTTTAACCGTGAAACTTAATTTTCAACTTAGTATTGATTTATTTAGATTTTTTATGGTAAAATTAGTTTTCTACATGGAGTGTCACATTATATAATGTTTAAATAAAAGAGAGTGCACACATCGTCATCAGGAAAAGTCAAGGAATGATTAGCTAACTACTGAGTTAAGATAGTTTAGTTTTGACTGTTATAACTCTAAATATTATTATTATTATTCTTGTTATGCAATAAATGTCTATTTTTGTATTTTCTTTGGAAAAAACTAATGAATCTAAATATGTTAGTAATCCTTGCTTTAAGGACAAGGAAGTTTTCCTTATGAATAAATAATTTGCTTGGTAATAAACCAAGGAGAAAAATAATTAAATCTTCTCTTTTTCTCTATTATATTTTTGTATTATTATTTTATAATTTAATAACACATTACAGACAAATGTCTAACCTTGTATTGTAGTTTAATGTACATTATTATGGTTTTGAAAAATTAAAGGCAGTGATGTCACTCACAACTTACTATAAATGAAGTGAGAAAGAAAGAAAAGAACTCCGATCGTCCGTGGAGGATAATAGTTTAATCGTATGTAATTATGATATGTTTTATAACTTTTGGGCATTGTTTGGAAGTACATCATGATAATTGAATTTGATATAATTGGGTATAATTATATTGTTTGTCCAGTTTAGGTGGACAGATAATTACTTGATGAACATATAATTGGTGTAATTTACTATGAGTATTTATACTCTACAATTCATAGGCAGAGACTGTAAATTGCTCGTAATTACATGGTGATATTATTAGATGATTACCTTTTTTTTTTTAATTCTTTTTACTTCTTTATTTTAAGTGTTTTTTTTTATTTTAAAAGTATATTTTTTACTTTATATTATTATATTTCATTTTTTTTTCTTATTCTCAACCTTATTTTAAGGGATTCTATGCAATTTTTTATATCATCTATTTCTTTATATCATGCTTATTTTCTCATTTTCATAATTTTATTATTATTCTAACTTTGAAATAAAAATATAATTTATTGTTAAGTAAGATTACAATTTACGATTTCATTTAAAAAAATATATATATTTATGTATGCGATGTGAAAATTTGCTATAAGAGTATTATGCTAATTTTTTTTTAAATTTATAACAGTTAGATTTTCAGTTATAGTGTGTTTAGTTTAAGGTGAGATTACATAACCATTTCATTTATTCATTGGACTTTATAATTATCTTTTTGTCAAACATTCAATTATTTATGACATTTTATTTGTATATTAATCATTCTATCAAACATGCATTTTACGAGTAGAAACTTCATACATTTGGTATTTATGATCAACTCAATGGAAATATATTAATTTGAAAAGATATAAATAAATTATTTTTTAATAATATTAGATACATAGTAAATGGTTACTAAGTAATATATTTTCAAAAAAGAATGTATATCTTAAATATTTAATTTAATGTCATTTTAAAAGATTCTTATTTGTGCAGTATAAATTTTAAATAACTAATTTTTATTTTAAAAATTCAATATAATTTTATGATTACAATTGTGCATCCAAATAGAACAGTTGCAATTACCGTGTTACATTAAACAAGACATGCATAGTTACAATGTTATTACACTCTAACAATCAAACATGTCGAAGTAGTTACTATCCTAGTAACTATGCCCATTTAAATTACCATATGACTTTTCAAACAAACCCTTCATGATGTTTGGTTTAAGAAAATTTTTCTTCGCAAACATTTTCCTCATTAGTATTGATTTAATTTATTTATTTTGGCTTCACTTGTAAGTTTATGTGTTGCGTCTATGTTACGGTTATAACTTTGTTGCTTATTTTCAGAAAAACGATCATCAGAATTGTCAGTGATATATCTTGTCTCAATTTGCTCGATAACTTTTAAAAAAATATTTTATATATAATTGAATTTAAATTAAATATACTTCTCATTTTTTAAAAAGGGTTCCAAATCCATTTAAATTGTTATGTCTATACAGTGGAATATATGATAATTATTTTTCCATTAAACTTATCACTATAAATAATAAATAATATTATAGAAGAATGAAGGTTTTAGAAATGTTGATTACATTTTTGTCCTACTGTAAAAGATTATATGATAGATAAAACTGTCATTTATTATATCATTTTATATATAATTAATTATTTTTTAAATATTTTTTATTAAGGAGTCCTAAAATTTATATACAATAAAAAGGAGAAACATAGATAAAGTATTGGGACACCTTTCTATAACCTTCATTCATGTTTGTCTTTTCTCTCCATTTCTTTGAGAATTTTTTCTTAGTTGTTTTTATAAAATATATTCTTTAAGAAATCAAATCATATTTATTATTCTAATTATATCTAATGGGTTGCGAAAAAGTGCTAGGATTTTCCCTAATTTTATCTTATTTGAAGTCTATTTTTTCCTTAAAGAAAGATAAAAAAATATTACCATTTGCTTGAACTTTTATTGAAAGGAAATATAACTTTCTTTCGTATTTGAGTTATTCCTTTACGGAGGAAAAATTTGGAGATCTATAAATTGAAGATCCTTAGTCTCAACAGTAGAACATAAGAACATCTACAGTTCAATAAAGAGTCGTTATTCACGGGGAGATTTTCTCTTTACAAATTTTATGTTTTTTAAATTAATTTTTAATTAGGTAGTATATTGATCGTATCATATAATATTATTATATCTTTTAGTATAATTTATTTGTCATCTAATTTATCGCATTATGATTTGCAAATTATAAGTTTGTGCATGACGTCCAAATCATTTTGTAACCCAATAAGTGGTATCAAACATATGATTTAAATGATCAAGTAATTGAATAGGATTGAAAACAAACTCAAGATGTTTCAAATAAATTTGCAATCAACGTGATGATAATGAAGATTTTTGTGTCACTACATGTGTAGAAAAAAATCAAACATATTTTCAACAATAACATATTGCTCCATACTTTAAAACAAAATAAATTTTTAAGTCATACTTACTTTAAAGCATAGACTTCTACTTATAATCCTTGCAAACTTTTAATTCTAGAGCTCAACTTTTAACTCATGCATCTTACTTTCAATGTATGAGTTCAACTTTTAACTCATGCATCTTACTTTTAATGTGTGAGATCCACTTTCAATTCATGCATATTACTTTAACGCATGGGTTCTACTTTCAGCCTTGCTCAAAACTTTTAACACAAGGCTCTAATTTTTAACACATACAAATTTTAAATCATGGTAAACAACAATGATATATGAAAGTTATGTGAAGAAAGATGTTCAAAATTATTTTTTCAGAAAATTCAAGCCAAAAGGATAGATTTGTTAAGGTTTTGCTCTAATTTTCTTACCTTATTTGAAATTTATTTTTTCTTAGCTAAAAATCAAAGTAGTACCATAAACACTTGAACTTTTACTTATAGTAAAATATAATTTTCTTCCATATTTGAGTTATTCCTTTCTTGGAAGAAAAATTTAAAGATCTATAAATTGAAGATTCTTGTTCTCATAGCACAACACAAGAAAATTCACAATGTATTCACTAAAAAGTTTTTGTTTATGAGAAGATTTTCTATTTACGATTAATATTATGTCTTTTAATATAATTTTATTTGTCATCTAATTTATCGTATTATGATTTGCAATATTATAAACATCCACATGAGGTTCTTATCACTTCCGAACCCAACAAAACCACAATCTATTTATATTCTCTACTTATATGACATGTCTCTTCAACTACTTTCTAATTTTTCATATTGATTATCAAATTATAAACAACAATCATCCATGGAAATGTTGAATATTAATTTTTCATTCTATCTTTCTATTATTATAATTTTTTTTTATTCTTCATCTTTTCCATAAGAAATTGTAGAAAAAAAAGTGAAATAATATGGTGGCGGTGGCGACGATGGCTTTCACCGATCAATTTTAATTGTGAAAATAGAAAGAATTGGATGTATGGAATTTCACTAAATAAAATTCCAAAATAATTTAAATGTTATTATTTTAGATTATATTAAATAATTATGGTTTATAATATTTAAAAATAGGTATGGTTATTATGATACGATATTAATATATCTAACGTGGATGCGACATATCAATTACATAAAGAAGAGTGAGCTACATACATAGTTGGAGGGCTTTAAAGGATCATTTTAATTGACTTTTAAAGGTCCAGATGACCAGGGGTAAACAGAAGGGTACTTGAGAACACAAAATGGGTTCACCAGACCATTGCGCCTAATTTTTTTTATGAAGTTTGGTTTAAGTAAATTTTTGTATAAGAGACTTTTTGCTCATTAGCATTGATTTAATATTTTTTGCTTCACTTGTAGAGGTTATGTGTTGTGCTTATTTTCAGAAAAATTATTATTAGAAGCATCATTAATGTATCATTCCTCAATTTTCTCTTAAGTAACAATATGTTTTTAAAAAATATTTTATATATCATTGAATCTAAATTAAATCTACTTTTATTTTTGAGAAAGGGTTTAAATTCTTACATATGTGCATATTAATGAATTTATGTAATAAACAAGGAGAAAGGAGAGCATAAAAATAGTATTAAACTCTTTCTCTGTGCAATAATGTAATTTTGAAGACCAGTAAATGTTGAAGCAACATAAAAAATCACTCCTACTTCAAGGATTGTTGTCGATTGAAAAACAACATAAAAATTGCATCGTAAATATTTTTATTATTATTATTGACCAATTGTGAATTTTGATGTCACTAACGATAAGGTAGAGGATATTTTAAAGTTTACAAAAAGACAAGAAATTATGATTGTTTTACGTCAAAAAACAATTGTTGTGAAATCAAAGGTTGAAAATTTACGCATATATTTGATAGATTATTAATGTATTAAACATGTCTGAGTTAAGAATATTGGAACAAACCCGAATTCTCAATACAAATACATAAAGATTATAGTCGTTGATGACCGAATTAAAATAACAACACTTCAAGTGTACAAGGGAGAAAGGACCGAAATATCAAGTACTAAGGAAAAAAGACATTATAAGAATATGGGATGAGAAGTTTAGATTACTGGGAGAACGGGACAAGAGAGGAAGATGGAAAAGAGAGAGCCAACAAAGGGAGGACAACCGGCTTCAAAATGCGCATACCCTTCTAAACCGTAGACTATAACCATTTAAACTCTACTAAACCTGGATCTCAAAAAAATCTATTATTGGGTTGTCTAATTCTTGGACCTCTCTGTGGTTTAGTCCCAGGCCCAAACAGCTTGGCCATCCTCTGATCTATCCCCATTCACAACAATACTTTCCCCTGAAATGAGAACCTTGTCCTTAAGTTTCGAGTAGGGAAAAACTAACGAGGGATCCTTCAATTGGTGAATCGTTCGTGTCATTTTTATTTGACAGCAGTAATATATTGCTAATATCCTCAACATCAATTTTAGTTTCAACTGTTTTACTAACATAGATATTCCCAAGTAAACGACTTCTCTTTTCTTTTATTTCTCCAAACAATTCATGTGCCTCTACTTTCTTATTTGAACATGTTAGAACCAGGAACTCAAAAATAACTCCAGGATCCCATACACCAATGTTTGATGAAATTCCATGAACAGGAACAATGAAGATAGTCACACCAAGATTGATTTGAAATTCTGTTAAGAAATTTTACAAGTCGATGTCTAAAGGATTTCCTTGAACTCGTCCACAACTATGGTGTAACGTTCCTTGCAAAGGCTATGTAGTTCCATTGAAAAAGCAATCTGTGTTACACTCACCACTAGATTACTTTCATAATTTTCCTCTTCTCCGCAAATTTTATTATAATCCACATCTTTTATCACTTCATCCGCAAGCATTTCACCTTCCAAGGTCTTAATTTTATGAATTCGTGGTTAGTTAAAGTCAAGATCAATATGAGTTGCATTAACTTACCTCTCTGAAAGTTCCCCTTGGGATGTACATTGAATAGTTCCACTGCGTTACTTGGAATACTTATAGATTCTTTACCAGCCTTTTCAATTGGAGTGTCTGTGGGGTAGTTGGTGTTATCCTTTCGTCAAACACCTTACGCGACAATTTTTAAACAAAGGTGAATTGGTTATATTTTGATGTAACGTGATATTACGGTACTTTTAATGCATTTCATTTACAACTTGTGTGCTTCTAAGGCATGTTTTTGTTTGTTTTATGTGTTTTTTGTCATGATTTCAAGATATAAACTCAGGCGTGGGGATTTGAGGATACAACTGAAGGAAGGGCAGAAAAATACATCTACGGAAGAAACCTATAGACCGTAGGTACAATTACGCCATGTAGGTGATGGTTATATAAGGGCAGACAAGACATTTCTAAAGATTAAGGAAGTCTTGAGTAAGTGTGGAACAACAGTTATGACTTACGGATCATAGAGTGATCTACGGACCATACTACTGCTCCGTCGAAGTGATCTGAGAGGTGGTTGTAGTACCTGATGCTGAACAATTCTAAGCATGGAGCAACAGAGCATAGTTATGGACCGTCATCGGAAATATGTTCCATATTGCTAAGTTTTTGAGGTCTACAAATTTCCTGAAGATTTTGAAGGTTAAAGATTTCCTAAGTCATGAGGAATGGAAATGACCTACGAATCGTAGATTGACTTATGGACCGTAGGTCAGCCTCGTAGAATGAAGATTCGTCCTGCAATTTTATTTCCTTATTTCAATATTTTTAAATTTCGAAGGTAGTTTTCTATAAACATGTGAGTGGAGGTGCTGAGAAGGTATATGCTGTAAATTATTTCACTAGAACTCCATTACCGGCTAAGGAGTATTATTATGTGGAAGATGCGTATGCGATGAATGATCATATGGGGAGTTTCCGACCAAACTCCCAAAGTTCCAACATGGACGATTGGCACAAAGATCATGGAAATCAAGGTCAAAACTATGACAATTACAATCAATATTTTAAGTATGTCCGAGATGGGAACTACAATCGCGAAAACAATTACAATCGAAAAAAAATTGCCAATTGAAACGATCAGTTTGGGCCTTATGTTCCTCCCCAAAATCAAGAATCTTGTCCTAGGGAAGTTGGAGGTAATATGTCGGGTATTTAGGATATAATGCAAAAGATGATGAGAAGGTTCGATGTGACTAATGGGAATGTTAAAGAGATGTGAAATCATTTGCCTGGTATAGGTCAAAAAGTTGACACCCATGCAGTGTCCATAAAGCATCTTGAGCAGCAGATGACGCAGTTATTCACCACAGTGAATCCACACCAACTTGACACTCTTCCAAGCAACACTATATAGAATCTGAAGAACAATAGACATTGTATGGTAGTAACTACTCATTGGTGTAAGGAAACCATGGATCCACCAATGTCATCTAAGGTGGAAATATATACTAGTAGAGATGATGATGTGGTTGAGAAGGGGGGAGATTCCAAGAATGCTATAGAGAAAGAGCTTGTGGTAACAAAGAAAGTAGTTTCATACCTAGACCTCCGCCTCTTTTTCCACATATATTAGCAAAGAAGATCGAAGAGGGAAAATATTATAGGTTAATCACTATGTTAAAGAAATTTTCCATCGATGTTCCGTTGATAAAATCATTGGAGAAAATGCCTAGGTATGCTAAGATTATAACCAACATTGTAAAAAAGAAAAGATCTGTGAGTTTTAAAGATTACGATAAGTTGAAACATTACAACTCTATTGCTACAGGTACCATTTGAAAGGAAAACAGCGAAGAAGAGAGAACCGTGCCTTACATCCCTGTACATGGGTTATTACACTTTGCAATGAATTATTGTGATTCTGGCCGATTAGAATTATCCTCATGCCCTTTTCCATTTCCAAGAAGTTGGATTGGATGATCCAAAACCAACTACGATTTGGTTGCTCATGCCTGATAGAACTACGAAGAGGCATATTGGAGTACTCCACGATGTGCGAGTAAAAGTGAAGTCATTCATCTTTCTGAACGATTTTGTTATTCTTTATTGTGAGAAAGACTTTGAGGTTCCCATTATTCTATGGAGAGCATCCCTTGCCTCGGGGAGTGCTTTGGTAGATATGGAGAAAGGACAGATAAATTTAAGACTTAACAATGAAGAAGCAACTTTCGATATTTGTAGGTCCATGAAGCAGAGTGGTGAGAACCAACCAATATCTTCCCTAACTTACAAAGTTGAGAGTGGTTTTCAGGTGCAAATCAAAGAGAGACTAGGTGTTGAGGCATTAGCAGTAGTCATGATGAACTTTGAGAGTGATTTCATCGAAGAGTATGATGAGTTGGTTTCTGCTCTTGATAGGTGAGAATATCGTCCGACACCTAAGAAACTAGAGTTGGATATAAAGAATCGTGGGTCCCCACCGAAGAGACCATTTTTGGAAGAGACACATAAATTGGAGCTCAAGGCTCTACCTCCACACTTAAATTATGCATTCTTGGGTAAAGATGAAAGTCCCAATCATTATTGCGGCAAATCTTAATGGGTGAGAAGTAGAGTGTGTGGTATCAATGTTAATATAAAGATTGCGTACATAATTGGATTCCCTCCCAATATTTGTTCTCACAACATCGAACTCATGTCGGATCCTTATCCTAGTATTGAGCATTAGAGGAGATTGAATCCACCTTTGCAAGAGGTAGTTAAGAAGAATATTATCATGTGGTTTGATGCTGGAGTTATATATACCATTACAGACAGCAGTTGTGTATGATCTGTTCAGTGTGTTCCTAAAAAGGGTGGTATAATTGTGGTTCCCAAATAAATAAATGAGTTTTTCTCGATCGTCAGGTGAACAGATTGAGAGTTTGCATAGACTATAAAAAGTTGAATGTTTAAACAGAGAAGGTCAACTTTTCAATGCCCGTTCATGGATATTGTGTCGGATAGACTTGCAGCAGAGGAATGGTTCTGCTCCCTTTATGGTTATTCATGCTACATTCGAATCGTTATATCCTCGAAAGACCAAGATAAAACCACCTTCACTTGCCTATTGGGACCTTCGCTTTCAAACACATTCCGTTTGGATTATGCAATACTCCAACTACTTTATAGTGTTGTATGAAGTCGATTTTCTCTAACATGGTTGATGACATTGTTGAGGTGTTCATGGATAATTTCTTGGTGGTTGGTGACTCTTTTGATAGATTTTTGGATAATTTGGTTGACATAGTGAAAAGGTGTGTAGACTGCTACTTGTTGTTAAATTGGTAAAAGTGTCACTTTTTGGTGGAAGAAGGTATATGGTTGGGGAATAGAATCTCCGATAAAGGTATGAGGTGAATGAAGCTAAATTTTAGGTAATAGAAATGCTTCCCCCACCTATCTCCATTAAAAGTGTAAGAAGTTTTCTTGGGCATTCGGTCTTCTCTTAGAGGTTCATAAAAGATTTCTCAAAAATTGTACATCCATTGTGCAAACATCTTAAAAAGAGAGTAAATTTGATTTTGATGATGCTTGTCCGATAGCATTTGGAGAGTTAAAGAAGTAGTTGGTCTTTTCTCCCATCATTATTGCTCCAGATTGGGGGGAACCATTTGAGGTCATGTGTGATGCAAGTAGAATTGCACTTTGCGTGGTATTGATTCAATGGCGTGAGAAGATACTTCACCCTATTTACTATGCAAGCAAAGCTCTAAATGCAGACCTAAAGAATTACACCGTTAGAGAGTAATAGCTTCTTGCAGTGGTGTTTCCATTTGAGCAATTTCGATCTTATTTGCTTGGGAGTGTGGTCATAGCGCATATGGACCATTCGACGTTGAGGTATTTGATAACCAAGAATGATGTAAAACCGCAACTCATTAGGTAGGTGTTGTTGAAAAAATTGCTTTTGTGGTGAAATAACGCAGGGGGACAGAGAACCAAGTTGCCGATAACTTGTCTAGATTAGAGGATGAAGCATTTCTAGAGCTTGGGGATAAGGGCGAGATTCATGATATGTTTCCAGATGAAAAGGTATTGGTTCCTCCCTATGATCTTATTCCTTGGTTACACGACTTTGCATTTATTTGGCAAGCGATTTGGTACCCCTGTATTTTCTGTCTTACCAACAAAAGAAGTTTATGAATGATGTGAAAAAGTAGTTTTTTGATGAGCCATACTTGTATCGTAGTCGTGATGCTGAGATTATTCATCGTTGTGTTCCTGAGATTCAGATATTGAGTGTTCTTGAGGTGTGTCATTCAATGCCTATTGGTTGGCATTATAGCCGTGTCCTGACTGTGCACAAGATTTTGCATTGTGGATACTATTTTCCGACCATCCACCAAGATTGTCAAACATTGCCATGTCTTGTGATCATTGTTAAAGATAGGGAGGGATTTCAAAGAGGCAAGAGCTTCCTATGAACTCAATCATGGTAATCGAGTTATGTAATGTATGGGGCTATGATTTTATGGAGCCATTTTTGAGTTCATATGGGATGAAGTATATTCTTGTTGCGGTTGATTATGGATCAAAATGGGTGGACGCACTTGCGCTCCCCAACAATGAAGGAAAAAGTGTCAACACATTCTTGACGAAGAATACCTTCCCCTTATTTGGTACCCAAAAGGAGATATCAGGGATGGAGATTCCCTCTTTTTCCATAAGTTTTTAAAACATTGCTTGAGAAATATGATTTCCAACGTAGCCATTCCTCAGTATCCACAAACTAGTGGACAAGTTGAAGTGTCCAACAAAAAGGTAAAGAAAATCTTGGCAGAGACTGAATACTAAGGGAACAGATTATTCAAGGAATCTTGATGATGCTCTAGGGGCCTATCACATTGCATAAAGAACTTCCATAGGTATATATCCATACCGAATGAATATGGGAAGTCTTGCCATTATCTTGTACAGATGGATCCTAAGGCTATGTGGGCAATGAAGAAGCTAAACTTATATTGGGGAGCCACATCAACATAAAGAGAGAATAACCTGAATTTGCTTGATGAGTTTCGCCTAAAAGCCTATGAAAGTGCATCCTTGTATAAAGAGAAGATGAAGAAGTACCGCGATCAAAGGATTGAAAAGTGGGATTTTGTTGTTGGGGATCCTATGCTTCTATACAACTGTAGGTTGCTCTTTTTTCTGGGAAGCTCAAGTCAAAATTGACCGGGCAATTTAAACTCAAGCAAGTGTTCCCACATGGAGCGGTATAGCTAAAATATAGTGGATCAAGCTCTATCTGGCGAAAACTGAAAGTGTCCAAAAAGTGATTAAAGCCTACTATCTTGATAAAGTCTTAGTAATCAAAATGAATTCTTCATGCTGCGACGTAAGCAAGCGCTACTTGGGAGGCAACCCAAGGTGTAAAATCTATCTAACAATACTTTTATGATTTCCGTTGAGTAGTTTTCTTTGTTTATTTTATTCTTTGTACCAAATTCATTAGGCGTTAATTTTTGTTTTAGTATTGACTAGATATATCATAGGGTCTAAGTTTAAAAAGTATTCAGAAAATACAAAAAAAAGGCCTAATGGTTGCTATATACGTAGGTGTACAAGGCAAAATTTGCAAAAAGAAAAGGTCTGGTGCGGACTACAGAGGTCTACAAAAACCATCAAAGATCTATAAGACATTTCACCTACAAACCCTTGATCGACCTACAGACCGTAAGTGGGGTCTCATAGGTCCAATCCTTAGCTTGACCAACTCGACCCGAATTTCTTATTACTTAAAACCCCAAATTTTCAAATCATTTCCCTCTTTTTCCAAACACCCTCAAAACCCAAATCACTCCCTAATTTCCACATATCACTTCCAAATTTCCACATATCACTCTCGCTCATCACCAATACTTCATCCATCACAATATCTTCCCTATTCCCCAAAACATCAATTCCCATGTACTCCGGTGTTCGGGCATGGTGCAAATAGGTGAAATTTTTGTTGCTAATCATTGTAGGCCTAGTGTCGTCTCACAATCACACCACTCCTTGTTGCATGTAAGGTAATTGGTTTTCCCCTCACAATGGATTTTGGCTCATAGCTTGATTTTTGTATTTCAGGAGTGGGATTTGACCTTGGGTAGTGAATCATCCATGAATGCATCTAAATATAAAATCTAAACACCCGAGAGACGATGATAAGTTATTGTGTATAATCATACCATAAAACCAATGAATTTAGATAGTCTATATATAATTTTTGACTTAGGGTACCATATTGTGCTTTGAATGATGATAAAATTGAGTAATTGGAATCCTTAGGATGACGAACTAACATGA
Organism: Solanum habrochaites; assembly: GCA_027704765.1. Classification (NCBI taxonomy): domain Eukaryota; kingdom Viridiplantae; phylum Streptophyta; class Magnoliopsida; order Solanales; family Solanaceae; genus Solanum; species Solanum habrochaites. The sequence continues at coordinate 22,524,358 of JAKWJA010002489.1, read as the reverse complement.
TTGAATGTTGAAATGCATAAGTAGACTAGGATGCTATTGTAATTTACCTAATAAGGGGTATGAACAGTATGACACATCTTAGACTTGGGACAAACTCAATCTACGAGACCCCATCTATGGATCGTGAGTCAAGTTACATACCATAGATCAGGTCCGTAAGTGGATGCACTAGCAAACTTCCTTAGTTGTGAGACTACGGACGTAGACTACGGTCCATAGTTCAATCTATGAATCGTTCTTTATGTCCATAGTTTCTATCAGAGACAATGTATTTTTGTACCTCTAACCTATGGAGGAGTTCTATAGACAGTAAGTCTTTTATAGATCATAAGTCCCCACTGTAGAGGGATATTGTAGCATGTTGTGTTAATTCTTATCTTTTTCGTTTTTATTTATAAAATTATTTTAGGTGTATTTGAGGTTTCTTTGGAATAAATAATACTCTCAAGGTACAATAGCACCAAAAAAACACAAGTCAAAAGGTGAGGTCCAAATCAATTAGACCTTCTCAAAATCTGGTTTTATATGACTTAGAGGTGACAAAGAACCCGATTACATTCCCACCACCTAACGAAATTTCTGTTTGATGAGGAGGATACACTCATTGAATGACAAGAAGGGTATGCTTTCGGTTCTTCCACACATTTGCTTTGGAATCCATTACTTGTTCCAGTGCCCGGAACTAAGATGCCTCATCTAATGATGCACTAGCTCTGAAGAAGTTCCAATCCCTCAGAACGATTTCTTGGATTTTGTAGCTGAGAAGCCTAATCGATGGTGCGTAGAGGGGCAATAAAAAATCTACTGGGATGCCAAACTGATGAGTGCTAAGGAGAAAATTGTCGGCACCATTACAAAAGAGCGCAGAGTTCTTACAGGGAGCCTACATATGGTGCCAAATATCCACCAGTTATTTCAGTGGAACAAATATGAGTGGAGATCCCATTACATATAACGAGGAGATTGTGCGGGAGTTCTATGCTTCCTATACATCTACTCTCCGAGGGTCTATTTACAAGATGGCTAAGCCTACAACACAGGATCCCACAATGGTACGAGGTATCGCTGTGAACATCTCTCCTACCACACTCAGTGGATTCCTATATAGACCTAAACCCTCACCAAACTTGGCAATGGAACACGGCTAAATACTATTATATGTGGGACATTGTGACAACTAGGCCCTTTGCATGGAATGAAGAACAACGATAGGTGATTACACTACGGTTGGAAGTCATATGGCCATTGATAGTGAGAGAGCTAATTGGGTATCCGTACCCTAGGTGGGCATTTAGAAAGCCACCCTCACTTAGGTTGCCAAGTCTTCTAGGTCTTGGTACGGAATAAAATGTAACTGACTCATGCAGACAATCTTTTCATTTTGGATAGAGAAGTCAAGGTGGCTTCATTAGTCATAGGGATTGAAATAGGTTTTCCCCACTGGCCATTGGTAGAGATACATGAGAGCGAGTTCAAGACCTCCACCAGTTGCCTATTTGCTTGTTTGATACTTCAGATTTCCTGGGAATTTGGAGTGACTATCTGGAACTATGAAAAATTGGTGTATGCCACAGGCACGACAGATATAAGGCTGACACTGGATGAGGCTAAATTTGCATCACCACACAGAGTTCCCCAAGTAGATGTGCCTTTGGGCATTGATCTTGTGGATGCGTTCGAACAGATGTAGGGAGATGGTCCTATAGCCCATATTGAGGATGCACCGACTTCCTCCTTATAGACATCTAGAAAGGCTTTGAGCTCATCTAGTGCAAATCATTCTTCCGGAAACACTATGTTACTAATGGGCTGACTCCACAACTTGAAGATCTGATGGCTACCCTATTGCACCACATCGATCTCTTGATGCGGAAGTTGATTGCTTAGTGCGAATAGAGAGTTTTGAAGAGGATAGAGGGCGGTATAGACCAAAAGTTCCAAGTTGTTCATAAACGACTTGATGCTTTTGAGTGGAGAGTTTTAGAGAGGTTGGACCCACCATTAATATATACTCTTTCCATCATAATCTAGCTAGTCTTCAGGAAGATGTTGATGCCATACTTACTACTTCACCTGTTAAGCCACAGGTTACACCCTCTACACTTAGAAGTGATTCAATCCATGGTTCTCTGTTTAGTGGAGATGATATGGGGAAGAATCCCGAGCATGCACGTGCCCAAGAAAAGAAGCAGCAAAATAGTGAAAAATCATAGCTCTAGAAAGAAGAACATGGCCGACCAAAAAACAAGCATGCTGATAAATAACAAAAGAAGGGGACTCTCATTGATGACATTTAGGAAGAAAAGGATTCATGAGATGATAGATGGGGCATCGAGTTTTTACCCTTTACCGAGGTTCTTCCTACTAAGGCAGAGGTTGTGCACGCTACTGAGGGTGAGGTGAGACTAGTAGACAAAACTACTGAGGGTCGTGTGACGGTTTATGTGGGAACTATTGAGGGTGGCCCCACTGTTGAAGTGGATCTTGGAAAAATACATCCACTCGCTTGTTGATGATTCTTTAACGCAAAGCGCTACAAATTTGCTTCACCAAAATTCATTACTTTTTACCATTTTTGTGTGCATCAGGGACAATTTAACCTATTTCTGTTGAGGATGGGGTAAATTGATTGTGACTTATAGGGTGAATTCTGAGTAACCGAACTCATAGTCCTCTCTTGGGGTTTTCTTGCATGTGTTCATTTGCCCGAAGAGACTGCTTAATTTTCTATTGAAGTGACATGTTCTAGGAATTGTATGTGTAGAAGAATGACAAAGAATGAAGCATGATGACATATTCTTGATGAAAAATGACACCCGTTAAAAATTTGAAAAACGTATTCTAAAAGTTGTAGAAAATGTGTTGGCATTAAGCGTGACATGATCATAAACCAAATTGATTTCATGACTTATCTAGAACTTAAATTGAGTAAAATTATAATCTTGTAATTAAATTATGTTCCAAGAGTGTGTAAGAATTGTTGATAATTCAGTAGTGTTGGGCCAATCTAGAAGTTGTGTGAGAGAAACTGAACAAAATTTATAATAGTGTAGGAAAAGAAGAAAGGAGAAAAATAAAGAACTACAAAGTTTAAAAGTCACATCCATGCTTTCAAAAAATCAATGTGAGAGAAAAGAAAAGGGTAGCATGTTAAGAAAAGGGGGAAATAGAGGTATAAAAGTGTAGTGTAATGTCAAGGAGGGAAAGTCACTAAAACTACCCAAAAGTTCCACACCTAACCCTGAGCCTACTGACAAGTAAAGAAAGTCCTATAGTCATCCTAGAATCTAGTTTGGAAAGTCTAAGCAGTAAAAACAAGGGCAAACCTATGATATTGAGCGCTAACTGTGACATGAATTTACTTGTGAGGGTGAGTTTTGAATGAATCCTTGTACTCAAAATCATCTGTATTATGTGAAAAGGGGGATTTCATTGAAGTAAGGGCGCTTGTGAAATTATTGGAAAGTTGGTACCTTGGGGATAGGGAAGCAATGCATATTGTGTGTTGATTGGTCTATCATTGTCATGATCAGATCCCCACAAATTAGCTTGTTGATTCTAGGAAAAAAATTGCATTCTAAAAGGAGAGTTTAGATAAAAAGTCATTTGATTGCTTGTGCATGAATTGCTTGCTTCTATACAAGTGTCGTTTAGAGTCTTAGTGTGTCACTTGAGGACAAACATCGATTTTAAGTTGAGGGTGTTGATGCGCTATGATTTTATGGTACTTTAATCATTTAGCTTAGAAGTTGTGTGTGTCTAGGGCATATTTGTGTTAGTTTAATGTGTTTTTTTTGTATGATTTCAGGATATAAACTCAGGCATGGGTATTCGAGGAGACATATGAAGGAAGTGTATAAAAGGGCATCTACGGAGGCAACTACGACCGTAGGTTGAATTACGCCTCATAAATGATGATAACAAAAAGGCTAGCGAGGCATTACTGATGATCAGGGAAGTCTTGACTAAGTGTGGAACCACAATGATTACTTACGAACCGTATAGTGATCTATAGACCATACTGCAACTTCATCAAAGTGATCAGAGAGGTGGTTTATGTTGCTAAAAAAATCTAAAAAGTATAGCAATAGAGCAGAGTTATGAACCGCCGTCTGACTTACGATTAGTACTCATAAATCATAAAAGTCGACAAAGATCCTGACAATATTGAAGGTTTAAAATTTCCTAAGTCCTGAGGGTTAAAGGTGTTTAGTTTTTTTAAATAATTTCAAATAAATAATGTGGTTTAGTAGTTGTTTGAATCAGTAACCTTGTTACGTTCGAGTTTTTACCTTAATTTACAGAATATCACACTGACTAATATTGTTATATTTGAAGGACTTTCACTGTTTTGGCATCAAGTCACCCTAGTTGTAACCGTTGTGTAATCGTTTCAAATAATGTGGTTTAGTGTGTGGATTTAGTTGTGGAAATTAAGTAAAAACTATTTAGAGTTAAAAAGTTGTTTAGTTGAAATAAGTTCAAATAAATAATGTGGCTTAGTTGGTTGACTTAGTTGTTGGAATTAGAAACTAGGTTTATTATCTTATTGTAAAACGTAATTTATGAACACATCGACCGGCGGCCTACCATATCTAGTGGGGGGCCTGCAAATTATCAAACCTGATTTTCCTTCTCTACATTTAATCAAGAACACTGAACCTAATATAAAGCCTAGTATGCTTTTTACTTTTGCATATTTACTAAATTAAACCAATGTACAAGTCCAGGAAAATGCCTCTTTAAGAAAGGATAATCACCATAGTAGAAGGAATTTCATTTATTAAATACTCATAGAAGGAAGTGAATCTAATGAACCAAATTGAAAGACTCCAATCTTCGGTTAACGGAAAATATAAGCGCAAGCAAAAATCAGAGAGAAACTTTATAAAGGATTCAAGACCTTTCAGTTGATACTCATAATGTGATGAATGTTATGACCATTTAAAGTTGACCCAAAACTCACTAACTTTAGCATAACTGTAAAATTTCAGTTTGGCTCTTTTGGGATCAATTCATGAGAGAGTTCCCTAATAACAAACATTATAATAGTAATGGGGAAAATATAGCTCAATCTTCTTTAGCGGCTCTGGTACAAAAAGCTGCACTTATAGGATGTACTTTAGGGACCTGAGAGGAGCAAACATAGATATGCTATCATCATCCGCCAAGATCAAGATAATTTACCTAATGTTTTCACTAGTATGATCAAAGGATTTACTTTTGATGTAGATGAATTGTTTGATCCAGGTGTGAGTATATTGCTATGGGTTTTGATATTCTTCCCAAGAAACATCTTGAGCCCTTCGGTGTTTCCACACCTATTGGTGAGTCTGTTGGAGATGAGAGATTTTATCCTGATTGTAAAATCTCTAACAATCGCAAGGACACCATGAATGACTTAGTAGAGTTAGACATAGTGGACTTTGATATTGTTCTAGGTATGGACTTACATCATGATTTTTATGCTTTGGTTGATTGTAGAACTCGAGTAGTTAAGTTCCAGTTTCCTAATGATCCAGTATACAGTGGAGGAGTAATTCTGTTTTGCCTCAGGGTCGATTTATTTTGTATCTTAAGTCCAGAAAGTTAGTTTTCAATGGGTGCATATATTACATATCCGAGTTAATGACTGTAGTTTTGAAACTCTATCTATTTAGCCATATTCAGTTGTTTGTGAGTTTCCAAACAATTTTCTTGGAGTTCTTCCTAAGAAAGAAATAGACTTCAGCATAAATATACTTCCTAACACTAGACCTATATCCATTCCACCATTAAAAATGGATCCTGCTGAGTTGAAAGAGTTAAAAAAGCAATTGAAATACCATATGTATAAAAGTTTTCATTAAACTCACTTTCTCATTTTGGGGCGCTACGATCTTATTTGTGAGGAAGAAAGATGATTTTATTAGGATGTTTATTACTTACTTCCAATTGAACAAGGTTACTATAGAGAATTAGTATCCCCTTTCAAGAATTGACAATCTTTTCAATTAGGGTACCGTTTTTTTTCTAAGATAGACATCGAATTTGGCTATAATCAATCGAGAGTAACAGATAGTGACACCCTGAAGACAATGTTCAGGATCCACTGTGATCATTTAGAGTTTCTAGTTATGTAATTAGGTTTGATTCATGCTCCCACAACATTCATGGACATTATGAACATTATGTTAACCATATCTTGATATTTTTGTTCTCGTCTTTATTAATGGCATTCTTATTTATTCGAGAAATGAGGAGGATCATGCTAGTCATCTCACAGTAGTTCTGTAAACTCTCAATGATAGAGAGTTGTATGTCAAAGTTTTCAAGTGTGGGCTTTTGCTCGAGTCAGTGGAAATTTGAAGACTTAAGGAGTATAGAACTTGGCCGAACTCACATTTCTAACAGATTTGAGAAGATTCTTTAGAATGGTTAATGATTATAGAAGATCTATAGAGGGGTTTTCATCTTCTTAGTACCCATTAACAAAGTTGACTTAGAATACAAATAAATTTTCAACAGTCTGAAACTTTTGATAAAAAGAATTTAGGAATTGAAACATTGTTGACTACTGCCCAATGTTTACCTTACCAAAGGGTAGACAATGCTTTGTTGAGTATTATGATGCGTCCATAGTTGGACTGAGTTGTGTATTGATGCAAAATGGTAAATTTATAGCTTATGCCTCCATGCCTCTAAGATTAAAGGGAATAATTACCTAACACATGATCTTGAGTTTGCTGTACTAGTATTTACATTGAAAATATGGCGTCACTATCTCTATGTTGTTCATTTTGATGTGTTAACAGATCCCAAGAGTCTTCAGTATGCGTTCAATCATAATAATCTTAATCTTAGACAAAGGGGATGGTTAGAGTTACTGAAGGATTATGACATGAGTATTTACTATCACCCAGGTAAGGTTAATGTTGTTCTTGATGTTTTGAGATGGTTGTCTATGTGTAGTACTACCGACTTTGAGAAAGACAAGAGAAATTAGACAAACATGTGCATATACTTGCAGGATTGAGATTTTGATTTTTGGATTCCAATGAAGGTGGAGTGGCGGTGATGAATGGATTTGAATCAACACTAGTATCTGAAGTGGAAGAGAAAATTGACCAAAACCCTATATATTTTGAATTGTAGGGAAATGTGCATAAGAACAAATTGGTGGCTTTTTAAGAACAGGGAGATGGGGTGTTAAGGTATAAAGGTAGATTGTGTGTACCAATGGTAGATAAAATGCAAGAGAGGACCACGGAAGAAGCTCATAGCGCCAGATATTTTATCCATCCTGGTTCCACAAATATGTACCGTGACTTGAGAAAAGTCTATTGATGAAGTAGTATGAACATGTGTATTGTAGAATTCTTTGTTAAGTGCTCGACTTACCAAGAATTAAAGGGAGAAAACCAATGGCCTGATAGTGCGACTTAGAACTTAGACCTTACATAAAGAAAGGGGGGAAAGGATTAACATGGATTTCATTTTTAGTCTGTTGCGATGTTGCATACAACATGAATCGATTTGGGTTATTGTTGATTAGATGAATAAATAAGCCCTGTTCTTAACAGTAAAGACTATTTATTAAACAAAATATAATGAATATTGTATATTCAAGAGATAGTCAGACTTCATGGAGTTTCGGTTTATATCATTTTAGATAGAGGTGCACAATTCACCACACAATTTTTGATGCCTTTTAATAAAGGGTTGGGTTTGTGAACCTTAGTACTGCGTTACATCCGCTAAATGATGATCAAGAAGAGCAAATTATTCAAACTTTAGAGAATTTATTGAGGGCCGAGTAATAGATTTCACGGGTAATTGGAATGATCACTTACCTCTTGTAGAGTTTACTTACAACAATAGCTACACTCTAAAGTCCGGATGGCTCCCTGCGAGGCTCTTTAATGAGAGAAGATGCAGATTTCCTATTGGATAGTTTGAGGTTGGTGAAGCTTGGTTGATAAAACCATTCTTGGTTCATCAAGATTGATGAAAGTGAAGCTCATTAAATAAAGGCTAAAAATAATGCAAAGTCGTCAAAAATCCGATAAAGATGTTAGGTGGAGAGACTTGGAGTTTGAGGTGGATAATTTGGTTTACATGATGTTTCACCCATGAAGGGTTTTATGAGATTTGTTACCAAGGGAAAACTTAGTCGTTGATATATTTTTCCTTCCATAATATCCAAGAGAACTGACAATGTCGCTTATGAGTTAGAGTTACCGTCAAAGTTAGTAGCAGTCTATCCGGTTCCACATGTCAATGTTGAAAAATTGTATGGGCGACCCTTCATTTATGAAACCTAAATAGAGTATTGGTACGAAGGAAAACCTATCAGAGAGGTACTGATGAATCTATATGTGTATCTATTTATATTTCGTGATCAACGACACTAACCTATAGTTGGAGTGTCTACAAATCGAAGCTTCTAGTAAAGTAACCCAACAAAGGTTTAGGATCGTGTCTAAGGAAGTGGTAGTGAAAGTAATATCTAGTTAGATTTAAGTTGTTAATAGTGATAGTTTAAGACATTTTCCAATATTAACGCAAAATAAGTTAAATTGGTGACACCAAAGTGTCAAATATCAAGAAGAGGTTTTTAGACAAGTAGTAAAGTAGCAAAAAGAGAAGAGAAAATTCTTATGAGGGAGAGTTCTTGGGGTGTGACCACAACATATGCTGACAAAAAATAATGGGTGCATGCTTTTGAAAGTAAAATACAAAAGACAATGGTGACTAGTCAAAGCTTTAGGTGAAAGCATTTTCCCTGTCGGGCAACTTAACTCATATAAAATGGGTTTCTCTCTAACACCCACATCTTAACAAACCAGCCTACGCCTTACCCACACCCTTACCTTTTGATAGAAGGTTCTTGGATATGGGACTAGGGATCAGCCTCTTGGGATTGACCTCAAGTTGACCCACTCCTTAGGCCTTAAGTCTAGTGATCTTGGTTTCGCAATCTCTCTATCGGTCAAGCAGAAAACTCATGGGTGGTTTTGTATTTGCAACAAAAAACCCATTGAATCAAAACACAACCAAATAACCAATAATAATATCAATTACCATTAAAATGCATCTAATACTATCATCAAGAAATACCTAGCAGTGATATCAACACATATTTACTAAATCAAATCCTAAGAATGGGGGTTTTTAAGATATTAAACCATAATCAAATATACTTAAAATGATAAAGGAATCAAATTGGTATAAGATATTAAACCTTAAAAATTTCAAAGGAAGGTAAATGGAGAAGACCCACTTCCAAGTTTCGAAGAAAAATTCTTTCTTCAAGCTTCCTCAAAACCCTCTCCAAAGTTGAGAGAAAAATTAAAAATAAATTTTTTAAAGTAAAATGTAAGTGTAGAATGTTTCACTCTCTAATTCTCTACAAAAACACTCCTCAAATAACAAAATATTTTAGTATTTATATTCATCAAATTTAGTGCTAGTGGATCCATTTAGCGTCTTTAGTTGTAATTCGCCAAATGATTCAGCGAATCACCCTTTTTCTTGTTCTGCACCGTTTGCGCCTTGCCTTTTTATCCATACATGTTGTAATATAGCCAAAATAAGTCCACTTCATGGAACTATTTGTCGAACGCCGACTGCTCCTTTTCGGCCCCTTTTTATCCACTTGCTTCATGGCTCACTTACTATAATAGATGGTAGAACTTTGTTAAATGGCGTATCACCAAGTGTGAATGGCGATGCGTACTTTGTATCTTAAGCTCTTTTCCGTTTTCCTCCTAAGTGTCCATGCTTCTACAAATCCACAAATACCTGAAACTTAGAGGTTTTTATCATATATTGAGATAAATACACAATTTAAGACACCATTTGAAATACGGCCCTAGATGAGACCAATTTGAGGATTCACCAACACCCCAACTTAATCTTTTGACTGTCCTTGATTAAAACTTAAGTTCAGCATTTAAAATAGGATATCTCAAATAGTGATACACAAGATTCAATCATGAATGTACACTACAGGAGTCAAACTACTCATGCATAGCTCAATTGTATAGTAAAAGATTAAAGTTGTGACATAGGATTACCAAAAAATCCTGAGCTCACAATAGTTGCTACTAGTCCACGTTCAAGCTCAACAAAAGTATCTACATGCCCTCGCACCAAGAATGATTCCATTTCGTCACACGTAGATTTATCAACTTACGATTAGGAATCTGATTCAATACTCAAACTCACAAAGAGGAATATAATGTATGCTTTTACCCATAGGTTTGCCTCTATTTTCTAATTGACCTTCGGTTTGGTTCACCAAAAATTAAAAAGTTCATTTTAAGGCTTGTAACGGGGACTTATTGTAAAGGTATGGTCATTTGGGTTCGGTGACATTTTCCTAATGAGATGTGATTTCCTTAAGCTATCCCCTATTTTCCTTCCTCAATCCTTGGTCAAGTTCATCTAGGACTTTTTTTTCCCTTCATGGATTGTTTTGAAACCCAATTTATTTTCATCCCGTGCTTTTATTGCATGACTTTTCTCTAGTATTTGTTTTTTTCTTCTTTTCTTCTTTTTTTTTGTATGGAGGGTTTCCATTTCTCTGCAATACCATGGGTTTGGAAAACTTCTCTTGCACTTCTTGACCTCTTCTTGCCCTTCTCACCACACCTCCAACTTAGGCTTTTGGCCTATGTTGGGTATTTACTTCTATCTCATCTTAAAAATTATTATTGGTAGTTGATTAAATAATTTTTAGGATTCATTAAAGTTTTTCCAAAGAAAATATAAGTCTCAAAGGGTGTTCAAAAGAGATTCACACACTAACAAGTAGGCCACAAATGAGGTATATGTCAAACAAATGACTTCCGCAAAACCAACAAAAAACCATCTTATGAATTGGCTAAGACTCATGTCCACAGTAGGATCCTTTTAAATAAATTATACTAACCATGAAAGTTCTATGTTTATTCATGGAAGTTTCAAGGTAAGCTCATCACAAAAGGCAGTAACACTTAAGCCAAACAAGAAAACACAGTTTCGCTAGTGTGCAATGGTCATTGTAAAAGAATCAATTTGAAAATTAACTAATCACAACAACATAATAGAGATCATATATTGCCTATGTAACTTCATTAATTCTCTTTGTAGCCGTACATTCATGTTTGTTTAATTGAGAGAACTTTCAAGTCATCGGTATTGATAAAAAAAAGTAAGACACAAATTTGTACAAGAACAATCACATTCAACACAAGAAGTGGCAAAATTTTTAAAAGTGATTTTTTTTTTGAATGAGACAAAATTATTATGAAATTAGAACCCAAAAAGAGAGCCATAAGGTCAAACAATTGTGAAAACAACTTTTAAAACTTAATTTGAACATATAGCCCAAACATGCATCAAAACACATAAAATATGCTTTCAGAATCAACAAAACAAAGTTGGGTCTCACCCCATCATAACAAGTGTATGCCCTCAAATGCAAGTAATGATAATATCAAGATTTTAATTAAGATAAATAAAGAGAAGAAGGTGAAAGGGAGATCATGTTCATGTCTCTTCTTCATTAGTCAGGGTATGAGCACCGAAAGTGTCATCCCGAAAAAAGGACAAGTACTCATGAATTGTAGTTACTATGACCTTGACCACTATTTTCAGCTACCTGAGCCCCAACAACAATATTGGTTGCAATCAGCTTGTCTATGTCATGGCCTGACTTGAAGGCATGTATGACATTAACAAACGCTTTTGCCTATGAGGGCACATTAAGGTCGACAGGAATTTGTCTTTTGGCCTTGGCTTTCTTTGTGTAATTTCTCTGTATAGATAGCTCTTTTCTCTTTTCCTCGTCTCTAACTCATTCTCTAATGTGCCTAGGGGGGTCATTTCCCTGTGCGACCTTTGGTCTATCAATTTCTATAAAAACTTTGATGAAAGTTAGGTAATAATTCAGAAATTATGTTAGGGAGATTCTTACTATAGAGTGACTTCACCAAACAAATTTGTAATGAGTTTATTCTTCTAGGGTCTTCATTATTGATATGTGTAGATGATGAAAGGGGTGTAGACAAAGGAAGAACAAGAAATCTTTTGGTGTACCCCCGAGTGCTATTTGTAATTCAATTCAACCGCTGAAGTTACAAATAAGTCAAGACATAAGATATTCATCTAAAGGTGAAATATTCACATTAGGAGAATTGCCGAGCAGTTCCGTGGGCTTCTCTCAACTCTCTAAGCATCCCAAAAATTCCTAAGCATTTCATCCAACAACACATACAATTTAGCTCAAAATACATTCAAATGAGATTTTACCAATAACACCAAAATATTGAGTAATAATCGATAATAATTTCTATTCCATAACTCATAGACTTAACAATAATTTAGAACTTATTAATCACTACCTCAATGAGTACAACTTTCCATAAAATAATTGCATAGTTTGATTACTAACCTTTTGTGTTGAATTTAACTATATTGGCGTGCTAGGCAGCAATGCGATCCAAGTACAAGAACAATCTGACTCATAGAATACTAAAGAGTGCAGGAAATAAAACAACCAGCGTGCAAGTGTGATTTGTGAAAGGGACAAAGTGCAGGGAAAAGTTTGAAGTAGGACTTTTTAACATGTTTATTATGATCATTTGCCTTATGCTCATTCGGCGATATTAATTTATCCCACTTAATGGCGCGACGAAGCGCCAAGTGTCTATTTTGTCATAGAATTTACAAAGATTTCATTCATTTGCGAAAGTTGCATCGGCAGTCTTTGCCGAAATTGCCTACTTGGTTGGCGAATCTTCTATTAAAATTATAATTCCCACCAATTTTTACAAACATAAACATTCAGGTGCATCAAACGAAATGGATTGATTAGTTGCGCTGAATCTATCGGCGTTCCACCAAAAGAAAATGTTCACCGTCACTTTGCATCTTTTCAAGCACTTTTCCTCCCTAAATTTGGAAAAACTACAAAAACTTGTTTTCTCAAGATACCAAAAAGAAAAATTGTAAATTGTTTTGGATTTACCTCTGAAACAACGCCTTAGTTAACGTCATGGCTCGACTCAAGTTGCTTTGTTAGGCTCTAATTACGTAGGTTTCTATACCACCGCTATGTTTTTCTCTACTTTCTTGCGAGTGGAGAAGTAGCAAATCCTGACCGATAATAATTTCAAGCACATGGACAACTTTGGAGTGAGACCAAATAGCCCATTTCATCCCTTCAATGTCTCTTTTCAATTCTTCTGGCGCGTCATCCTGTTTAGTGACCTTTAGAAGAATGGTTTAAAGCATTTCCTCAATGTGTATTGCCTCATTATTTTTGAGGTTCTTTCGCTTATGAGGGGGAATATACTTATTCTTCCTCTTTCTCTGGACATCAACCTTTGTCGTCCTTTTTCTACCTCTTCCATCTACGTTATTGTTGTGGCCAGATTAACATCTTTTTCAATTTCTAAGTTCATCTTAAACATGTTATCGATCATTCGTAATGTTGTTACATATGGCTACCAAGCTAAATCTCTTGGAATAAGACTATCAACAAACATTTTGGTTTCGGGGTTGAGACCTTGTAGAATCAATCAAAGAATATCATGTTTGAAAAATCATGATTCGAGCATTGAAAGATAAAATATATAAGTCTGGACCAAAATTGGCGAATCCTTTCACCTTCCATTTGTTGGAAGGTTAGGATTTTATCTCTTCCGATCATCACCTCCAGTGTAGGCCATTATGTCCTATTACTTACATTGATACTCATGTTTTCAGAGAGATTTTTCAACAACAAATGAAACAAAACTAAATTTTTAATTAGTGGCAACTACACTACAAAGAACAAAAAACTATAACCAACTACATTTTCACGTTAAATTACTCCCAGCAGTGGTACCATTTTGATGCTTCAATCTGTGTATCTTTTTATATTTTGTGATGAATGACACTATCCTACATTTTGAATGTCTACGAATCAAAGCTAGTAAAGTAACCCAACTAAGGGTTGGGGTCATGTCCAAAGGGAGTGGTAGTGAAAGTAGTAACTACTTATAATTCCATTATAATAGTGATAGTTCAAGATATTTTCGAATATTAAAACCAAACAAGTTAAATTGGTGACACAAAAGAGTCAAATATCAACAATAGGTTTGTCACAAGTAGTAAAACAGAAAATATAGAAGATAAAACAAGTACGAGTGAGATTTCTTGAGGTGTGACCGTAATATATGTTTACAAAAACTAATGGGTGTATGTTTTTGATAGTAAAATTCGCAAGACAATGGTGACTAGGCTAAGCTTTAAGTGAAAGTGAATTCCCTCTCAAGAAACTTACCCCATATCAAATGGGTTCCTCTCGAACGCCCACTCGTCTAAATAAACCATCCCACGCCTTACCCCCATCCTGACATTTCGATAGAGGGTTCTTTGATATGGAACTAGGGCTCACACTCTCGGGATGAACCTCATGTCGCCCCACTCTTTAGGCCATTAGTCTAGTGGTCTTGGTTTCACGGCATGCCGAAAATTCATGGGTGTATTTGTATTTGCAACTATAAAATCATTAAATTTAACCTGACTACTAGGTGAAATCACCTTTAAAATGCATCTAATCCTACTAACAAGCAAGACACAACAATAATATCAACACATATTTGCTGAATCAAACCTAAATAATGGGTTTTTTAGCCACACATCAATCAATAATCAAATATATTTAAAATTATAAAGGAATAAAATGGGTATACGAGATTAAACCTTAAAAATGGTAAAGGAAGAAAATGGAGAAGACTAACTTCAAAGATTGGAAAAAGGACTTCTTTCCTCAAACTGCAAAACCTTCTCCAAAGTTGAGAGAAAACTTTAGAATAGAGTTTCTAAAGTAAAATACTAAAGTATTTTGTTTTACACTCTAATTCTCTCCAAAAAATCTCCTCAAATAATAAAAGCTTTTATTGTTTGTAGGTTTCAGATTTAGTGTATGTGGATCCATTCGGTGTCTTCAGTCGTGATTTAGCGAGTGAATCGGCAAATCATCCTTTTTTTTGGTTCTTCGCCATTTGCACCTTGACCTTTTATCCATCCATGTTGTAATGTTGGGCAGAATAACTCTATTTCACATTACTATTCATTGTAGCGCCGACTGCTCCTTTTTGTCGCCTTTTTGATCCACTTCCTTCAGGGTTCGCTTGCTATAATAGGTGGAACACTGTTAAATGGTGTATCGCCAACTGTGTATGGCGATGCACATTTTCCATATTCAGATCTTTTCTTTCGTTTTGCACCTAAGTGTTCATGCTCCTAAGAAATCCTCAAATGCCTAAAACTTAAAGATTTTTATCAGATATCGAGATAAAATATACAATTTAGGACACTATTTGCAATAAAATAAGACCCTAAATCAGTCGAATTTTCGCACTCATCATGTACTCATTGAGATATTTTATCGTCAGTTTTGCTAGTTGAGAAACAAAGAGGTAGTATCAGTAAAGGTCTTATGGATTTGATACCCACATATCATTTCATATAGGAGGTTCCAATCTAAAGTACTAACTTTCTTGGTACTCCTTAAATTGATATGCTATATTGTGTTAAATCACAAGTTGGGTGTTTGAGTTAGGTGCTAGATGTGCCAACCTCCAGTTTTGTGTAGAGTGATCTCTTTCGAGGATGAAATTTACCAAGGGAGAGATATTGTAAAACCTCATTCTTAGAAATAGCTAAATCTTTAAAGGAGCTAAATTGAGATTTTGTTAATGCTACTCTTAAATTCTGAGTTTTGGGACAACTTCAAATGACCATAACTTTCAGCACATGATGATTTAGGTGACCCATGAGATATAAAATCCAAGTATGCTGAGTATTCTTTCCTATGCACCATAGTTTGCTAAGTTATGAGTTCAGATGAAGGAGATGTGGTCATTTTACTACAACATGTCTAGTTAAGGAATATCATCTATTTTAAGGTGAGATATTTGGTAATTTCCTTAGCCCACTAGACTAAAACATTTTCTCACCTAAGTTAAGGGGTCTAATTAGATCAATTCAATTGGGATTCATTCAAAATCATTCATGAAACTTGCAATGTTCTAGACAAGAAAAGAGGAAGTTTTCATGAATTTCTTCAAGATTTTGGGGAAATCGCCAAGAACATGATTCTTTTGAGGTAAGATTTTGTTGTGTTGGATTTTTTCTACCTCACACCTGTCATAGAACAATTTACCCATGAATTCAATACTGAAGGTTACTAATTACTTCTTCAGTTAAATTGATAAATTGAGGTCTTTGAGTTCTTAAGGTGAGGGTTTTTAAAACCAGTTGAGTCCCTTGGTATATTTTTAAATAAGTTTCATTAAAATTGTTTCGGGTTTGTGAAATTTTGTTAATTTGGATGATGAAACTTCTTTGGGTATGAGTTGGGTCAAGTCGGGAGAGGAAGAATATATCAGGAAAATAAATGCACCTGGGTCAGCGTCATGGAGATACTTATGATTTTCAATCTTCAAATAGTCATCCATATCTCTGTGTCACGCCCCGAGCTACCCTCGAGACACTGACACGGAACCTAGGACCACAAGTGATCTCAACCTAACCCTAGTGGCATGATCATGAGCATACAAAATTTAATAAACTGATGCAAAATCTAAATCATAAATTACAATGAAAAGATGGGGAATACCCATATGCTAAAATTTATATAATATGAAGACCGATGAGCTTAATAAAATGAAGTTACTAACTCAACACTACGCTGAAACTAACTATGTCTGAAATAAGCCTCTAACTGACTAGAAATTTTAGGGCAAGCCCTAGCTAAATTAAGCAAAAACAGAAACTAAAATACTAAATACTGAAAACAAATTCATGACTTTTGTACTCGGAGAATGAGGACTCACCACTGAATATGCTGAACTGATGATCGGAAATTGATATATTCCTGATCTGGATGCTGAGAACATGAAGCTACATCACCAGAAGATGTAGCGCATGTATGCGTCAGTACTTGAAAGGTAATGATCATGTAAGATCGAACAAAGCTGAAATAAAACATAACTGAACAAGCATAATAGAAAATATATTAATCTGAACATGATATGCTATTTTATGAGCTAACTGGATGCAATGACCAATTTATAACATGTTGAAGCTGAATACTGAATATACTGATAAATTGTCAATGCAGAGAGTCTGATGAACTGTGGGAGCTACTAATAACAGACAATAAAACAACATGAGCTAAATGTGGAGTACGATGTATACGCCCCATTGAGAGGACCCAATATACCCTACAAAAGGTAAAAAGGCAGGTTGGCGTGATCACTAAACTGATGCCCACAGAGGGGACTTATAATCTACTTGTCTTGTAATTCTGTGACTAATTGGGTACGTTAAACCCTAGTCCAACTCGGTATTATGATACACTCATGGATTTATATAGTTAACTGTTTATGTGTCAAATTTTTGTAAATGCTGGATAGCTCAAAACTGAACATGCAAACAGGGAATGCAAATTTTAATCTGACAATGATGCATTAAAAACTGGAGCATGTATAATTGTATAACTTAAAAATCTGACCTACCATGTGTAATTAAAGAACTAAAGAAAATACAAAGCTAGGGTTCTCAAATTCATGCGATAAACTGAATAATAACTTAACAATCTGATTTTGAACATATATTTAATAATTTCATGAAGTTCTATCGATGTTCTAGAAACCCTGGGTTTAATCATAATATAGGAATCAAGAATCTGACTAAAAATTAGGAACCAATGGGCGAAATGAACACACTAGTGAAATCCCACATACATGGTGATTACATTAATGGAAAAATACTCAGATTTCGTGGCTGGAACTGTTGTAAACTTACTTCTTTCTTGAACTAAGGTTCTTGAGCTTATTCTCCTTTCTTGCTTCTAATTTTCCAACTTATGATTAATGATTTTAAATTAGGTAACTTTTAGTTATGTTCTAGGCTTAACCTAACAAAAATCTGATGACTTAAGGTCAAAACGACGAATCTTAGGGTTTAAACGAAAGGGGAAAAGACCAAAAGACCCCTGGATAAATTGCTATCGGACCAAACGACGGCCAGGATAGACGGTTTTGTCAGCTGATTGACGCCCCATTGTTGGGTCTGTAGGTTGGGCCTCTTCGAAGGTCTAATTTTAGCAAGGTCAGGTTGTATGGAAAATAAGTCAATTATCTATCTATGGGTAGGTCATAGGATACCTAATTCATTTTGTGCTAAAAGTTATAACTGTCTGCTAGTTCCCACCTACGGTAATACCTACGGACCGTGAGTCCATCTACAACCCGTGTTGGTCATCCATGGCTCTAGTCAAAGAGTGGGTGAAGGGGGTCTTGATCGATGGTCACAGAATATGAACCGTCGTATGACCTACGGACCGTAGGTTTGTTCGTCGATAAAGACTTAGCCAATTTTTGTTGACAGAGTTTTTTTGGGAGTCTCTGATCCCCCCACGGGTGCACAGGACGCACCATGGGTCAGGCTACGGTTTGTCGATGGTAACGACAATTGCACCTGCAGATTTTTCTGAAAATTGATTTTTGGTTTGTTTTGGCTACGGGGCGTTACATTATCTCTAACATTGGGAACATTCGTCCTCGAATGAAGACCAAACTAGCTGAAATAGAGGGATAGAGCTTCAAACCCTACAACTAAACACTGAGAACTAAGTTTCTGACTGAATTTAGTTATGAGAACATGCAACTACGCTAAAAATGCAAGTACAAACTGAGGAAATATGATTCTAAGACCGATTTTTTACGCATGAATGACTAGAAAACTGAAGCGGAACTATTACCTCAATATGGAGTGGAATCAGAAGGAAGGAGGTGAGAATACCTGGCTTCCATGGCCGCTTCTCCTTCCCATGTAGCTCCCTCTACAGACTGACTACTCCACAAAACATTGATTGAAGCGACTTCCTTGTTTCTCAACCTTCTAACCTGATTGTAAAGAATCTCAATTGGTACATCCTCATAAGAAAGACTATCTTTCATCGCCACACTCTCTAATGGCACTACAGAGGCTGGGGTCACCCACACACTTCTTCAAGAGTGAGATATGGAAGACCGGATGCACTGCTGCTAAGTTTACTTGTAACTCTAACTAATTATGCCACCGGTTGTCAGCTTTTTTCAATGTCTTGTAAAGGTCTAACATATCTAGGACTTAGCTTTCCTTTCATTTTCAAATCTCATCACCTCACCAACCCCTTTAAATAGGTTGAGACTTTTAGAAAAAACCCAATCACAAATTGGAACCTCTAGTTCCCTTCTCCCTTCCTGCCTTACTCTTCATAAAATTTCTAATGACTTTGGGCTGTCCTTAATTCTATCTCCACATGGTTGTACGTCTCCATAAAATTTAAGGACTGAGTTTGTGCCCTCATCAAGCTCTCCTCCCTACTTCAAACCAACCAACAAGAGACCCTTACACCTATGCCCATATAAAGCCTCGTAGGGGTTATCTTAAATCCCTAAAGGTAGGTTTATTGGGTTTGTAAGCGAACCTCATTAAGAGAAAAGTGTCCATCTCCCCAAATACCTTTGAAATCGTCACACAATAGCTATCCAAATAAAAAAAAAATATCCTCTCGGGTTATGAATGGTAAAGTTCTGCCTGTCCCATTTGTCTGTAGATTAATAAATGAAAGTAGGTTTAGGTACCCAGAACCCTTAATGAAATGGGCTTTCAGAAATGAAGAAGTAAACTTAGGGACCTCTCTATCTGAAGATGATTGACAAAGGAACCCCATTGGCAACCTCACATTTCATTACTATAACGCCTGGCATAGTTCCTCTGCGTAATATGTAGTCCTACAACCACTGAAAGCGAGAAGACATGCCATCCTATCAACTATCCCACCAAATTGACTCAAAGCCTGTCGAGAGTACGATGTAATCCTGTAATAAATCCTATAACCACATCCCACTTCAAGAAGGATAAGATCTTTTTAGTTGTAACCTCTTATGGGTTTCTCATGTTCCTACCGTGACTTTTTGGCAATAAAAGGCAACTTACTCCCAAAATCTGCTATATCCCTCTTCTTGTCATTCCACCAATGAATTCCGGCAATCGTCGATACATTTAGTGGCAACCTTACTTGAATAAAATCCTAGAACCTTATGGGCTTTCTGCCGGGAATTGATGTTTTTAACTAGCCCACATCAACAACAATATCTAGCTCCTCTAGAAGCGAAGTACAACCATCTCCTCCCCCCTTTAAAAAACCTCCACGCTCCTGATTGGAGACTACACCATAAAAATTGTCCAAGCACGGATTTTGGATCACTGTCCTGATTTCCTTAACCTCCACCACCAAAGAAATATTATCCACCATCCTAAACAGAAATTACCCCACTTGTCATATTGCTCATAATGCGAAACTCCCAAGCGCGCAGCCCCTGTGAACAATCCTTCCTAGCTCCTTCCTTTTTTTTTCTCAACATGGGCTACCGACCCATAGATATATGCTATAAGGGCATCTGCCTACTACATTCCGTTTAGCAGGATTATAAATGCCACTCATTCAATAATCGTTAAGGAACTCAAGCCATCTCCTCTGGTGAAGATTTAACTCTTTTTGGGTGAACACATACTAAAGGCTCTTATGATCAGTGAACATATCTACATAAACACCATATAAGTAGTGTTTCCATATTTTGAGTGCAAACACTACTGCTGCACGCTCGAGGTCATCAGTTGGATAGTTCTTCCAATGCCCTTTAAATTGTCTAGAAGCATAATCTATAACCTTATCTCGTTGCATCAACAGATAACCAAAGCCAACTCTAGATGCATAGCAATAGCATTTCCCACAATTCATCTGAACTGTTCCTTATAGAGTTCCAGACTGGAGTGTGTGGTCCAATCTATTTCAATTTTGCGAAGCTTTTTCTCAAAATCATCCTGACCGTTGAACTATCCAATCCTTTTGAGTCAACCTGGTCCATTGTGAGCCCTATGGATAAAATACTTCCACAACATTCTGTAATAACCCGCTAGACTTAAGAACTTCTATTCTATAGTACGAGGTAAGTCTAGGCCAGTTGTTTCCATCAAAAACAACAACAAACACGAATCATCTAATCACTAGTTCTACTTCTTCTGTGATATCTACCTACTACTCCGGATCCCTTCGCTCGATACAGTGTAGCCAAGAAAGCCAATGGATTTAACCAAACTCACATTTTCTTATAAACTTAGCAAATATTGGAAGATCTGTGGGAGTCCATAGAACCATTTTCTCAAATGACTTTCGCGTTTTTTCTCCTCAATTCCTGAGTAAATGAGTATATCCATCATGAAAGATTATACGGATCAAGTTCCAAGGTCACTGTTTGAAACACTCTGTTCTCAAATCCTGAAAGTTTGGTCACGAGCATTGGTTCGTCCAAACGAAATAACGACATATTTATAATGACCATACGAGTTCTGAGGTTTGTTTTTTTTTTGGAATGTCAATATCCTCGGACTCTAAACTCTGATAACCCGATCGGATGTTCCTATTTTTGAGAAATGGTTTAGCACACCCTGAAATGTTTGTCCCAAACAGTCAAAAATCCTTCCTTGTAATAGGATACTATTCTTGATTTTGAATTTGTTTTTCCACTTCTATATTTTCAGCAAAACCTTTGAGAGAACCGTCTTTCGATCTATACAAACAAACACTGGTGTTACCCTATGGTGAAATACTAGGTTTTTCTAAGCCCTTTAGAGAAGTCTCTTTTTCAATGCCTCTTAAAAGCCTCTGCTTGAGCCTTCCCTGTAGGAGTGATAAAGAAAAAGCTGGTTATCTTTTGAGAGATCAATTCCTAATGCGATTTACTTTCGGAGGACTCCGGAAGATTCTCTGGAAACACTTCCCTATAATTAGAGACTAATTGAAAATCTAAAAACCCTTTTGGTCATAACCTGTTTTCTTGTCTGATAGGACAACTAATTTGGATGAAAGGGGTTGAGCTGAACAACTTTTTTGCTGACTCTGCGAGCAATTTTCCCACCACCCGATTTCTCTACGAACAACCTGTTCCCAGTCCTAGCATTCTTCTTTCCCTCCACTGTTCCGTAGCTATCACCCAAACCTGTTGATCATAGGAGTCCCCATAAATTAGAGATATTTCATATCGTCCATATTAAACATAGCATTTTCTAGCACTGGTGTTCACCAAACCGACACTCCAAATACAAGAATCTGTGGTTCATCATTTGACCCCTGGAGTCAACACAACATGTGAGGAAATTGCCCTGAAAGTTGGGTTAAACTCAGCCCCATTCTCTTGGACCTATCATTTACCCCACCTCCCTGCCTCCAGTTTTAATTAATTCCTTGATCCTTTTTCCTCCTCTCAACTCTATTGGGAAAAAGAAAGTTGAAGAAAAACGCTCACTTAAGCATACCCAATGATAAGAGCCTGCATCTTGTACCTGGTACCCCTACCGTACCCCTCTTCTCCCTTCCACTGACTGTACAAGAATATGCAACAACATCCTTCCAACTGGTATGATGCAACTAACCCGACAACTCCCAGTGAACGTGCATGACCTCAAATATCTTTCTTGTTCTCGTCCATAAGTTTTGAGGATTCCTCATTACTTGCGATCCACGAACTTAGGATGAATCATCCTAAAATCAATCACGGACCCTTGCTGCTACGGATCAAACCATTTTCATTCATATGAGCCATGAACCCGATTGTTATCTACTTGGTCTACTCTGATTCAACTTTGCATGGAATTTCTGAACTAAGCATTGGAGACTCCTTGATCTGTAGCTTAACTGGAGAAGTTTGTGCATTTTGCATTCCTTGCATTCCCATTCCCTAGAGTTGTTCAACGAGGAGGATGAATCCTGAAATTTAGAACGTCAAGTTATAATGGAATCAGATCCTACTTTTACGCCCGATAAATAACAAACAAGAAAAATGTTTTTCCTAAACACATGGTAGCCTCCCCCTATTAAAGTGGTGCAAATTCACCCTGAAAAGCAACTCTAGTTTTAGTGCGCTTTTTTCAGACATCCAAGGACACTTAAACCTAGTGCTCTGTTTGTATACCAAATTGGCACCCATCAGCTAACCCCGAGACGCTGACTACAAAGCAGCACGGAACCTAAGGAAACAAGTGATCCCAGGAATAACCTTGCCTTGACATTATCAGAGCATACTAAAGTCATAAACTGATGCGAAGCTAAAATCGTTAATTTAATGAAAAAGAATGGGGAAATACCCATATCCGAAAACTTGAGGTATAAGAAGACTTATGCGTACAATATAATGAAGTTACTAACTCCACATAGCTGAAACTACTATATCTGAAATATAGCCTCTAACTGACAGAAATACTAGAAGCCCCAGCTTAAATCTAATAAAACTTATCCTAAAAGACTAAATAAGAAAAAGAATTTTCAGTGACGATTAATATCGGAGAATGAGGACTCACCACCTAAATCTGCTTAAACTAGAATCCGGAAATGGAAGGTATGGCATATCAGGGAGCCTTGAGCCCCTGAACCTACATACGAGAATATTAGCGCACATATGCTTTAGTACTTGAAAGGTACTGAGCAGTAGTCATAAAACAAGCTGAAATAAAAAGATAAACTGACAAGCAAAAAAAGAAAATATATAAATCTGAACATGATTGCTAAATTTTCTTAGCTAACTGGATGGATTGACCAATTTATAACCTGCTGAGACTGATACTGAATATACTTTTGTAAATTGTCCAATGTATAGATCTAACTTATAACTATGCGATCTAACTAATAACCGACCAATAAAACCATTAGGCTACGTGATGTCTGATGTATACGCCCAGTCGAGAGGCCTAAGCTACCTTTCCAAAGTGTAAATACATATGGCGTGATCACTAAACTGATGCCACCCAGAGGGACTTATAAATCCTTCTTGGCTAGTAAGTTGTGACCAATTGGTACGGCTAAACCCTATCCCACTCGTGTTATATCACTCCCACCCATCATTTATGTAAGTTTAACTTATTATCCCCTCAATTTTCCTGTAAATACTGAAATGTTTTTAAAAGGACCTGAAAAACTGGGATTGCAATCATTGTATCTAACAATGATGCATTAAAACGAAGCATGTGATAATAGCATAACTGAAATTATCTGACCTACATATGTAGTTCCTGAACTAAAGAATACAACTTTATGCTTTTCTTATTCATTCGATAAACTGATACTAATTTTTAATAATTTAATTTGGAACATATATTTAATAATAATTTCATGGAAAGGGTTTTTTTTTTTGTTTTCTAATTGATGTTCTAGAAACCCCTACACCTAGGTTTTATTCACATAATATAGAATTAGAATCTGACTGAAACTAGGGACCCAATGGGTAAAAAAGGAACACACGAGTGAAAATCCCAACATACCAGATGATTAATTCACTCAAAACACTTAACACTCGTGGTAGGAACGTCTAGAAACTTTGCTTCCTTCCTTGAACTCTGTTTCGGGCTTTTTTTCCTCCTTCTTACTTTCGAATTTTTTCTAACTTTTGAGTTAATGATTTTTTACATAAGATCAATTTTAGATATGTTTTCTATCCTTAACCTGACGAAAAATTGACTGATTTTTAGGGTTAAAATGATTGTATCTTAGGTTTAAACACAGTGGGAAAAGACCACAATACCCTGGGTAAATTGTTGTTGGAACCAAATAACAGCTAGGACGACAGTCCTCGTTGATGTGACTCTCCGTCGTTGGGTTCCGTAATTGGTTGTTGCCCTTGCCTTTACTAAAATGGGCCCATATAAATTTTTTTTACTACTCGGAGGTCTTTATTTTAGTTTGGGTCTGTGGAAGTATGGAAAGATATTCAGTTATTAATCTATGGTAGGAATGATATACCTAATTGTTCTTTTTTGTGAATAATGTTTATGACCATTGAAGTTGGACCCACTCACTGCATTCCCCCTTAACTGTCCACTAGTTCCCACCGTGGGTCCATATACGAACCGTGTTGGTCATTGCGACTCTTGTTAGAGAGTAGGTGAAGGGGGTCTCGATTGACGGTCACGGACTACAGACTATCGTCTTACCTACGAATCGTTGGTCCGTTTGTCGATCAAGACTTAGCCTATTTTCAACCGGCAGAGTTTTTTTTGGAGTCTCCGATCCCATCGATGGTTGTGAGAATGGAACGTGGGTCAGACTACAGTCAGTCGATGGTCAAGTAAGTTGCACGCGTAGATTTTTTTGAAAATTGATTTTTGTTCTTTTTTGGTTACGGGGTGTTACATTCCGCATCACGAAAAGGATAAAGACTCCTTTGCCTCAAAAGTTAATTTCACAACTAAAATTTAATTCACCCTTCGCGTAGTTCCAGTGTTCTCTAATTTGATTCTTCACTTATTTCTTATAATCAACTATCTTAACTTCTTAAATCATTGAGATATTATAGTTGTTAAAGCTTCATTTAAAATTAAAGTAATGATGAAGATTGAAGTAACAGAATGTCTTTTGAGTCATTTTGAGAAGTCTTCCACCATTATTTATAACTTGTTTTAAGAATTTAGTAAATGTGTATGAGAATAAGGAAAGTTGAGTTCATTTTCTAAAGTAACTATGAGAGGAATGTATTCCCAAGTATGTAAAACCTTTACACTTAAATTAAGAGAAAAACTGATTTCTAAGTTAGTTTATGAGCAATTTTGAACATCATCTATTTTAAGATAAATCTTTTGAATAATTATCTCTAATTGTGGAGGAGTTATGTTTTCTTTAAAAATATATGAGTATGAGCTATATATTATTAGTAGTAGTATTGACCAATTTTATGGGGATAAGTTCATAAAATTAAAAATCCTCATAAACCATGTAGTCAACATGGGTAAATAATCATACTTTTTAGAAGATCACTTATTGCTTTTAAGCAAAACTTAGTGGACCCACTTAGTTGAGGATGTTTTATATTTTAACAAGGTAAAAGACAATTTTGGAGGGTGGACGAGTCGTTTTAATCAAAACCTAGATTCATAACATGTTGGTTGATTCAACATTATAATAAAAGTATATTATTTACTTTATATGCTCAAGTATTAATCTACTATTTTTAAAACATTCTTAAATAACTACATCTTTATTGTGTTTTGTTTATATTTTAATTGATGTTGAAGTATCCAAGTTTGAGTTTTGAAGTTTTATTATCCCTGGAGGTTGGGATATCAAAGTTGAGTAAATGTCATTCCCTTTGTCTTATCAGTTCCACCTATGTCCTATGCTTTTAGAGTTTCGCCTTGCATCTCGTAAATTCAATCTACTCACCGTCATTTTCCCTCACCTGCATCTTTTTTAATGAAGATATATGTATTAAGGTTATCAACATGCACTTTTATTTTCCGCTGCCACAATTGCAGTTCCTAGTTAGATTTGGTTAAGCCTCTTTTTGGTTCCAGAAAGGATTCCACTTTATTTTAACATCTTATTAAGATTATTGTGTGGTCTTTTTTCTAACGTCTATAATAGTTTTTTATATGCTTCGTATATAGTAGTATTTTTTTGAGGATTCATTCCCATTTAACATTGTAAATATTTAAGAGTCTTTTTTCGTGCATTTTATGGGTTAGTCTAATACATTCAAATATTCAAGTTATTTTTTTCTTGAGAAACTTTTTAAGTTATTAAAATTTAAACTTTGCAAATTGAGGTCATATATTGTTAAGTAACTCTTCTGCTCAGTATTGAGTCAGGCCAAGTGTTCTCTTGGGGACCAACAATGGTCTTCGAATGCCAAACAGTCAGGGTTCGGAAGGGGCACGACAATCACATTAATGATGGAGGTCGAAGGCATCCAACCAAATTTAAATGTATAAAGATCAAATATAGTAAGGTGAAATATTTAACTGAAAGGACTACAATAGATAACAATGTTCTCAAGGTGAATATTAAGAAATAAAGGAGTTAAATAATTTAAAGTTTTATATAATACTTTCACATATGTAAACTGAACATAATTCGATATAAAAATAAACACTTAATTATATTCGAAATATTTCTCTAGTGACAACAAAATCAACTATGAGACTATTTTAATGACACCCTGTCTTGTTCATGTTTGTCCGAACTGTTCATAAGTAGTGGTGTTTGGGAATATAAAATCTCTCCTCACTAGTGGAATCCACTAAGCTCTTCCCAAAGGTACAAAGGATTCATCTAAAAATTATGGCTCTATAACCATATTTAAAAAACATGATTTATTGGGGCTATGTGGTTTGTGAACTATCTTCCATATCAGTTTTCAATACTACTTGCAATAATATTTACTCTTGCTCGAATGCATAAAACATTATCTTTATCTTGTTTGAGATGATTGCTCAAACTAACTTCTTAAAAGAGGTAATTGCTCCGAAGTATCTCTAAAACTCATTGTTCATTAACAAAACAAGGTTTCTCTTTGCTAAATGTAAAAATTCATTTTGGGTTGACATAATAACTCAAATTGGGCCTCTTTAAGAGGTTACTTCTCTGTACTCGATCTTTCTGAAAACATTTTTAACTTCTCTCAGAAAAATATATTATCTTTGTTCATGGAGAGATAAAACATTTGAAAAATACTTAGTTTCCTTGTACTCTTGTTTAAGTCTTGTTTAAGAACATTCTAAAACTCAGTTTAAACAATCATGTTTTGTTTAAAAGATTCCTCACACGAACTTCATGAATCCCAAAAAATAGGATTTCAATGCTGAAAAATAAAAATGAAACACTCAATCACATCCCTCACTGCAAGAATATGCAACTCTTAATTAGGAAATCGAATTCAATAATCAGTGACTCAAAACTCAATATCAATTTCTCTCAAGAATACTCAAATCTAAGGATATAAGCCTAGATTAATCTTATATTGATGTTAAAGTAGATGTAGAGCGTGAGGATGAAGTAGTACAACACTATGATAGTCTTTCATATCTGGAAGAATGAAGTTCTTTGAGAAATCAACGTAACTCGAAGAATGCTTAAAACCCTAGATTTTCTCCTCTTGAAACCTTTCTCTAATAAATATTAGTGTTTAATAAACAGTAAATACCTTATAAATTTCCAAGTCCTTAATTTAAGGTTCAAATAGACGTTTGTTTAGGCATTAAATAGGGGTTTAACAAGGGATGTCTTTAATACCAAAACCTTGAGGAATGACTAAACGTCCAGATAAATAAATTAACAAACCAGACGGACCTTCAGTAAGGTTTCCACGTTCTTTGAAACTTTTTCAAAATGGGTTTCTATAGCCGACCGTGAAACAGTTTGTCCTTACTAACAGGCCTTACTAAAATGTTGTAAATACTACCTTACTTTCAAATTTTAAAGAGGCAACTTTGTACTAAAGTGGGAAATATGACTTACTGCCTTAATTGATAGGTCAACAGGGACCCTAATTTTTAATGTACTGAAGAGATAAAATTTTTTTGAAGTTGACCATGGAAATCTCATATTAAAAATCACTCGATAGAAAACTAAATCAACCAACCTTGTGCAAGGGTTTCTTTTGGCCTTAATTTCTTTATAAAATATCATCCTCTGACACTAAGAAATTGACCTTAAAACACCTAAGACATTAAGAATTCACCCAAATTTGGATCTTATACCATAAAGAATTGTTTCAGTCTTAACTTAGAAAGTTTTTTTGAGGTCTTCTATAATATATGTATGAACAAACTATATAGCCAAAAATTTCTTTACATTAAGAATTTAAAACTTCACTACATAACTCAAGTTAGATTTTAAATGTTAGTGAATAAATTTTTGGTGTAAAATTATTTAAGACTGTTAATTTAAGGTAATGTTTTTTAAATGTCATCTTTAACTATTCGGTCATGCGTGAAAGGTTCTCTTTGTGAAATTTTTTAACAATATAGTTTTTAGTTTATTTATCATTGGGAGGATTTTCTTTTTTAAAAAATAAAGTTGTTATTCTTTGTTATATGAATATATCTAAGTCGAAGTCAAACAAGTTATGGTTATCGAATAACAATATTGTAATATACTAAAATTAAAAATACGAAATTATACCAACCAAATTTAGTAGATAATGATATCTTTCCTTTTTTAGATGCCGAATACCAAAATTTACCATACCAATTTTTAAATACGTGTCATGCCCTTACCCCATTCAATGGTTTCTCATCATATTCATCTATATGAGGAAGAACATAACCTCCAAAGTTAAATATTAAACTAATTTTGCCTCCAAATAATATAAGTAAAATATTAATTTATTAAATGTTTAATTTGCTGAAACTTTCAGCCCTAATTTAATTCTCGAAAAACGTATAATTTCTATTCAATTGTCCTTGATCACTCAACTGTACTGATCTTTATAAATGTCTCCAACAACATGTCATTATCACATTATTTTATTTGTGTTTTCTTGCAAAAATTAAATACATCGATCATTGCCAGGTAAAAAATTATCCTCCTTCTCTATCAAAAGATTCTTTGCTCCCTTGTAATGTTAATATATATGAATGTGAACTTATAATATTTAGTAGAGAAAATAATTATTTTGTTGTCCCCTTTTTGGATTTTCCTGTATTTAATTTTTGATCCAAAGCAATACCATTCTCATATTTATCATTTTAAATAATCAAAATTAAGTGATTTCACTTCTTCACTATAATGAATTTTATCCAAAAAAAATTTAAAGATAGTTACTGCTATCAAAGGGCAAAATCTATTTGCAATTAAGAAACCTTTTATACAAAAAATAAACCTAACCATAGACCAATGTTATATATAAATTATTTTTTCGTGAAAATCATATTTATCATGCAAAAGTACACAACACAACCACATCCCCAACCCTCTCCCCTTCGGTCATTTTCTTTGTTAGCTATATTAATCCCTCTAATACATGTATTTTTTTTTTGTTTTTCTGAATTCACATTTTTTTCTCTTTAAGTCGCATCTCCTATATATGAGGATACAATTTAGTTAGTCCCCCTACACATATAAAAAACAACTTTAGTGGAACCTATTGAACGAAACATATCTTTTACAATTTGCCCAATGAAAATGTTATGCAGGCGTTCATATATTCAACAACGACATCAATACTCAGCTTAATTTAATTTGGAAACTTACTTCAGAATATAAGTTGATGAAAAGGAAAAATCTTTGATTTTATAAGAATCTGAGTAAAATTTTGTGTTACAGAATTCCAACCAACATAATAATATTTGGACATAAAGAATAAAGGCCATTTTCTTTATTCTTAAAAATCTACAAGAGCTATCATAATCAAATATTTGTACGTGAGTTAATCTAATTTTTATTTGACAAATTATATTTTTCCCCCCTGTGTGGTTTTTCTACTTCTTCTAGTTGACATAAGACCTAATTCTTATTTTTTCGATTTCTTTTCAAAACAGTATGAAAGTGATCATAGAATTGCATACAAATGAATGCAATATAAAAGCATAAGCAATCAATACATACAATACAAGTCAACGTCTTGAAGAACTGAAGTTTACATAACGCAAATCAAAATTAATTTAGATTTTCAATGATTTTTATGATTTTTTTTAATTGGATTTATGTCCCGTTTCAACATTTTCTCATTTCGGATATTTATTAAAAGATAACTTTTAATTATAATATACCGATACTTCTACTTTTTATTTTTGACAACATGTGAATAGAAGATTCTATATGTCTACATAATAACCTACAGACCGTTATATTACTAAACTATAATGTTTGGTTGGTATTTGAGCCAGTTGGATGACCTAAATGTTTAATATACTATAGCATTATTATTCGATTTTCAAGGTACTCAGACTTCATTTAATTTAGACCAAAGGCATTGAGCCACACCAAAAGTAACCAATGGATTGTGATAGGAAATTAAGATTTCCCAAGGTCAACCCATTTCAGGAGGTGGCGGTTTTGGTATAATGTGGATGTAACAGAGAAAAGTGATGAGTGTGAAGCCACATGTAAAGAACGTGAGTCATTCAATGACTCTATTTTTCGTGGGAAGAAAATGATATGATTTTGATAAAACCATTGACTCAACTTTAGAATGGGTTGGCTTAATGAAAAAAATAGAAACAAATCAAGTTAAAGAAATATCAATGGATATTCACCTTTAATAAGTTGGTCATATTTCCCAATGACACTCAACATAATGATTGTGTATTGTGTCACATCAGATGAGAAATTAATGATTTCACATGGAGATTTTGATGATAATAATCTTTAAGTATCCATGGTTATTAATTCAACTAGAGATTTAGAGGATCCAAAGTTTATGTAATTTGCACTTGATATGATTTGACTAATACCAAAAATTTAAGTGGGTATTTGAGGCACTTGTTGTGTTGTGAAAAAAAACATTAAGTTTACGAAGAACCAGACTGCAAAGTCGAGGGAAATTGTTGTCAAGTTTCAAATAATTCATATTTACATCAAAGTTTGATTAAAATCGACCTTTCAAGATCACGGCAATAGGCCTCGGCCATTCTTGTGTTAATCAATGAAATAAAAAAACTATTGACTATAAATTTTTAAATTAGAAGTAAGTGGATAAATTTAGAATTACTTGAAGTTGGGGAGAGAAAGAATTTCCAAGGAATAGATGTATTATGAAGTTGAATGAAAATAAAAAAACAATGGTGAATGGTAAAATATTTGTTTTTGGAAAATTTTATACGTTTAGCTTCTTGTAAACAAAAATTTAGCGAAATGTCAACCTATAAAAGGTGTTGAGGGATGTCATTTGAAAGGGAACCAAAAAGAGAGTCAACTATTGATAAAAATAGGAATTGAAGGAAACAATACCTTATATCATGTTGCATTCACATTAGTGGAAGGTGAAATAAAAGGTACATGGAGTTGGTTTCTTAGTCTTGTTGATGAGGACATATAAATCTCACAAAACTCTTCTGCGTGGGACTTAATTTCTGATAAATAAAAGTGTTTAATTCACACATTCATGAGATAATAATAGATGTTATTTTGTATGAACACAATAATTTTAAGATTTAAGTTTTTGAAGGACAAACACTATAGAGTATTTAGTAAAAAGTAGTTGGTACAATTATAGAATCTCAATTCTCCAAGAATATGAAAGAGATGTCAAAATTAGATTCAAAAGCCTCAAGATGGTTTATTACAACCCCACTCATTAGTCAATGATTTTTTTCTCTTTACTCAAAATGTGATATGTTATTTAACCATTTGTGCGAGTCATTCAATATTATACTTCAAATGTAAGAAAAAAGTATACTCGGACAATAATTGAATCAATTAGAATCTAAATGATGTCCAAACTGCAAAAAAGATCAAAGACAAAATTATGAACCATTTTCGGAGAATCTGTCAATAAACATGTTGAAGCTACAAGAAAATAAGGCTAAATTTATTACTTGTTAGTTCCTATTAAAATCTGATCAAATTCCGTTATCAAACTGAAGATTATTTCTCCTTATACTACTTCATGATCTTAAAGAGAATTATGTTCTTCTAAGATATAAGTAAGACCTATAGAAATCCCTATAATCATATGATTGCAGTTATATGGATTTAAGAAGGCTAAACCTAAATATATTTCCAGGATGCGATCAACTAATCGTAAATGAAATAATAAAGGATATAAATCTTTCCAATTGTCTGCTTTGAACAATAGCTTAAGATAAGGATTAAACCACTATAATTCCAACAATATACGAAGCACAACTATGAAGACAAAAATATACAATTGAAGAGAGGGATTGATGAGAATACATTGAAAGTAAGATTTTTAAAAACCTAGATTAATAATAAAATCAATAAAAGACATAACCAAAAGTGTAAAACAAGTGAAATTAGGTCACAATAGTAGATGTTGTGTTCTTATCAGAAGCAAACACTCTGAACTTCAACGACAACAAATCCAACAAGTCGAAATGAAAGACCTTTCTACACCTAATAAATCAAGAAAAATAATTAGTCAAATAAATAGTTCTTTAATTAATTTGTGTCTACTTTCGTAATTGCATAAAACAAACTGCCAAATACCAGTCAAAGATCATTGATACTGAATACTTTTTTCGGTCTGTGAAAGGTTTCAGGACCATTATTGAGAACACAACATCAATGTAGTCCAACTCCACATTCAAAAATGATTGAGTTGTAATGTCTTTCTTGTTGTCTAAATATGTTGGTTATATCCAACCTCACTATGTGTTATTTTATTCTGTATATTGTAGGTCAATCAACTTAACCAATCAAGGGTACCACAAAAATAAATTGATGAGCATTCAATAGAAAGTACAAGGTAACTCTTCATCAACATAATGTGACCATAATACAAACAAATATAAAAATCACAAAAAGTACTTTTCCAAAGTAGAAAGAGAGTTTAAAGTGACCCACAATTGCAGAAGAAAAATATTTCTTAAATAAAGAGATTAAAAGAAAAATCGATGACAACACTTACAGAACATCAAATATAATTGTTTCTTTATGATGTCAAAGTTGTCCAGGTTCATGTTCATGTATGATTGGGCTACCTTTTAAAACTATATGCCAATTTGATACTGAGTTTCATTTTGGTTACGTCTTCATGAGTATTCAATATGGTGCCGGAAAAAGAGGGGGGGGGGAGGCCACAGAATGAAAGGGATAGGAAGAGAGGAAAGAGAAGAGACCGCAACCGGTCGGCGAGCTGCGCGCGGTCAGTGAGAAGATAGAGAGAGAGATAGAGAGGAGAGAGGGAGAGAAGAGAAGAGAGAGAGATAGAGAGAGAGAGAGAGAGAGAGAAGAGAGGTAGTTGTAAATACACTAAACCATTTTAACAGTACATTGCAATGATCCATTTTTGTGTGAGAAGAGAAGCAAATAAAACAACAGTAGAGGAAAATAAAAATTTACATCCCACCCCAAAGTGGCTATGTCCAAATTAGTCTTGAAAATTTACAAAAAATTTTAAGTTAAAAGTTAATGGATTTATGGGCATTAAAAGTTTTCAGGGTCATAGACCTTTCGCGAACTTGAGGAACTCAGGAATACTATGACTTTACGGATTAGGTTAAGATCTTCCCATGGCCGTCAGAAGCTCGTTCTGTTAGAACAACCTTGAGGAAATCCAAAATTTCACCTATTTTACTTGTGGACCAATAATGACCTGAGTTGTTCTATGTCCGTAAAAAGACTTCTCAATCGCCCTATGACCACTTTTAAGTTAGGGTCATTTTGATATATCCCAGTCCTTTAATTTTCAGCATATTCTAAGTGAGATTAAGGTAATTTATCAGCCTAAAACTTTTTTTCATGCACAAGACCCAAAGTTTGATTTCTTCTTTTTAAAGGTTCCTCTCAGGCAAGAATTATGCTTTTTCATCTTCAAGTTTCCATTCCAATATTCAGTCTTTTTACTTTAACATGTATGTGAAGCTTCATCAATGTATTTCTTTTCACCCATTGAGTCCAAAGATCCCTCAGTTTTCAAGGTTTATAATCTCTCTAGAATCTATGTTTTTGTTATGGGTATTTAATGTAGTTCAATTTCTCTTTCATGATTAGCCTTTAATTGCATGTTTTGCTAATAATTCCATGATTTAAATGGTGTTTCGACGAATCCACATTATGGAAGTATTTTGGTGATTTAGAATTATATAATTTCAGAATGCATGCTTTCATATTATCTTCATGGTTTTAGATATTTTTTCATAAAGTGTCTTCAATATATTAATAGAAACTATTAGCTTAAAGCATGATTCATGAGCTACTTAGTTTATCTGGTAACTAGTACAAGTCACTATTATCAGAATATTATTGTCTTTGGTTATTTGCATGTTTTCATGGGAGTTGTACTTAGCATCGAGCAGAGTTAGGAATTCAAGCTAAATTTTAATGTCTGCTAGGTTCTTTAGTTCCAATCCCCAAGTTCAAGAACTACATGTGACCATAGGATTTAAGAGGTCTCCAATTAGTTAGGCAGACTCTCTAGTCTTTATAAACATAAGATTAGTGGATCAACATTAGCTCAGTTGATCCACATTAGCT
The DNA here is from genome assembly GCA_027704765.1 of Solanum habrochaites. Classification (NCBI taxonomy): domain Eukaryota; kingdom Viridiplantae; phylum Streptophyta; class Magnoliopsida; order Solanales; family Solanaceae; genus Solanum; species Solanum habrochaites. Next base: position 22,489,365 of record JAKWJA010002489.1, on the reverse strand, counting down.
CAGATCCACCTATATACCTTTATAAATTATATTGGACCCTTTTAATAGGGTAAACTCCTAGTAAACTCATGTTGTTTATATGTCTATAGTACTACGTCCCATAATTAGTCATTTCTATCATTATAGGGCAAACATCTGCTACAGGATTTAATTGTATTTACTTGGTCAATGCATCATGTATATTTCATCCTACAAGTTTGATGTTTATGTTTATCATACACATTCAGAATATTCAACATATTGAGTGTTCAATAATGTTTACCAATCTGTGTTATTATAACCAGAATTTACTGATTGTAATAAATTATTCAGAAACACGAAGTAACTGAAATTTATCGAATCAGTAAGGAACATAGACAGAAATTTATTTCAGAAAATACTTAAAACAAACGTACATGAAACTGAACAATCTTTTAGTTTGGAAGAAGATCAAGTCCACTGAACTCACAGTTTCCCCTTAAGGAAATTATTCCCCTCTATTATCCGAGGTTTGATTTGGAATATAATCTTCCAGGGTAAAATGATCTTAATAAGTAGAGTGTAGATACCAAAAACTGTTCTCTCAGCGAGTCAATTCACAGCAGGAAAGTACACGAAGAAAAATGTGTTTAGAAGAAGGAAGATCAAAAAATTCGTTGCTAAATATTCTGATGATGATGCATGTAGGCAAGATAGAATTATGTTCTGAAAGGTTGCAACCCTTTCAGAATTATTGACCCGGTCATTTAATGAAAAGTTTGCAAACTTCAAATGGTATGACTAACCCTAAATTGAGACCTTTAAGAAACATAGTCAAGGCGGGGGAATTTTTGGAAAAAACAAAAAATAATAAAAGGTCAACGCGCTGCGGATCCAAGTCGGGGGGTTGGGTTACCTAAAAAGTTGTGAAAATATTTTGTAACCTTTTGTTATCAAACTTAATAATTCGGATGAATGTAAAATATTATTTGGCCATTTAATTTTAAACCAATAAAATGAATTAAAAATACAAATTTTGTCCAAAAAATGATTCTCTCGATCGAATGCATTTGACAAAAAAAAGCCAAGCCGAAAGCGAATTTTCACCAGCCTTGTTCCTTTCTCCCGCCCCGTCCATAAGTGCCCCATCAATACCAGGCTTCTTCCCCCGCCCCCTTTAGCCTCCTGACGTTCCTTTGGCGTCTGTCCTTCCCTCCGAACTGAGCGTCCTCACTTTGGCTTCTGTGCGAGCGACGACGCGCGAGGGGGGGGGGGCCCTCTTTCCAACCCCTTTTAACAATGAATAGGAGTGTTAGATTTAAAATCTCCATGTTCCTTTCCATTACCGATGAGGGGACAATTTCTTGTTTTCATTAAAGCATAAGTAGGACTTTGAATGTTCCCAACGTTCGTTCTCAACCCTTTCAAAGTACGTATTCCCTCATTTCCAATAAGTACTTTGCTACATACCCAACAAAGAACACTAAATTCCCACGAAAAATTAATCTTTATTGCAACATCAAATGATAATTATAGACTAAAATTAATACACAAAAGAGTAATTAGTGCAATCAGATGTGTCGCTTTTACAATTTCAAGAATAAATCATCATGAGAGCACCAGGCGGGAGAACACGGGCGGGCAGAGCCAGCGCGCGAAGGTCATCATCATCCTCACCAAATAACTCAAGGGATTTGATGCTGTTGACTCTAGAACAACATTGTTATCTTGAAATTCTCTACCACCAATTTCACCATTCAAAGTGATTTGCAGGTCCTTTCAAAATTCATATTTATCTCCTTTAGGAAATTTATGTCGACAGAATGAACAAGTATTACATTGATTCAACCATGGGAAAATACAATCATTATGAAAAAGTGCATACAAGGTAATTTTAGTATCAATTCTGAAATCCTCCACACAAATCAAACATTTATTCGATGGTTCATCAATTTTCACACTCGGAAGTGAGTCAAGAAATGATTTATGAGTAAGAGAACGCGAATGAGTTGAGTTACGCAATTCATATTGAGTTGAGTAAAACTACTCGTATGGAAATCATTGAAATCACTCATATCACTCTTATCGATTTCGGTTTCAGAATCGGAATAATCAAAAGAACAAAATTTGTGGTGACGTGATGTAAAAATCATCAAAAGGCCAAATGTGCGAAATTTTGCGTATGATTTGCAAATGGGGTTTTTTATTTAATAAGGAAGAAGTGGCGATGAAATTGATTTGAATGAATTGAAGGATGATGAATTGAAGAAAGAAAAAAAAGTCAATGGACGCCAAGGGGGGATGGGAGCGACACCAACGCTGGGGTTATATTGAAAAGGCATCGTTTGCAAATGGAGCATCGAAAGAACGAAGGGTGCGTGGTTGAGGAGGGTGGCCTACTATAGGAATGACAGCTCTTTTGTTGCCTCTTATGTTTGTCATAAAAATGAATTGTAGGAGATTTTTCCATATAACTTCGCCACCTGTATATAAATGACTATTAAGGGCATATTAATTTTGAAACTATATTGTTACTTTAATAGTTTATTAATTTTGAACTCTCGTGTTGCCATGAGATGATATCACTAGGAAAAAAAAACCATTTCATTAGGATATATCTAATGGTCACTTGCTGCATACCATTTGCCCATCGGCACAATTGATCACAACCCAAACCATTTATCATTGGCTTTATACCAAATGTCTCATAACACATACAAGAATCATGCCATAGGTCATGTCATTCCCATAGGAGAGAGGAGAGAGATAATAGACTCAGACCAAACTCTAGTAGACAATACTGTGCATCAAATCATGTTATCAAGTGAACAATTTAGGATCAAACATCAAGGCCAATTTCATCAAAAGACGACTTCAGTCACACCTTTTCCCTGCGATTGAATCCCCTTTTCGTTGTATAAGATGCAAGCACGGGCGTAATGAAGGAATTGATGAATTCATCACTTTATTACATAGCTCTGAACATATTTTGAAGGGAAATACAAGATTGTACGTCATTTACAAGATTTAGAAGCTCACTTACCATAATTCAATCAAAAGTTAATCCGTGACTTGCAATTTTCCTTTCCAAACAATGTCAAAATACACATCTGATCAAAGAGTTAATCAAAATGAGATTCTATAAATAACAACATTCATATGATACAGTTTAAAAAATGGGTCAAATCAACCCAAAAATTCATTCTAAAAAAAAGTTTGAACCCATAAATCTTTTCTTGAAAATGACCCAAGCCATATGGAATTCATTGAAGAAAACTATTTTGGAAAAGAGGTAAAAATAAGTTTGGAATAACTATTTTAACATAGAACTCATGTTTTTGAAAAACCTTTCACTTTGTCAATCAAAATCCCAATTTTTAGTTAAAACAAATTGTTTGAAATAGGGAAATCTGAGTTGTAGTGGTAACAAAGACTTACCCAAATAATTCAACATGAAACCAAGATCCTTTTAAAAAAGACAACTCATGGGTTTTCCAAATAAAATACGGGAAAAGAAAACAGGTGAAAAAATGAAAAAACTACTAACATTTTCAGGGCCCGGAGACCCTCTCAATAAAGTTTTAGCGAAACCGAAGGTCACTAACACAATCATCATGAGTTCCAAAAAAAAAAGGGTGTCTTACTTTTGTGAGCCACGTCTCGTTAACGTAAATATTGCAAAAGTGAGTGGATCCCACCACAAAATTCCTACCACCCAAAACATTTATCTTCAGAACATCTGTGACACTTATACCATGCCGTCTAGAAATTTCAAAATATAAGATATAATTAAATTCATAAGTGCAAAGAATCAAAATTAGGTTGTACATAACATGGAAGATTAAATGAATACAGTTAGGAATGCTTAAAACTCAAGAATTGATGACATTACCAAGAAGATCTTATGTATATGCCATTGGCAAGAAGATCTTATGTATATGCCATAGATATAGATCTGAAGCAAATGAATCATATCCAAAAGATAACAGAAACACATGGGGCGGGAATCATCACTCATTTCTTGTTTATAAAAAAAATTTAAGAGTAGAGTAGATACATGTAGAAAAGATCAGATTGTTTCTGTGATTGAAGTAATATTATGAAATAGAACCTTACAAAAATTAAATGGAAGATTGAAGAAATACTTCACGCCACTGCATTGCTTAACATGATAATGTTGAACATAGAAGAGGTTTCTACCTCTAAGAGACTAATATGGACAAATAATTAATTTAATTGATGCTCTCAATTGTACAATTTTCTCATTTCCTATAGTTGTACAACATATGAATTTTTTCAAACTTAACCGCTTCAAACATGACGTAGTGAAAATTAAATACCAACACCCCTACCGCTCACAAGGGGAATAGAAACAACCAACTCCCCATATTTATTACTACGGACACTGATGCACCTGCCACCAAACAGACTGTAATAGTTAACCAGGGCTGTTTAGCCTCTGCATCTTTTTCAAGAAAATACCATTCTTCAAAGCTTCCCATGAGAGTTACCACGTTCTTCGACTGGGTAACACAAACAAGAAGCATTAGGTAGAAATAGGTAAGGTCTATACTTTCCTAAATGTCTTTAGCAATTTTATGTTGCATTTAGTATTTGTTTCCAAAGTCTGAAATCCTTAGCAATTTTACTTATCATTTATTCCCGAATGTTCTACGTATATAAAGTCTATACGTTCCTAATGGTCTATTATTTGATACTTAATACATAACATTTCTGCGGGGAGGGTGCAGCCTGGAGGAGAGGAACAACGAAAGAACACGGCAGGTGTGCCACGAAAAAAATGGTGGCGCGCGTGGGCACAAAACGAGAACACATTATGATAAAAGTTATACCCCTCCAAAGATAATTACATACATGTCTATATATTACCTGCTTTTGAAATTCAAGCATCAACCAGCATTAGTATACGTCTTGAAGCACGTGATGTTGCATCCAGATCCTCTTTCTCAAGATCATCATCCTCACCAACTTCAGTCAAAGGTAATGTTGTTGGAACGTGTAATTATTTTCTCGAAAGGCTTTCCCACCAATTGCACAATCAAAAATCAAGATTCCATTAATACTTCATCTTTTTGCGGCAATTTATACTGATAGACTGCACAAGTGTTACTCCAATTAAGCCAAGGGATAATACAATCATTATCAAAAAATTGCTTACAAGGCAATTGACCCGCTTCAGTATAAATTCAAAATTTTTACATACAAATCGAACAATTTTTCGATTATTCATTGATTTTTACACTAGGAAGTGAGTTGAGAAATGATTGAAGAATCGGTGAACGAAATTGATGTGGGTTATTATTTTTTTAAACAACTCAAACGGAGAAGATCGTCGCCAGAACAACTCGCACCCGGATATCAAACGAATCGGAGATTAAAATTACCATGTTATTGGTGGAACGGGTTTAATATGTTTTAGAGGTTAAATGTGCGTGTTATGAAAGGTTATTTATATAAAACTTTGCAATGGTGTGTTGGGGTATATATGGGAGGAGGGGTCTATGCAAAGCAGTGAGGGAAAACGGAAAGGAGGAGAGAGGAGGCTGACGCGCGGTTGTGGTTATGTTGGAACGAATTGCAGTGTAGCACCGATGCGAACGATAGTTTTACGGCGGACGAGAAGGGTGTGCTCTGTCGTGACAGACGGTCTCTTTGGTTGCTCATCTTGCTCGGCGTTTTCCGAGGCAAACACTTATACTATGTATTTGTTCGCTTATTTTATTTTGGAGAACAATAGAGAAACTTTCTATTTAAACCGCTTTGTGCATGACACGTGGTGGAAAATTAGGATCATTATTATATTTTTCACGAAAAGTATTTAGGTAGGTAGTTAAACATAAACTTCAGGCCAAAAGAGATTTATATTCTAAACTATTCCAGTGAGATATAAATTAGGAAGAGTAAAGGCCACAATAAATTTTCGCCCCATTCTACAATAGTTCGAGCAATTGATGAATATTTATTTTGTTTTTTTTTTTATTATACGTAAAGGAAAAGGGGTCAAAAATGTCGTTAGACTATGCGAAAGGAACAAGAATCTCCTCCGTTTATAATTATCGAAAAAATATTTGTACCGCAAGTATTGGTTTGAAATGTATTTTGAAGTCAAAGTTTGATCCAGAGAGAGAAAGGAAGGGCGGAGAGGACACAAGGGGCAAAATAAAAAAAATATGCCGGGGGGCGAAAGGATGGAAAGAGATGGTGGGGGGGCGGGGGGAAAACAGTCTTCATAATTTAAAAATATATCAAATGAATGTTTTTCTGGTTTTCTTTCTTTTAAAATACATTAAACAAGTTAAAAATGTCGGAGCATTTTTGTTTTTATTCTTCTTAAGGTATCTGTTTTGGGTTGAAGGAAAATATTCTCATGGAAAATATTACCTAAAAAATGTTTTTTCTCGAGAAAACAAGTTAGATTGACTTATTTTCTCATATTTGGTTGTTAAGTAGAAAATATTTTATGGAAAAGATTTTTAGTGTTTGGTTTATGCATGAAATTTTTTTTAGAAATATGTTTTTGTTTACTAGAGTAGAAAATGATTTTTGAAATTGAAAATATTTTTAAAAAAAAAAAGGGTGGAGAGGGAGAGGGGAGGGGAGAGAGGGGGATGGGGGTGGAGTGAAGGGAGGGATAGAGGACGGTGGGGTGAAAAAGAAAGTGTTAAAAGCGCAATGTATTGTGGAAAAAAATAACGCAATCGGTTTCTTTGAGGGAGTCGAGGAGAGGGAGTTGGTAGGGGGGTCGAGGATAGGGGTCAAAAAAATAAATATTGTATGAGTTTAAACAAGAAATTTTAAAATCAATCGTAATTTTTTTTTTCATTTTTTTTGGGGGGGGGGGAGGGGGGAGAAGTAGGGCTAGTAGGGGGTAGATTGGGGGAGGGGAGGGGTAACAAAATGCAAATCTGAAGTTGACAATATTGTTTAGAGATAATGTTCAATTTTTTTTTTGGGAGGAGGGGAAGGGTCAAGGTAGGGGGTGGCCCCTCGTAGCAAGATGCAGACTTTTGGTTGTCCCTCTTGCTCGGTTTTATACGAGGAACACGGTTTTATAAGTCTAACTGTGTCAGTGGAGGAGAGGGGAGGAGAAGAGAAAAGGTGGGGAAAAAGGCGAGAGGTGAATGGGGGGGGGCAGGAGACCAGGGTAAAGAGAGCCAGCGGGAGGATAGGGGGGCAGGAAAAGGTGGAGTGTAAGGGGACATAAAAATCTTTGTAGTATAAGAGGAATTACTATTTATCTCTACCTTTTTCTTTTAAGTACCATAAATTCTAAACACTGTTACATTCTAAAGACATTCAAGAGTTATTATTGGATAAATTTTACATAAATCGGATCACAATATGTAGATCGGAACATTAACACTAGCTCGGTACAGTATCACATAATTCTGCATGTATAAGATTAGCTTGGATAAACTAAAATATTGGCTCGGAACAATAATAGGTAAGCTCTGTAAATTAAATTACATTAGGAGAGAATAAGAGATTTTAGAGAGTTTTAGAAAAGAAGGCGTATTGAAAATAAGGGAAACATAAGATGGATTGTGTGCAGTATTTTCCTTAAATGTTTTTATGTGATAAAAATATATGTATAAATATTATTTCCCACTTTTAGATTATAAAATACTTCGCTCACATCCCTATTAGATGTAAAAAAATACATTTTATATCAATATTATCTCATTGATCAGGTGAAACACATTAGATATTTAATGAGTCAAATCGGGATCTCCAGCAGGCTCATGGATAATGATGGTCCCATAAAATTAAGTCACCTACGATATGTGTAAGGTGAAGGAGCCTAAGATCATCGATGTGGAAGAGAATGGGTGAAGTGTAAAGCGGGTGGGGGAGACCGGCATAAAATAGTACCCTTGGAGGGAGCGAGGTAAAATGGGCGGTGGTAAAGACGTAAGGCAGACGAGGTCACGACGAAGAAGCGGGAGAAAAAAGAAGGATAGGTCATGGGGGAAAATGGAAAATTAGTGGTATAGTTGGTGATAGGTTTAACCTGAAGGAAATTGTATGTGAATAGACTACTGATTGGTTGTGAATTCAGTGATTTAAAAGTAGTTTTCAAACAGGGAAGTAAGTGTCACTTATAGAAGGGTTAAAACAAAAGAGAGTGCACACATCGTCATTAGAAATAGTCAAGGATATTTAGCAACTACTAAGGATAGTTCTTCAGTATTGAAACTTAAATTTCATAGTTCTAGATATGGAAATCAAAAAGATAAGATAGTTTAGGATTGTGGACATTCTACTCTTTAATAGATTTTGATTTGGAATATGTTTGATTTGTGTATATTTGCTTTGAAAAAATGAATGACTCTAAAAATGTTAGTAATCCTTATTTTCAGACCAAGGAATTCCTTATAAATAAAGAATTTTCTTGATAATAAATCACAGAAAAAAATAATGAGTTCTCTTTTTGCTCAAGTAATTTGTTGGGAGTAGTAATTATAAATTTAATAAAGCGTACACATAAATGTCTAACATTTTATTGGATTTTAACACATGTTATTATCATCTTGAAAAATTAAAGTCCGATAATGTCACGCACAACTTACTAGAAATCAAGTGAGAAAGAAAGAATAGAACTCCTCTGTGGAGGAAAATAATTTAACCTATGTAATTAAGATATGTTTTATAACTTTTAGGGCTTGTTTGGAAGGATATCCTGGTCATTGAATTCGATATGATTGGATGTAACTACATTGTTTATCCTGTTTATTTTGACAAATAATTGCTTGATCAACAGATAATTGGTATAATTGACTGGGGGTAATTATACTCTATAATTCACAAGCAGATAGGGAATGAATATTTTCAGCTAATTACCACAGGTTACGTTTTTTCTAAATGATTGAACGTCTATTTAGCGAAGTTCTTTTTTTTTTATTATTGTAAAAACATTTTTTATTTTATATTATTGCATTTCATTTTCTTCTTATTTTTCAACCTTACTTGGAGATGATATGTGCAATATCTGCTATATCTATTTCTTTATGCCAGATTAGTTTTCATTAGGGTCATAATTTTTTCGTATTCTAACTTTCAAATGACGTTATTTTATGTTAAGTCAGAGATTTGATTTACGTTTCTTTTTGTAAATAAATAAAATAAAATAAATAAATTTGTTTATCTATGCCTATCTGGGAAAGTGGCCATAAGAGTATTAGTTTTTGTGTTTGAGTTTATAACTTTGTTATATTGTTCAGTCATTTTTTCTTATAATTATGAATCACTCGCACTGTACATTGTAATTCGCCTCAATACTTATCTTTGGTCCCGTATTACATAATTATGACATATTTTCTTTGTATATTACTCTTTTTCTAACCCGCCTTTACCGTTTGTCGCCCGAACTTCCTATTTTAGTATTGAGGAGAAAGGGGAAGGGAAGAGCAAGGAAGGGAAAAAGAGAGGAAAGACAAGATGGGGGGGGTTGATTAAGAGAAGTTAAAAAAAAAAGGAATAGAGGGGAGCAAAATAAAATGGGAAAGTTAGAGAGGAGAGGAGTAAGAGATAGAGAGATAGGAGGAGATAGATAGATCGGAAAGATTGGGAATTTAAGTCCGTCATAATAGTTTTTTATTGTCTAGTATAAAATTTAAATATGAATTTGTATTTTTAAAATTTAATATAATTTTATGATTGTAATGAGAATAGTTGTAATTACATTGCGACATCTAAACAGAACATGTGTAATTATAGTATAATAAAATTGTGACAATCAAACATGTCAGTGTGGTTAATAGAAAATTTTTAGGTATATAATTACTATCCTAGTAATTACGTCAATTTTAATTATCAGGTGACTTTTCAAAAAAACCCTTAATGATGTTTGGTTTAAGAAATAATTGTCTATATTGAGTAGTTGTATTAGTATTGATTGAAATTTTTTTCGTAATTGTAGGTATGTGTTGGGTTTATTGTATCTATATAACTTTGGTGCGGATTTTCAAAAAAAGGATCATTAGAAGTGTCAGTAAAATATCTTCTCTCAATTTGCATGATATCTTTTAAAAGAATATTTTATGTATAATTATATTTAAATTAGATCTACTTTTTATTTTTGAAAAAGGGTTTTTTTAATGATCATAATAATTGTTTTTTGTCTATATGTGGGTATATGACGATATTTTCAAATTAAAACTATCTTTATATCTATCAAAAAATAAAGGGATAATGACAATACCCCTCAACTATGCATATAATGAAAATTTCTGATGAGACACACTTATACTATTATATGGGCCTATTATCCCCTGAGCTTATTTTATTAATAATTTCTACCCATTTTCAGCCTACGTAGCACTTACTGTGGGGCCCAAACGCTGATTGATTTTTTTAAGTTAGTGCACGTAGCGAAATAAAGGGGTAAGATAGAATATTACTTATTAAATAAGTTCAGGAAGGTAATATACGTAGTGTATCGTATAAGTGTGCTCGAATTTTGGTATAGGTTGATGGGGGGGATTCTTGTGCAGTTCCATAATTATAAATAATCTTATAAAAGTATGAAGGTTTAGAAAGGTGTTGATACCTTTTGGTTCTTTCCGTAAAAGATGATTATTATAGTAGAATGTTCTTTTATTATGTCATTGTATTTTAAACATCTATTTTCTCATAATAGTTTTGATTCCTGGATGTTGAGTTAAGACTATAGTAGGGTTAATTCTAACTATGTTATTTAAGTCTAAGAAAGACAGATAATATAACACTAACTTCAAAAGAGAAAACCTATTCATTCTAATAAACAAACAAGAGATTTCTGTAAGAGTGAAGCAATGGACTTTAATGCCATTAATCTTGACAAATCCATTTCTTAAAATGAAAAAAAAAAATCTATAACATATAGAATATCAACCATAAAGGGAAATAAAAAAGAATTTCCCTCCTTTCATTATATTCTTTGAATATTTTTGGGCAACCTCCAAACTCTTACCCACGAGTGCACGTGTTTGAGAGTAAGTATGAAACCTTGGGGAGCGACCGACTACAACGAATTGCACTGGAGTCGAGCCGAAATCGCTTTCAAGGTCGTGGCTTGCCACGACACAATATTTGTGATAAGTTCTTTACTACTTTATAATTCCAATCTAATATAAATGTTGTAGTTTTTTTCCTAACAATTTGAAAGCGATTTTGCCAACATACAATATTGATAAATGACCATTTGATTGAACAAAACTTTTAATGATTTATCAAAACGTGAATCGTTGGAGGAAAAAATAATTTAAATGATTGGTCACACAAAACGTTTAATATTCTAGTTGGAACATTAGAAATGATATGGTTTATTTAAAGCAACCAGCTTATGAATGGTGTCTTTTCTTTTCTAACAATTATATTTATTCTTGCAATGTTATAACTGTGATGAGTTCTTAAAAGAAGTCGTTTAAACTGATAACAAAAATTGTTCAAGACAGTGTGCTAACATATGACTAATCATTTTGTTGATCCTATTTTTAAACAAAAATTTGCGAAGAACTACAGGATTAGTTTGGAAAAGAAATATGTGTTGATGATGGGAGGTAAGAAAAACTAGTTGTCAACTAATGGAAAAGCTCAACATATGACAAAGGGACTATGATGTTCTCAACGAGGACATGAAGAGAGTGTGGATTTCAGAGCTATGTTCTGCTTGAAAAAATTTTCCACCATCTTGGAGTGATTATTGAGGAAATCAAATAAAACAAAAAAAAAAAAAAAACCCGCAAAAGAAAGAGAAATTATTACTCACATGAGGACCGAAGAGGTGACGTTTTTCAAAGATAAGATTGAAGATAATGTCTCTTAATTCTTTAAATCTAATCGGGTGAATCTTCCGTCTTTTGTGAATGACGTTAATTCTTCTAAATCTAATCGTGTTGAATCTTCTAGTACTGTTGTGAATGACGGGTCAAAAGGAAAATAGAAGAAAGTCTCGACAAAGGAACTTATGAAGAAGAAAAATCAATTCAACAAGTCGGAGATTCAAATTCAAAAATTTAAGGGCTCTTATTTTGTTTGTAGAAAAATTGGTCACAGAGTTGCCAGATGCTATCAAAGAAAAGGGCAAGGCTCAAAGAAGGAATAACAAAGTAACATCCAAGTCAATCTTGTTGAGGGTAATGAGTGATTGTTGCTGTAGTCATTGAGGCAAATATGGTGGCAAACAAAATTATTGGGTGCTAGACAGAGGGGCCTCAAGACAATTCTGTGTCAATATAGAGTTATTCCATGACTTTGAGGATTCTACTAATAGAGAGTGTGTATATATGGGTAACTCAGCTAGTGTTGTAGTAATGGGTAAAGGAAAACTTTTGCTTAAATTAACTTCTTGAAAGACATTATCCTTGAACAATGTTTTGTATGTTCCCTCCCTCTGTAGAAACTTAGTTACCGGAGCACTTCTCAACAAAGTAGGCATTAAACTTATTTTTGAAGCTGATAAAACAAATATTTCTCACAGAGGAGACTTTTTTGGGAAGGGATATCTTAGTGGAGGATTATTTCTATTGAACATTGTTCAAGAGTAATGCAAGCATTTCAAATTCTTACTATAGTGAGTCTCTTAATTATGGAATGGAGGAATATGGCATGTTTTTTTTAATATTGCTTATTAAAAGCTCAGAACAATGAATTAATTCTATGATAAAACTGTATTCTAAATTCATTGTGTGTAGACAGCAGTAAAGCCTGCCAAGAAACCTTCAACTTGTTAGTAGTAGAAAGACAAAATACTTGAAACTAATACATTCAGCTTTAGTAGATTTCAAGAACATGTTAGCAAAGTGAAAAAAAGTAGTACAGTACTTTGTTTGATACTTTTCTAGATACACTAAGGTAATCTTCTTAAGTCTAAAGTTGAGGTGAAAGCCATACTTCTGTTACTTCAAAGAAAAAGTGGAAAATCAAATAGATAAGAAATCAAGGGTTTTAGATCTGATAGGGCGGTGTGAATATAGTACTAAAACTCTAGGAAGGGTTTTGTGACCAAAATGGTATTATACATGAAGTAGTTTCCATATTATACGCCCCAAACAAAATGGTGTTGTAGCGACAGAAAAATAGAAACCTTAAACTTAAAGAACGAAATGATGAACTCTTCCTTTTAAGGCTCGATCATGTTTGTTACAATATGGGGAGAGACAATTTGGTCTCCATGTTATATGTGTAATAGGTCCCGCATAAGATGTAAACGGCCAAGACTCAATGCGTTTGTAGAAAGGATGGCTCTAGCTGAAATTTCTGAAAATTGTGGGGGTGTTTAAGCAAGTTGGGTCTACCATGTTTTAAACTATTAAATGTGGTTCTAAGACTTCTGATATATTCTTATTGGTGATGCTTAAAATAATGGCATATAGATTATGTCTATAAATAATCATTCTATTCTTAATCTAGAAATGCGGATTTGTTTGGCTATTTGTCCTTTGAAAAAACAGGTGCCGAGTTGATGTGCAAAATAATGTTTACAAGTTTTCCTTACTGTCTACTTAATGCTTCATGTTGTACTTTCTTCTAGAGTTATTTCTAATGAGCATAAAATGAACTTAGAAGGAGTAAGAGATGTGAAATTGAGACAAGATTTGGTCTTGATTTTATTACTACTTTCTTAGCTGAAAATTTTGATATTAATATTTTCAATGACGAATTAGTGTATATCAATTTAATATAAGAAGACCCTAAGACTTGTGATGAAAATATGTTATATTTTGGAAAGAGGCTATTAAAAGTAAATTAGACTCTATAGTTTCTAATCGCACTTGGAATTTGTATGATTTACCCGAAGGTTGTAAGCCCATAAGTAGCAAGAGGATATTTAAGAAAAAATTGAGACCTGATGGTACAATTGCTAAATATATAGGGTATACTTGTGATTAGGGGTTTTAACCAAAAGAAAGGTGTTGATTGGTTTGATACTTATTCTCATGTGACTAAAATAGCGACCATTAGAACTCTTATTGCTTTGGCCGCTATTCAAAACTTAGTGGTACATCAAATGGATGTCAAAACAACATTTCTAAATGTGTGATTAAAGGAAGAGAAGGCTATATTACTCAACCTAAGATTTTGGTTCAAGAGAAGAGGATAAAGAATGCAAACTGAGAAGTCCTTTGTAAGGAATCACAACAAGCACTAAGCAATGGTTATGAAAAAGTTAACGTCACAATTAGTGGATAATGACTTAGTTGTAAATTTATCTGATACATGTGTTATTCACACATGAAGGTTCAGATTTTGTCATTATAGTGTAGATGTAGATGACATGTTAAATCTTTGGCCCTTATGTGCATGTTATAATGACACAAAGAACTTTTAATCTTCTAAATTTGAAATAAAAGACCTTGGGGAAGAAGATGTAATTTTTTGTGCGTAAAATCAAAAGAACTCTAATGGTTTTCTTGAGTTCGTCTCATATATTGATAAATGTTTGAAAAAGTTTGATTGTTGCTGATGTTAGTGCTTCGAGTTAAGAAGTCTTTATGACATAACTACACTTGAAGAAGAACGATAAAAAGTATTTGTAGTGTTTTTCAAACTTGAATATGATTAAAATAATGGAGTGTAATGTTCTCATGAGCAATAAAATCAACAAAATAACTTTAGCGGGTTTCAAATTAACACTTATAAAAAGTGCTAACATCTTTATTGCATTAGTTACGTGCATTAGAACTATTTTGATAAAGGCTTTAGGGACATATTTAAAGAGTGACAATTGCTGCTAAAATTCATATTTCGCGACAATTAAGCTTATATGTCGTTATAGTCATTTTTTTTTTTGTAGTGATATCCAGCCTGATAATATTAGCTTACGCTGTAGTAGATTGAGTAGATATTACTCATAACACAGTATGAACAGGATGCTATCATCGGTTCTAAGGGATTTTTGAAGAGGTACTATGAAATTGGTGGTTTGCATTTTAACAAATTTCCTGCTGTTTTAGATGGTTTGTGTGATACAACTGGGTAACTGACATTGATGAAGTTAGCTCCACAAGTGGCTATGTATTTACTTTGGTGCATGTGATATTTCATGTAAGTCTTTAAAACAGAATTGTATAACACGTTCTACCATGGAATCAGAATTCATTGCTCTCGAGTTGGCAGGGCAAAAAGTTGAATGGCTGAGAAATCTTTCGGTACATATGCCTTTTTGGAGAAAACAAGCTTCACCAGTTTCTCTTCACTATTACTCACAAGAAGCAATTAGAATTGCCAAAAATAGCATGTACAATGGTAAAAAAAGAGACATATTCGCATCAGACATGGTGCAGTTAAAAAGTAGTTGAACTTGGGTGTTATATCCTTGCAATATGTAAGGTCTGAATGAAATTTGGCGGATCCTATGACCAAGGGCTTGACAAGGAAAATAATCCTTGAAACGTCGATATGGATGAGTCTAAATCCCATTGATTGAGGGAATATGGTGGACAAATTAGGCTCAATATACACCACATTTCTATTCCTATGGCATGAGGCAACGTTTTATAAGGTTGAATTTATTTTTCTCTTATTGATTCTTTAGACGAAAGGTGCTCTATTAGCGATAGACTTGTTGGAGTCACCTACGTGAGTGTAAAGGTGTGATCGAATTTTATGAAAGACTTGGGTCGTCTTTCTAGAGCACTCATAAGACTCAAGGTGTGTGCGCATGACCATACAAGCACTTTGTTTGTATCGGTGGAGGTGCTTAAATTTAAGGGATATAGTAGTGTATGGGGTTTTAATTTATATCCATTGCAGTTTCATATGAGACATCACTTTGGGGATATGAGTTGTTATTTCCCCCTTGGGCTCTGTGTTAATTCAAATCGAAGAAATTGACACTTAAGTACATGTTCCTTCCTTTTGCCCAAAAGTCAGTTCTTACTCTTTATCGTTTCATTGGTGGGGGAGTTATGAGTTAGTACTATAGTTGAGTTCTAACTATATTAGTTAAGTCTAATGCAAAGCAATAACAACAATACGTTTCAAAAGAGAAAAAATATCCTTTCCCATAAACAAACAAGAGGTTTTTGTAAAGTGAAGTAATGGACTTTAATGCAATCAATCTTGATAATCCGTTTCATAAAATGAAAAAAAAAACTAACTCTAGTATTTGAAAATCCTCCGGTTGAAATATTTATATAAGAATGACATTTTGTGAACATAACATATACAACATCAACCATAAAGGAAAATAAAAAAGAATTTCCCTCTTTTCATTACATTTTTTGAATAATTTTGGGCAACCTCCAAACTCTAAGTCACGAGTGCACTTGTTTGAGAGTAACTGTGGAACCTTGGGGTGCGGTCGGCTACAACAATTTGCACCAGAGTCGAGCCGAAATCGCTTTCAAGGCAGTGTGTTGTTACGACACAGTATTTGTGATAAGTTCTTTACTACTTTATAATTCCAATCTAATATCAATTTTGGTGTGTATTTTTCCTAAACAAAGGAGTCATAATATATATATATATATATATAATAATATATACCATACATATATCTCTATATATATAATTTAAAGGAGAAACATAGAAAAGTAATGGGGCCACCCTCTCTATGACATATTCATGTTTATCTTTTTTCTCTATTATTTGATAATTTTTCGTAGTTTTTTTTATTAAACATATTCTTTAAGAAATCCAATCATATTTATTATTCTAATTATATCTAATGAGTTGCGACAAATTGTTAGGATGTTACCACGATTTTACTAACTTATTTGAACATTATTTTTTCTAAAATAAATCAAAATATTACCATTCGCTTTAACTTTTATTGAAAGAAAATGTAATTTTCTTCCATATTTGGGTTATTCCTTTCCTAGATGAATATTTTAGAGATGTATGAATTAAAGATCCTTATTACGAAAAGTAGAACACAAGAACATTCACAATGTAGTCAATAATGATTTGTTGTTTATGGGGAGATTTTCTCTATAAAGATTTTATGTTTTTTTTAATTAATTTTTAATTATGTAGGTCTATTTGTCTTATCATATAATAATATTATGTCTTTTAGTATATCTTAGTTTTCATCTAATTTATCACAGTATGATTTGCAAATTATAAGTTTCCACATGACGACCTAATCACTTTCGAACCCAACATGTGATATCAGAACACATGATTTAAATCCTCAAAAAATTGAACAAGATTGAAGACAAATTCAAGTTGTTTCAAAAAAATTTGCAATCAACATGATGATATTCAAGTTTTTTGTGCTATTATATATGGAGAAAAAAATTCAAATATATTTTCAACTATATCTTGTTGATCCATACTCTAAAACAAAATAAATTTTTGACTCTGACTTACTTTAAATTATAGACTCCTATTTTTAACCATTGCAGACTTTTAATGATAAGGCTCAACATTTAACTAATACATCTTCCTTTAAACGTAGGAGTTCCACGTTAAACTCACACACCTTACTTTTCACGTAGGAGCTTTACTTTAAAATCATGCATATTATTTTTAATGCATGAGCATCCACTTTCAACACTGCTCAAAAGTTTTAACACATTGCTCCAATTTTTAACCTATATCAATTTTAAATCATGGTAAACAACACTGATAAAAGTTATGTGAAAAAAGATGATGAAAATTATTTTTCCAGAAAACTCAAGCGAAAAGGAGAGATTTGTTAGGGTTTTGTCCTAATTTTCTTACCTTATTTGAAATTCATTTTTTTTCTTAATGAAAAATCAGAGTAGTACTATAAATGCTTGAGCTTTTATTGAAAGGAAAGTATAATTTTCTTTCATGTACGAGTTATTCCTTTTCTAGAGGAATATTTAAAGATTTATAAATTGAAGATCATTATTCTCATAGCACGTAAAAAGAACATCCTCAATGTAGTAGATATAAAATTTTGTTATGGAACATTTTCTCTTTACAAATAATATTATGTCTTTTAATATAATTTTATTTGTCATCTAATTTATGGTATTATGATATGCAAACTATAAGTTTCCACATGACGTTATTATCACTTTCGAACCTAACAAAACCTCAATCAATATATATTCTCTACTTAAATAACATGCTCTTCAACTCCTTTCTAATTTTTCTTATGGAATATCAAATTTATATATAACAATCATCCATGGAAATGTTGGATATTCATTTTACATTCTTTCTTTCTATTATTATAGTTTTTATTGTTTTCTTTTTTCTTTTTTTTTATTCTTTATCTTTTTCTTAAGAAATTGTAGAAAATATAGTGGCGTAATATGTCCTTCACTTTGATTAAGATCAATGATTTTTTGTTTAAAGAATTTTTTAAAGATTCATTACAAACAATGATGTGTAAATTAGTTCTAGTAAACGGTATCAAATGGAAGAAGGAAGATTAATTATGTGGGGGACAATAATTCATCAAGAGAGGACTTTTGATTCTAGACCTCATATAAGTTTGAATGTTTCCAGCATGGTTTTAATGTTTAATTGGTAAAGTCAATGTTTATGGGTTCTTTTTATTTTGAATATGTGTGGAAATTTTGTCATGAGATTTTGGTGAGGGAGGGAGAATATCGATGTATAGTACATTCTTATAGCATGAGTGTTGTTGTGCTTAAAAATTTGCACATTAGAAGCTAGATGTTAGAAAGTAGTGAAAAACTTGTCAATCAAACACTATTATGTTGTTGTTCTAGAATATTTCCGGTATTCTGGATCAATAAAAATTTTATTGATTTAGTGAAGTGGACGACTGAGAAAACATCTCGATTATATTGATTGGACAGTTTGCGAGTTTTTCATCGTATTAATCAATTAGCTCATCCAATTCAAAGATTATGATCTAAGTCATTCAAAAAAGATGACAAACTAAACAGTAATAAAATAATAGAGATTTTTTTTGTGGTTTTATGTAATCCAGAGCATGAATATGCTACTTCTTATATCATTATATCACAAGTTTGAATTAACTTTCCGATTGTGTCAAAACGTTTAAAAATAAAGTATTTCATACCATCAACGAAAAAATTAAACTATCTGCTCAAATTGTAATGAGTATTGAATTTTTTAAAAAGAAGATTGAGTTGAGAAGTGATAAAAGTAGGGAAAAAAATGATCTTTGTGTCGGAATGATGGGGCTGTGGTATGTTTAAGGTGAGTTGTTTTTGGTGGAAATTATGTTACTATGATAAGGGCTGGTGTTTTTTTGTGGTTTGTTAATCATGAGGGATTTAGCAGGAGTCATGGATCAAATTTTCAAATATTTTGATTAGGATGAACTTTACATACTATGTGGATGTAAATGTTAATGATTTTTGGTGTATCGATTGCGGTAGGGAATAACAAATACAACACAAAAGATAGTTAAAAAAGAAAGAGGAGGAGTGTGTTTGTATGATGATATATGGGAAGAAGAGATTGTTTGCGACACTAATTTTAGATGATTGGAAGCAGGAAGATAGAGAAACCATGGAGAAGAGAGAAATGAGTTAGGGAATGGGACGTTAGTTTTTAACGGTGCAAAAGTTAAATTTTCGGCTTAGGACAAGAATGATACCCATTAAACATATATTAAGGACTATTTATACTCAACCCCTATACATGAAGGTATATGTGGTAAGTTATTATACAACGAGGACATTAATAATTTTATTTTGATGATAAGGATAAAATCAACAAATAAATGAAAGTGAAAAGGCATTTCTAAAAATATCAATAAAGTGTTTTTGTAGAACCAATATTGTTAGAGTTTTTTTTCTTGAAAAACTACTCGATTAAACATACATCCATATACCATATATACTAATTCTACTTATATGATAAAATAATTACATGTATTTTATTAATTAAAAGTTTTGTAACATATTTTAAGTCAGATAAATTGAGATATATCATTCTTTGAAATTAGCCTATAATAGAATCCTTAATTAACTACTCACTTAATTATTTTTTAAAGTTTATGCACTCACATATCAAATCAACACTCTCTCCAAAGTTTTTCCTCCCAAATTTTATTCATCCATCTCCCTCCCTAACCTCGATTATTGCACTTTCAGCAACAACAAATAGTTCATAACTATTTTTGTTCTCTTTTTTCACTAACTTGTTAGTGCTACTGAACTCTTTGTTGGCTAGTCCTACTCGAGGGCTTGTTGTTTATTGAAAAAAAATATAAAAAATTGCATTACTGACAATTTTCTATAAAGAATCGATTGTGATTCTTAATGTCATTATACACAAGTCAGAGAATATTCTTAAGTTTGTAGAAAGGTGAACAAGTATGATGTTTAATGGTAAGAAAAACAATTGTTGTGAAGACAATACGTGGAAATTTATGCATATATCTGATACAAATTTAGATATATTATATATTTTTGAGTTACAATTATATGTATCTAAGTTCAATACATCTAATTAAGTGTATATGTATGTATAAAAATATACAAAAGTATCTGGTAAGAGTTCATGAAGCTGATAAAGGATACATGTTTTTGAGTTAAGACATAGGGTTTGTTTGGTATGAAGGAAAACATTTTAGGATAATGTTATCCAGTTTTCTCATGTTTGGTTGAGTTAAATGTTTGAAAAATATTTTCCAAATCAACTTATTTTCCTAAAAATTAAGGAAAATGATTTTCCTTTCAAAAACTAATGAAAAATTTTCCAAATTTTTCCTCCAACATCAAATAACATATTTTTTTTGTTAAAAAGTATTTCCAATTTTTAATATTTAATTTTTCACCCCACTCTGCCCCTACCCACGACCCCCAACCCCTCCAAAAAATAAAGTTGTTCTTAAAAAATATTTCAATTTTTTTTTCACCCCACGTCTAACTCCCCCTAAAAAATTGAGTTTGTTTTAAAAAATATTTTTAACTTCAAAATTTAATTTTTTTCGGCCCTACTATTGACCCCGCCACACACACCCCATGCACCCACCAAACCCCTCCCCCATAATTTTTTTTTATGTTTGTTCTTGAAAAATATTTTCAACTTAAAAATTTCCAGTGTCACCCTTACATGACCCCCCCCCCCCCCACACAAGACCTCACCCCCAAAAAATTTGAAGTTACTTTGAAAATAAGTGTGACTCTTTCAAGACGTGTTTTTAATACGACCCGCAACCCCCACACGCCGAGCCACCCGCCCGCCGGCCCCCCAAAAAAAGGCGCAGGTGGGTGGTGAAAAAGATGGGTCAATGGTGAAAAAGGAGGTTCGACTTGAATAAAAATAAAAAGTATTCTCAAACCATGTGTCATTCAGAAATCAAAACTTAATATTCTGTTCCGAGATATATTTTTATAATAACCAACCGGGTAATGGACCTGAAATGAAAGTTGTTATGAGCGGAAAATAAGAGATGGTGAAAATGCGGAAGTTAGCAAAGACAAACCTCAAAAGATCACGAGGTAAGAAGATTAAAGACAAATATACCCAAAACAACAAAGATTTAACGTGGTCGGGTCCTATTTTCCTGTACAACCCTCTTTTCGCATTACTCCCTCAAGACCATGTCAAAAGAGCGATGAGCAACCACTATAAATATGAGAGTACAAATAAAGAGGAAACAAAACCTCAACCAAATCACTGGGAATAAATGGGAGGTTCACACAAGTGATAATATATAAGGATTGTAAACCATATAATTCTCCCCCTAACCACCAAAAGTCTCAAAATCCTTAAAGGACTACATTGTGAATGCTGATTAAGTTAGAAGGAACATTCCTCTATTTAGAGTTCTAAACCTTTCCTACCAGAAAAGAGGATATTCAATCCAAAACCTTTTTAAAAAGGAAACCTATTATGGTAAGAAAATTGGCAAATAAAACCCAACAAATCTCCCCTTGGCTGAATTCTGACAAATAAATTTTTCCACCTTCTTCCAATTAATCTTCACAACTTGCTTCTCCTCTCCATAATCTCCATTGAAAAATTTAGTCTCAAACATAGTAGAGAACCTCTCGGAACATTTCTCCAACAAAAAATCTCATACTGTCAAAAGGTTTGAGGCTAGTAGACTACACCTGTCAAGATGAACCACTCTTTCTAAACTAGTTGCATCATCAGATTATCGAACCACTAATTCTGACTCCGTCATGAATCGAGCTCTGATTACATGTTGGATCGGAAAATAGAAGGTGTAATGCGGAAGCTAGCAAAGCAACATCAAAAGACCACGAGTCAGAGACAACGAGAAATATACTAACTAAAAGACACAAAGTGTAAAAGTGAGTTGGTCAATCGACCGACGTCCAACAAAGGAGATGCGCCAATCCCACAAAAAAAAGAGTACAAAATACAGAGGGAAACAACTCAACCAATTCACTAGGAATAATGGAGGTTCACACATAGTAGATAACATAGCAGCTTGGGACCATAAATTCTCGGTCTTAACCAAAACTTCAAAGTCCTTAAGGAACTACATTGTGAATGCTGATTTAAATTAGAAGGAACATGCTCTATTCAGAGTCCTAAACATTTCTACCCTAAAAAGGATTCGTCAAGCCAAAACCTTTCTAACGGAAAAATTATTTATGCGTAAGCAAATTTAGGCAAATAAAACCCAACCAAATCTCCCTCTTGGCCAGATTCTGAAATTTAGGGCAAAATATAAAACCCAACAAACTCCCCCTGGCCAGAATTCGACAAGATAAATTTTTCACCTTGTACTTACCTCAACAAACTGCTTCTTCCTCTCAATAATCCCTTTGAAAAATGGTCTCAACACAGAGAACCTCTCTGAAATAATTCTCTCCAACAAATCTCGTTACCGTCAAAAAGGTTACTGCTAGAACAACACCGCCCCCCCCAAGATAACATTATCTTTCTAACCGGGTTCAATCATCGATTATCGAACCAGGAATCTGACTACGTCTTAAAATATGGCTATGATACCACTTGTTAGGACCGAAAATAAGCAGGTGGAAATGCGGAAGTAGCAAAACCAAACCTCAAAGATCGAGTAAGAAGACAACGACCGAAAATATACAAAGAACAAGATGTAACGTGGTTCGGTCAATGACCTACGTCCAAAAAGGAGATGAGCAATCCACTATAAAGTGAGAGTACAAAATACAGAGGGAAAAACCTAACCAAATCACTCGGAATACATGGGGAGGTCACACAAGGATAACATATCAAGGGGGGTGACCCATAAATTCTCCCCCTAACCAAAAACTCTCAAAGTTCTTTAAGAGACATTGTGAAATGCTGATTAAGTTATGAGAAGGAACATTCCCAATTATAGAGTTCTAAACCTTTTTCCTACCAGAAAAAGGATTAGTCAATCCAACTTTTTGCTAAACGGAAAAACTATTTATGGTAAGAAATTTATGGCAAATAAAACCCAACAAAAGTACCCCTAGAAGTTAGGGTGAATCCATTGGTCGGAACAATTGCGTACTTAATCTTTCGGAGGTCTTGTATAAGCCTTAGCTATCATTCATTACATCAGACATTAAATGTAGTGCGGAAATTTTTTTTTCATAAATAAATTAATAAATAGAACATCTATCATGATATAAATGTCTTAGTGACATGACGATTTACATTTAATGAAAATACATAATATGTTTTTAGAATAGAAACTAAGAAATAGAACTATTTCCTCGAATATAAGAGGACATACTTAATCTTAAGAGGATATATTCCCAAGCTTTGTCTTCTCTTCAAACTCGCTTCCAACCTATTCTTGTTCAGTATAGAAAAGTATGGGGTTAGTACAAGACAATGTATTAAGTATGGCATATGTAAAAACATGCAAAAGGGACATTTTAGTAAAATGAGCTTTCATGCCAAATTGATAAAACTTTCAAGATTTAAGAGTTGAAATAGTATAAGAATCATCATTTAGTACACATTGTAGAACTTTCACAACTTTAGACTCCCTAAGGTAAGACAAAAATGGAACATTCATATACCTCCTTCAAGGCACACCAAAGCAATCCTTAAGTCACCAGCCATAGTCTTACCTAGTCCGGAAATCAAATCCACACTCTTGGCTATAGATATGAAACACATTCATACAAGAAGGAATTGATGTAAGTGAAATTCTCCAATAGGACCTATAAGTCACACTAAGTGCAATGTGAGAGTTGAATCTCATACTACTACTCCCACTTAGTGCTCTTTGAGGATTCCCTTAGATTAAGAACCCAACATTATTCACTTCTAACTTATTCACATAGAACTTAGTTATTAACATACTTCCTTAACATTAGACCTTATGTTATATAGCTTTATGTACAATGTATGGTAGAACACACCAACTTTCCTTTAGGAAGATCTACTTAGTGCAATGGATAGATAACGTCTCTTACCACCACCTACCCTAAATAGTACTTTCTTTTGGGAGACTTAGTTTACACATTTAATATAAAACACATCAATACTTACCTTTAGGAAGGTCTACCTATTGCAATGGATAGATAGCGTCCCATAACACAACCTACCCTAAGTAGTACATTCTTTTAGGAGACTTAGTTCATTCTTTATTTTTCGGGGGAATAGATATAACCGACATAGACCATGAGAGCTAGACATGGTATCCCGATATTACCCTTATTGTATATAAGGGTTCCCCACTTGCCTAGGATGAGATCTTTCTCTTAGCTTTTACATAGCTTTTAAAATAGCTACTACACTTATGCATACACATAGTTTAGTGATAAGGAGATTTCTACTAAGTCACTCACTCTATACTAACAAGGATTACTCATCTCAAGAGGTACATTTGGAACAACATCACTACACACATTGTACACCCACCCCTTCTTCAAATCCTCTCGGCGCTAAACATGACTCCTTAACAGAGTCTTAAACATGTGTTACTAAAGGTCAATGATAACTTTTGAACACACCATATATACTCAGAATGGGTATCAATCCTTCAACCTTCATTAGAAAATTCTTGGGAGGTAGTCATGTTGGTACTAAACAATTCATCTCAACTCGCAATGAGTGCTCACCCCAAAACTCCCCTTTTCGTCCACATTCTTTAACTTCATTCATTCATTCACTCAAAGTTTGTGTACTTGCGAGAACACCTTTCACATAAATCATTACACTCATAACATTGAATTCTAGACATTCTTACACCTTCATTCATCATTTATTGCACACTAGCATGCTCAACATACACAGTGACTTCTTTTAGGCATAATCTAAGCAAGACATTCAATTCAAGTTTAATAATACATATCAACAAGAACCAACTTCATTATCATATCACATTAAACATTAGTACCTCAAAGACGTACTCATAATACAACCAAATAT
Organism: Solanum habrochaites; assembly: GCA_027704765.1. Taxonomy (NCBI): domain Eukaryota; kingdom Viridiplantae; phylum Streptophyta; class Magnoliopsida; order Solanales; family Solanaceae; genus Solanum; species Solanum habrochaites. Next base: position 22,464,171 of record JAKWJA010002489.1, on the reverse strand, counting down.
ACCCAAATACATCAAGGAAACACCGCCACCAAAAAGATGGACCATACCACTCAAGACCAATTCATAATAAGAATTATTCAATATAAGTAACTCACCATTTAACCAAGTCATATCCACCTATAACCAATTTCTCAATAGTTTATCATATTAAGTCCCTTAGGGAAGTATATAAATCATATAAATAGCATAAGAAACAAAAACTCACACCTTACCCAAACTTGTTCATTTAACCCCACTCTTAAAGATAAAAGTTGGAAATATGCATATACAAGATTTCATTAGGATTTTGACATTAAAATCATATATTAATACTAGAAGAAACATATTTGAATCATGAAACACTTTCACAAGAAGACCCATGTTTGGAATTAAAACTAGGAGCACATAGAATTTGAAAACACTTTTTGAAATCATTTGGAAATGACTCCTTGAATGGAAGAGGGTTCAAGGATTGATATCATACATAAAGTGAAAGAAAAACAACTTATTTTCCTTAATAAACACTTCCAATCCATCCCTCCTAGTTCTCCTTGAATTTTAGCTCCAATTGTGTCTTTGAGAGAGTTTGTCCATAGAGAGAGAGTTGGAATATAGAAGTGAGGGGTCTTTTCTAGGTCTAGGACTTAAAACTAATCTTATAAAATTTAAAAAACCTAAAAATATCAACCTAGTGTCCTAAAAGACTTGGGGTTGATTTACACAAAACACCCAAAGCTGGCAGCGTGTCCCATAGCTTTTGCAGGACACCATCGACGGACCCAAGACCCGGGGAGTTGACTGAATGCTGGGCATCGTTTGCGTCTGAAGATTTTGAATGGAAGGTTGAGCCTCCAATAGTAAATCCCAACCCACGCCCCTAGACTACGGGGCTCCATCTTTACAACGGTCTGTAGGTTGCTAGGAATTGTTTAAGCAGTGGTTAGACAGCTTGAGTGCTAAGTCTTGGGTCCTCTTCTAGGATTCCATGCGGGTCCTAGGTGGGATCGTACCCGACCGAAACCCCTAAACTTGTTCGTCTAGGTCGTAGGAACATCATACATCAATTTCTATTATAACGAACACGTAAACCTCACTCAAACACCACATAACACATAAACACTTTCTAAGATACACCTTCCGAATGTCATGGACGTTCTTGGACGTTTGACCTACAAACTTAACCAAACTTCGCACATTTCATAAGAACATCAATATAACTCATTTTAACTTAAAATTAACTCAAGAAACAATCACGAAGCTCTAGCTCACCTTAGTTCGTTTTGGGCTGTTACACAACTAAATATGAGAAAATAAGTAAAAAAAATCTACATGTTTTCTGGAAAACATTTTCCATAGAAAACGTTTCCATAGAAAACATTTTCCTTGGAAAACATTTTCCATTGAAAACATTTTCCTTGGAAAACATTTTCCTAAAAATTATATATACTTGTATATAAGTACAATTATTGTTTATGACAATATATGTTTTTAGCATGTATTTGAGACATTATTTAACCTGTATCAACATATTTTATCATGTATACATATATCTGACAAAATATACATATTTATCTGAATAAGATTTAATGAATTTGATAAGCTTTACATATTTTTGACTTAAAGAAGTCTAAAATTTGTTGAATCACCAAATAATAGAGAAGAATTTTGATTGTCTTGATTTATTTAGGAATTGTGGTACGTCATATTCTCTAAAGTTGTTACACACATGATTTTTTCCTTAATTAATGGCTTTTGTTTAAATCTCTTAATAACATACACTCCTTAGTTAATGTCTCTCCGTTATATTTCTTAATTAGAAACACTAATTGATATGTATCCATCTTACATTATTGAAACTGTAAGTTTTATGCAAACTATCATTTAATAGTTACCGAAAACACAATCGTTGATTAGATCAAATGATTGTCTATATATGCTTCTATGATTTTCTTTCCATAAAATCTTCATCTACCTAGCATATATAACATTTATATTTGACGAAATATTTATTTTTTTAACATATTTTTAATTGACTTTAAATCTATACTCTTCCTTTTCAAGTCAGCGATATCGATGCAATGGGAGAAATCAGATCACGACTAGGAATATGGAGAAAATGCTGATAGATGTCACGGTTGGAACAAAATTAATTTTATGGTGATAATTTTAACCTTTAAACTTAACTTTCAACTTAGTATTAATTCACTTGGATTTGGAACAGTGAAATTATTTTTCCACGTGGAGTCATACGTGACATAATATTTAAACAAAAGAGGAAGTGCACACAAATTATCAAAAATTAGTTGAGGTATATTTTGCTACTATTGGATGATAGTTCAAGTAGGGAACCCACAATCTTTCAATAGTTCATGTATGAAATTCAAAAAACTGCATAGTATAGTTTTTTGGAGAAACTTTAATAATCCTAAATGAGTTAGTAATCCTAATTTTGAGACCAACAGAGTTTTTCCTATAAACAAAAAAACTTTTTACGAAATAAGTCTTCTATTTTTCTTTTCTCTCGATTATATTCTCTTTGAATTATTATATTATAATTAACACATTATCAATGCAAATGTCTAACTTTCTATTGAAATTTAATGTACATTAGCAGCGTCTTCGAAAATTAATTGTTTTACAATGGCACCCATAACTTACTGGAAATCAATTGGAAGAATGAATAGAACATCTTTGGGGAGGAGAATGGTTTAACTGTATGTAATTAAGATATATTTATACTTTTTTGGAAAAATTGTCTGATACACCCTTATACTTGTCTCCCTTTGTATTTTGAACCCTTCTACTTATCATTTTGTCATATGGATCCTTAAACTAAAAAAAACACAATTTAACAAATCCCTCTTACCATTGACCAAACTTATGTGTATTTAAGATGACCGAGTTGGTGAACGTGTGTGACTTCATGCACAATAAGACGAGTGAATGAACTTTTTACGTTTAAAAATTATTAAATTAAAAAAGAAATAGTTTCTTAAAAACAATTAATTAAAAAGTCTTTTCTCCTTCCCTACTACCTCTTCCTTTTTGTCCATTTTCATGCCCGACCCAAACATTTTTTATCTTCACAAACTTTTATTAACACTGAATACCGACTCTCGCCATACACCACCGACTTGTTCACTGGACACCACTGAATCGCACTAGTTTGAGAGAGATAAGCCGCGTTGGTGGTGTATGCCCCCACAATTTTGCATTAGAGTGTGAGATAAAAGCGACACTGTTTAGTGGAGAGGAGGATGAGGTGGATGAGGATGCGGTCATGGCGATGAAGAGTTTTATCAGTCAAATCTGGAGGCTTAGGTTCTTGTTTTTGTTGATGTTTGAGGAGGAAAAAAAAATAGTAATGGTGTGTGGCGGAGATGAAGATGGGGTAGGGAGAAAGTATATGTGATCCTACCGGCCAAAATTGCAACGACGATGATGGCTTTCTCCAGTCCATTTTTTTTTGTGAACATAGGGAGAATGGACGTATGGAATTTCACTATAGAAATGCCATAAATAAATTAAAACGTTATTATTTTACATTTTATTAAATAATTTTTTTTAATAATTATAAAAAATAGTTATGATAATTATGATATGATATTAATATATCTGGCATGGATACAAAATGTCACTTACATAAGGGGCAGTAAGCTAAACAAATGGTTGGACGCAGGGGCAGATCTAGGTAGACAAGAGGGGGTTCCTCTATCGAAAAATTATTGTTAAAATTATTATTTATGAGTATATATATATATATATAACGATGGTCATAGATGTTAAAGCAATTCCAATCAATGTCTCTAGTTTAGTGAAGCTTTAGAGCAATTGCTAGGTATGCTACGTTATGGGAAAGGATGGTGAAAAAGAATAGATCTGTGAGTTTTAAAGATAATGATAAGTTGCAACATTGCAGCTCTATGGATACAGGATAGCTTTAAAGAAGTTCCAATCCCTGACAATCATCAATTGGATTTGGTAGATGAGAATCCTAATAGATCGTTCATAGAGACGCAACGGAAAATATACCGAGATGCAAAAAGGATGAATTATAAGGAGAAAATTGCCCACACCAGTACAGAAGAGCACATAGTTCTTATACCGAGCCTACATACGGTGCCTGATATCCACAAGTCATTTCAATGACACAAATATGAGTGGATGTCTTATGATCCCAGTACATATAGAGAGGAGATTGTGAGGGAGTTTTATGCTTCTTATTAGTATACTCTCCGAGGGTGTATTCACCAGAAGGCTAAGCCCACAACATATGACCCCCTCATGTCCAACATTGTATAAGGTTTTGCAGTGAACATCTCTCCTACCACCATCAGTCGATTCCTCTATGGACCTAACCCTCACATCACTTGGGCATGCAACACGACTTAGTTTGATTATAGGTGGGATATTATGCAAACTGGTCCCTTTGCACAGAATGAAGAACAACGGGAGAATGTTATACTATGGCTGACAAGGCATATGGTCCTTGATGGCGAGACAGATCTATGGGTCACTCAATGCAGATGAGCATCAGAAGGCTCCTCTCAGTTTGGTGTCCAAGTTTTTCTAGGTCTTGGTACGGAGTAAAATGTCACTGACTAAGGACGATAAACTTGTAACTTGGGATAGACTAGTCATGGTGGCTGCATTGGTAGATTTAGATAGATTTCCCCACTTTCCTATTGGTAGAGATACATGAGAGGGTGTTAAAGACCCCCACTACTTACCCATTGGCTTGTATGACATTTCCAAATTCAAGGGGAGTGCCTATCTAACACTGTGAAAATTTGGCGTATGCTATAGGGACCCTGTATATATATAGGGATGATACAGGATAAGGCTACATTTGTAGCAAGACATAAAGGACTCCGAGTCGATGTGCCTTTGGGAAGTGATCTTGTTTATGCGGTCAAGCAGATGTAGGGAGATGGACCTGCAGCCCATATTGAGGATGCACCAGCTTCCTCCTCACAGACATCTATCCTGGGTCTGAGCTCATCTAGAGACACTAATTCCTCTGGAATGAATATGTTACCACTTGGACGAATCCAGAAACTACAGGCCTAGAAAACCACCCTATTGCACCACATCAAGCTCTAGATGCGGAAATTGATTGTCGAGTTCGAATAGAGAGTTGAAAGAGGGTAGAGGGACGTAATAGACCAAAAGGTCGAAGCGGTTCATAAGCCACCCATGTCGATCTATCTAGTGTCCAGGTAGATGTTAATTTCATCCTTGCTACGCAAACTATTGATCCACAAAGAAGAACTCCATTATTGATAAGCAATTGAGTAAGTAGAGGGTTTGCGAGATGATAGTTGAGATTTTTAGTTTTATGCCTGTTAATGATGTTTTGTGTAACAACACTAAAAATGGATATGCTAAGTAATGCTTAATGTGTCTAGAATGCCAATGATTAGACCAGGTTCACACGGAATGATGCGAGTAGAAGCATACCTCGGAACCCTTGCAACATCCAATCAAACTAACTTGGGGAGTTAGTTGAGCTAGTAAAGGTTGGGTCCAACCATGTAAGGCTCTCGAATACGAAGATTTACTTGAAGTTGTCTTTATCGGACTAAAAAAAGGAAAATCTTAGGTTTGGAGGGTCTAGGGATAAAATGATCTTTTTCCAGGCTATGGGTAGTATCGTAATTACCCAAAATATATATTATTATTTTAATATTAATAAGGTGCCTCTCTCTTTATTTTCATCCTAGTCCCGATGACTTCTACTCCGTAGGTCTATCAGTCTTCAACTGGCTCCTCCCCTCCACCCCCTTCTATCACCCGAGGGGAATGGGTGGGGGGGGTGGTGTTCATAACCCTCTCTAGCTCGTTAGACTTCATTTCTCCCAGAAGTTACTGCTGGGGGGGGGGGGGGCGGGGGGGCCGTGGGGGTGAGGGGACCTGACCGACGGGGGGGGCTTTTGACAAGGGGGGGCGGGGGGTTCCACCCTGACCATCGGGGGGGGACCTCAACAACACAACAACAAAAAAACACAAAAATATCAAATAAAAACACTACTCGTTCTCATACCCATTGTGGGTGGTCCATGTCGCTGTCCTCAGTACGCTTCCTCCTCCCCCCCCGCCTCTCTCTCGCGTCTTTCCCCTACCCACCCCGGTGGGGGTGAGTGCGGGTGACTTCCACCAGTCCTCTCTCACTCCCCCTGCTAGGGGGGGGGGGGGGTGCAGGGGGCGGGGCGGGGGTGGGGGGGGGTTCCCTACTAATCTAGACTTCTTCGCCGTTGTGGGGGTGGGGGGGGGGCGTGGGGGTGGGTGGCGGGGGGGGGGGGGGGTGGTGGGGGGGTGGCGGGGGGGGACAAAAAATCAAAAAAAAATAATAAATAAACCAGCAAAAAAACAACCCATTAACCATAACCACAAAACACAACATCACACAAGATATCTTTTCCACTAGCGACAAAACAAATAAAAAACAACAAACAACAAACACAAAAAAAAAAACATAACCAAACCAAACATACAACAACAACAAACAACACCCCCAAACTACAAAAGACACAAACAACACAGCAAACATAACTATAAACTACTAGGGCGTGGGGGCGGGTGGTCACATGTATTTGGTGGCCCTTGATATTGCGCATTCACTAGTGTTCCGGGGGGTAGGGAGGGGTCGGCCCCTTTAACGTCTCACTCACCCCTGACGTTTATCCGGGGGGGGGTGCTAGACTCCTTTGCACTTTCTCCAACCCCGGGGCGGGTGTGCGCCCCCCACAGGGAGCCTTCGGGGGGGGTGGGGGGGGTTATAGGGAACGTCTTTCTTTAGCGGGGGGTGGGGGGGGCCAATGCTTCCGGGTGCGGCGGGGGGGGAGGGGGGCTGGTGGGGGGTGCGGCGCGGGGGACGATTAAGGGGGGGGGGGGCGGGGGGGCGGCTCCTATCCCCTCCCCGGTAACTGCTCGGGGTGTGGGGGGGGGGGGGGAGGGGGGTGGGGGGCTGGGGTAGGACCTTTCGCCCGCTAATTACCACCACAACAATACCTGTGGATACTACTCCCCCGCCATATTTTTTTATGCTCATTCCTCACAATATTTGCTGGTGCGCTTTCCTCGCGGGGGGGGGGGGGGGGGAGGGGGGGGGCGGTTGCGAGGGGGGGGGGGGGTGGAGTCCTACCCTTGAGGGGGGCGGGGGGGGGTGGCACAATTTACTACTCCCCCTACGTCGTAACTCTCTTAAATGGGGGCGGGGGGGGGGTGGGGACTACCGGGGTGGGGGGGGGGGCTAGCAACACCTGTTGGGGGTCTCCCGTCCGTAATCGGTGGGGGGGGGGCGGGGGGGGGGTTTTCTTTGTCTTATCCGTGGTGGTTCTGAAAAAATAAATAAAAACCCACAAAAAAAACCGGGGGGGTGGGGGGGGGGGGGGGGGGGGGGGGGGGGGGGGGGGGGGGGGGGGGGGGGGGGGGGGGGGGGGGGGGGAATATGTGGGGGGGGGGGGGGGGGCTGGGGGGGCGGGGGGGGGGGGGGGGGGGGGGCGGGGGGGGGGGGGCGGGGGGGGGGGGGGGGGTGGGGGGGGGGGGGTGGGGGGGGAGGGGGGGGGGTGGGGGGGGGGTGGGGGGGGGGGGGGGGGGGGGGGGGGGTGGGGGGGGGGGGGGGGGGGGCGTGGGGGGGGGGGGGGGGGGGGGGTGGGTTGGGGGGGGGGGGGGGGGGGGGCGGGGGGGGGGGGGGGGTGGGGGGTTTGGGGGGGGGGGTGGGGGCGAAAGTTGGCCTATTGAAGGAAGTCTTTGCTCCCCGAGTACGAACCTAGGTTGAAGCAATGAGTTAAATTGTTTTTAATTTAAGTTTGTAAATTGATGTAATTAATTTATATTTATTATTCATTAGCTGGTTTAAAGAAACAGTAACTCATATTTTTAATAATTAAATAAAACCTGATTTGACTAAGTCCTAAACTAGACTCCTAATCCTAAGAAAACTCTTCTCTCCCACGCTTATCTCTCTTTCTCACTTCTCTATCACTCTCACACACATTTTTCTCTGCCAAATAACATACAAAAACAGTAGATAAACCAAAGTTCTTCATACTTGAATAACTTACAACAAAAATTTTAAACAAACAACTAATCAAACCTGGTAGGCAAATAGAGGGTTTTTCCGTCAAGTTGATGTTGAAGATCTTGGATTTGGACGTGTGTTTTGAGGGGTTCTTTGGGAAACAAGTCAAGGTTTGAACGTAAAAAAGGTACGGGTTCTCTTCTCTCTTTTTCCCTTTCCCAAGAGACCCCTTAAGGTTAAGAATATTCATTCCGAAAACTAGGATTGTTCCCCGTTTCATGTCCTTGTCACTATCTTCCATTGAATCATAGGTTGGTTAGGTTTTCTAGTAGAAAACTAGGGATGAAACATATTTTTGTGATGCTTATGTGTTTATATGAATGTTCGGAATTATGTGACTTATGTTGATATTTTTATGAAATTATGTGTACGTGTGTGTGCAATGTGAACTGTATCTATGTGCCTCGGGTTAAGGCTTTAAAAATGTGATGTTGTGGTTTTATTTAATGTACAAATGATTATGTTATTCGTTATGTTCATATGAGGTAAAATGTGGATGATTTGGGTGACAATCTCTTGGATAAACGAATCTATGAAAAATGCACCTAATAACGTATTAAATTATCTAAAAATTACCATATGAAATTACGTATAAATGTTGAAGAAAGTAGGCTGCTAATGTGATTAAAATATCCAGCATGTTGATTGTTTAATTTCGGCTAATTAAAAATATAAGAAAGCTATGAATTAAAGAAAAAGAAATGTGAGGCATGGGAATCGAACCCACGACCTCTAGGAAGTGAAGGAGATTAAAGAAAATGAAAGAAAAGAAATGTAAGGTGTGGGAATTGACCCCACGACCATTAGGCATTGAAGGAGATTTATGATAACTAAAGAAAAGAGATGTGAGGCGTGGGAATCAAACCCACGGTCTCCTAGTCAGATTCAAGGAGAATATAAAAAGAAACTAAAGAGGGGTTGTGGGGTTCAAAACGACAACCCCTCGATCAAAGGAGAGAAATTAAAAGTAATGAAAATAAAAATTAAATTAGGTTGTGGGGGTTTGATCACACATCCTCTTTTTTCTATTAGGAGAAAAAATGAAGAGAGAAATTAAGGGAAAAATAAAATGAAGGCACTGGGGCTCGAAGTAGGATCCCAAACCTGTATGGATCAAATAAAGTAAATGAAATTTTTTTATGTGTTATCCAAGGGATTTGAAACCGGGTTCCCTTGCCCATATTCAGTATTGATACATAAGTCATATGTTAATTAAATATTCAAGAATAATGTTGCCTACTTAGATCGAATTCAAGATGTTGGCATACATACAAGAGGTATAAGTCTCGTACCACATAATCTTAGGAAGATATGAATCATATAAACTAACTATCAACGAAGCCTCATGGCTTTTATTTATAGACCCATAAGCCTAGCATACGTCTAAAAATAAGTGAACCTAAGATGTACGAAATAAAATGATGAAATTAACAAAAAAAAATGATGAAATGAACAATGAAATAATGAAATGAACAAAGAAATGATGAAATGAACAATCAAATGATGAAACCCTAGAAGGGTTAAGAAAGACTGTGAAACACACTAAGTGGCCAAGTGCATTGACATATGATGAAATGAACAATGAGATGATGAAATTAACAAAGAAATGATGAAATGAAAAATGAAATGATGAAAGCTTACAAGGGTTAAGTAAGAGTGTAAAACACACTAAATGGTCAAGTGGAATGACATATGATGAAATGAACATTCACGTAAAATAGGGTGAGTAATTATGAAGAGTAAATATGCTAATGCTGATGAATGTGGTGAAAACACGATACGAGGATAATGTAAAAGATAAGAGAAATCTCAAATGAGTCTAAGTAAATGTTACCAAAACGTACTCACCTATGAGAGTAACTGTTAATAAAAGACAGTCCTATGAAACACTCTAATGAAGTATTGAGTTAACACACTAATACTAATGATAAGATGGAGAAATCATATATTGATTATGATTTCCTAATACACAAAGCAGCTTCATGCATTTATGAGTTGAATGTTAATGGACACTTTATACTGAGCACTGATTAGTCTAGCTATGAGTGGTGATGGATCTTCTTTCGCGGAAGGTGAGTTCACGTTCACTTCGGGGATGAGACTGTACGACATGTCGGGCTAGGGTCTCTCTTATATCTCCTAATATTGAAACCTATACTTTCAAGATAGGAATCTGACGAGGTTCATTTCCCATGTACCGCTAGCCGTTTTGGGCACTGTGTCCGGTGATTTGATTCCACCCTCTTTTCGGTGTGGGTGTGCATAACACTGGCATTGTCATGATTCTCACATGATAATGTCAGGTATAATTTTAAGTTCCCACTGAATGAAAAGGACAGCCTCAAAGAGGGAAATAATTAATATGAATGATACCAAACGGTTAGGATAGTATAATCAACAGGCGAGTTAGATTTCAAGTAACGTAATGAACATTAGGTCATTCTTGTCAGTGTCCAATGAAACGGAATGAAAGTCTTTAAACTATATCATAGTAAAGCTGGTGTTAAACATGACCATGAATGAAATAAAATGACGGTAAGTATGGAATATATGGAAGCTAGCTCTTGTTTGCCAAAGAAAGACTCCCCAAGGTAAGGTCAATGTTGAGACCTCATTAATGGGAAGTCTTAATGTCAATTCCATTATTCCAAGGTCTCATGGCATACGAATGAATGATATGAACAACAGTATGTGTTATATGAATTATAATATGTGCTATGTGTAACATGTTATGTGTTGTGTTCAATATTATTAGTATGATGATGCATGTTACTCTCATGGCAATACTTTCCTAGTCCAAATTTGGAAAGCTCACTGACTTTCGTAATGCAAATTTTGAAAGCTCACTCACTTTCGTAATCTCAATTTTGCTAGTCCACTGACTTGACCCTCTACAATCTTGTTATTAGGAAAAATCTATTCTTACTAGGCATCATGGGGTGTGTTGAATATACTTACTATTAGTACCAGTGTGTACTAGACCTAACAACTCTACATTTACGGTGCAGGCACAGGTGGAACTAGAGCTACAGCGTTGACACTGAAACTATCCAGACGTGGAGCTGGAGCATTCATTTGGACTTTGTAGGACCTCATGCTTTTGAGGATGCTTGCCCAGTATATTCTAGGCTTAGTATAGTGATTGAGATGTCGAATATGATTCCATTACGTTTCCTTTCCCGGTTTTTGTTCAGATATGGGATTGGGTGCATTTGGAACAGTACATAGATACAATTTATCGTTTTATAATAATTTTTTTCTTTCATTTGATGTGATCTTATATGTTATATGGTTGATGGTGACCCACACCATTACGTATGTAGTGGAATGTGTAGTAAGCATGTTATAAAAAATTCAAATTTTCCGCTCTAAAAGTAACCTAAGATGAAGTAAGAATGACCTATAGAGGCTTTTATGCACTCTAAGGAGGGTCAACGATTTGCCGTGCGGTCTCGGATGTGGGTCTAGACCTGCCGGTCGTGATAAAGTGGTATCAGAGCGCTAGGTAAATTCTGAGGATAATAAGTCAATCAAACTCGAGTAGTTCGAAGGCATGGAAGTGAATGCACCACTATCCTGCGATTAAAGATTACATGAGCGGAGGAAAATTTCCCTTCTTCTAATCTATTGTGCCTCGCTCTAATGTCGGATTATTGGTGTTTAAGAGCGTATCTAACACAACTTTTGAAATTTCCAAAAGAGATGATACTAGAGACCACAAAAGGCAAGAGTGGGGAGATTCTGAGGAGCGGCAACTGTGGTAATTCAAGTTTCTCCCAGGCTAAAGCTGCAAGAATAGAGATGCCTGTAACTCAGTTGGGTTGAAACTATGGAGAAGTAAGGACAACTTTTGGTTATAGATTTCCCAAAGCAGAACTTTACAAGATCAGACTAGTGGGTTTGATTGATTGTGGAGAAGCGTATGGGGTTTTTTCGTGGAGAAGTATGAGTTGGCATCCCCTACCAGATAAAGGATGTAGTTGAATCCTGGTATAGCGGTTTCTGCTGGCAGGAAGCAGAGCCTTGAAGAGAGGAGTCCCTATTACGTGGTATCTTTTCAAGATGGATTTTCAAGGGCGATCCATTCCCATTATAAATGAAAGAGGATAAGGTTGGGATTCATAAACCTTAAGCATTGGCTCGGATTGGTCAGTAGGGATTACTCCCTAAGGTTCGTAAGACTTTACAGCCTAGGAGAGCCCACCTTGTAGGAAGTGTGGCATACTACATGGGGGAGAATGTATGATGGACTCTAACGCTTGTTATAGTTGTGGCAACCCGAGTCACATGATGAAGGATTGTCTGAATAGGAGAAGTCAAGAACAAGGGAAGGAGAGAGTTCAACCTAATGGTCCAAGTGAATAGGCTTCAAGGAGGCAATGATTCTTCACACTAAAGTCTTGGGGTGCATGGGAAGGAACCTCTAGCAAAGTCTCCGGTCGTAGCCTTAATTATTCTTTCATGTATTTGACTATGTATGGTGTTTATGCACCAGTATAAAGTTAATATTTTTGAGTCATCATGTAGGTTGCTAATTTGTATAAATTACATATTTACTTAAGTTGTATGCTTCGATTTTGTCTTGACTGGAATCTAGACCCCAGAACAGACTGGCGTCGTTGACCTCTCAAAGGTCGCAAAAAAGCCTACTTACATCATTCTTACTTTAAATAGGATAAATTTAGCGGAAAATTTGAATTTTTTCTGATTCTCAGAAACATTACTTGGCTTAAACATTCTTAATATTTGTAATAGTTCATCATCAAACCAGATAAATTTAAGAGATAAGCAAATGAAAGGAAATTATCATTAAGTATTAATTGTATACCTGACAAAATAACACCAATCAAGCATGAACCAAAACAGGAAAGAACGGCTAGGAACATGATCCACTAGCTTCAACTATAAACTATCTACGAATAAAAAAATTAGTAGCATCACGAAGGGAAGAGGACCATACCAAAATCCGGATAAAGTGACGTTCAGCTAGCAGCAAACAACGAAATTTTAGCTCTACCACCCACCTGTGTCGCCACCTAAAGTAGAGTTTAGATGGAATTAGTACCCCTTGTATAAGCTATGTGTATATGCAGCACACGCCAGGGACAGGACATGCATGAGAAAGAATAGCTCTTTTCTAACGACATGATTTCGTTAAGTCAAGTTTAGTGGACTTGCCAATTGAGATTGGGAAAGTTATCCATGAGAGTGGACAGTACAGCTTATAGTTCTAGGATAGCACCACAACCTAATATCTTCATATTAGCACATAACAGATTAACACATAGTTTCTTTGATATTATTCATTCATATGCCATGAGACCTTGTTATCATTATTGACCTTTAAGATTTCCAAAATGATGGGCTCAACAATATGGGACCTCAAACTAAGGAGGCCTTTTTAGCCAAACAGAGAGTTGCTTCATCTCATTCATACGTACTCATTGAGTTAATCATAGGGCACAGTGTGAACACCAGCTATACCTAGATATAGTGTAAGACTTGTATGGGTTTTTGTGCAATGATCAGGAATAACCTACTGTCATTACCTGGATCTAGCTCATCTCTTGATTAGTACTATCCTAACACCTTCGGTATATTATCATTTCTTATAGATTCATTGAGGCTGGCTCTCATTTATTCATGGGAACTTTAACTTTAACGACATAGATACATGGGACCATCTTGACAATCAATTGTCTCCCCCACACCAAAAAGAGCCGGTTGGAATACACGGCATAGTGTATCAATAAATTCTAGCGAATATGGGAATTAACCGCAAGATCCCTATATATTACAGTATAAGTTCAAAGAATAGGGATGTATGGGAGACCCTCATCCTGGCGAGCCGGACAGTCGAATCTCATGAGAGTTACGTGCACTTTGCCTTTACTCGAAAGAATGGCATCACCAGTCGTTAGCGAGCCTATCGTGTCGTAATAAAGTTCCATTTACATTCAACTCAACATCAGCAGAGTTGTTTTCTAGTATGAGGAAACCAACTAATTAGCTGATGTCTCATCTCATCATAGTATTACGTGTTTTAAACTCAATATTTTTATTAGTGTTGATAGAGATTGGTCTCTTCATTATCTTACACTTTCATTGGTGAGTACGTATTGGTAACATTTACATAGGCTCATTTGAGATTGCTCTCATTATAAACATTAGCCTCGGATCATGATTGTCACCACATTCTTCATTATTAGCACCTTTGTTTTCCATAGTTACTCACCTCTTATTAAGTGAATATTCATTTCTTCATTTCATAGTTTATCCCATATGTCAATGCACTTGCCCATTTAGTGTATCTTACACTAAGATTCATCAATTCATTACGTACATCTTAGGTTCACTTATTTTTGAACATATGTTAGACTTATGTGTCTATACATACAAGCCATGGGGCTTCGTTCATAGTTCGCTAATGATTCTTACTTTCCTAAGATTATGTATTACAAGACTCATGTATCTTATATATGTGCCATGATCTTGCTGTTATATTTAAGTAGATGACATTACTCTTGGATATTTTACTCACGTATGACTTATATATCAATACGGATGTTTGGGCATGGGAATCCAAATCTTGAATCACTTGGATATCATTTATATTTTTCATTGATTCTAATATTCATAACATTAGAACTCTAAATTAAATCTCAACATTTACATGAAAGTGAAAGTTTCTTCTTTTAATTAAAATTCTAAATTAAATTCTCAACATTTACAGAAATGAAAAATTTTCTATTTTAATTAGAATTCTATATAAATTCAACATTTACATGAACGAATTAATTTTCTATTTCATTAGAATTCTAAATTAAGCTCAACATTACACTGAAAGAATTCAATTTTCTATTTTACTTAGAATTCAAAATTAAATTCATAGTTAATGAAAGAATTAATTTTCTGTTTAATTAGAATTTAAATTGTTAAAATCTTCAACATTTTACATAAAGAATTAATTGTTCTATTTTAATTAGAATTCGAAAAGAAACTCAATATCACATTGAAAAGAATTAATTTTCTATTTGTGTAATGAAATTCGAAAATAAAAGTCTCAAGTATGTTACATGAAGAGATTAATTTTTTATTTTAATTTTACTTTTTGTTAACCGAATGGTTGGGGGTTCGATCCCCAACAACCCCTTTGATTTTTAGAATTAAAATTTGCTACAATAGGGAGGTTGTGGGTTCGAACCCCCACAACCCCCTTGTTTTTCTTTTAATTTTCGCTGAGGAGGAGGATGTGAGGTGGCAGGTTCGAACCCCCACAACCCATCCTTATTTATTTTATTTAATAGGGGTGAGTGGAAGTGAGGTTGTGGGATCGAATCGCCATAGCTTCACATTTTTTTTTAAAAAAAAAAAAATTTTCGCCTACTCTTCCACCTTGAGGTCGTGGGATCGATTCCCATGCCTCACGTTTTCTTTTCTTCATTTCTTTCCCTTCTTTGCGCGTTTCTAGATGTCGTGGGTTCGAATCCCATGCCTCCCTATTGTAGCAAATTTAATTCTAGAAATTCGCTCGATCCCCTGACTCCAGTTCAAACCCCACTTAACACACTCCCTTTTTTTTATTAAAGCTTGTTGTAGTGAGGTTCTGAGTTCGATCCCTGTAGGCCTCACTTATAATTTTTTTTTAATTTTTTTGACGTCTAAAAATTTCCAGATTCTTTATGAAGCCTATATCCAGGTTCTGGAAATTTATTCCATGATTTTTCTGCACCTTTTTCATCGAATTCACATTAGTTCTTAGGGAAATTTCATGGTTCATTTATAACGTTTTAGGTACATTTTCATAGATTCGTTTAACCAAGAATTTCCCCAACAATCAAGCAACATAACATTTCATATGAACTTCACGCCTTCCTTCAATTCATTCACGAAAAATATACAACCATAATACATTAGTTTTTGCAGCATGACACAGAGAACCTCATTCACCGTAACATACTTACATATAACTTCAAAAAAAAAACATGGCTGCCTTTCATACGAATCCGCCTTTCATACGAATCCAAGTACACAAATATAATCATATTCATCATGAAAACATAGTATACACATAAATCTACCTGCAATCATACCCAACCTAAAATTCATTGGGAGCTAGTGACAAGGACATACAAAAGGTAACAACCCTAGTTTTCAGAATGAATATCTTGAACCTTAAGGGATCTCTTAGGAAAGGGACTAAGAGAGAAGGAACCCATACCAATATTGATGATCAAACGAAGAATTTTCTTCTCAAAAAATCTTTCAAAAACAGTCCAGTTACTCAAACAGCCACACCACTCAAAGACACACTTCTCTCTCGCCCTTAATTATTATATTTTTTGGTACTCTTGTTTTTCTTTAAATTTCATTTGAGTTCTTCATGTTTGAAGAACTTTTGATGTATTCTCTAGTTTTTGTTGTGGTTGGTAGAATAATGTTAGAGAGATGGAGAATGTGAGAGAGAGAGTTAAGAAGCGTGAGAGAGAGAGATAGAACAATTAGG
Organism: Solanum habrochaites; assembly: GCA_027704765.1. Lineage (NCBI taxonomy): Eukaryota > Viridiplantae > Streptophyta > Magnoliopsida > Solanales > Solanaceae > Solanum > Solanum habrochaites. The sequence goes on along the minus strand of JAKWJA010002489.1, from coordinate 22,447,603 downwards.
ATTAGGAGACTAAATTCAAGACTTACTCAAATAGAGTTTAAATTAAACTAATACAAATCTGATTTATTTTAATTAATACGCGAAAGGACCATTATGCCCTTAAAATTTCAGATTTTTAATTAATAATTAAATCACCTTAAGTACCTATTTATTCGATTTATTTTTACTTTTTTTTTGGATCGTTACAGATGAGACTAGTTTAGGAAAGAGTTCCTTCGTCTATAATGTAAGGCTACTACTAGGATTTCACGGATATGACCATCTGTTAATATGTGAACAGCATATTCACCAATGGGGAGTATTGTTTGAATTAACTAGAAGGCATTACATTATATAGACGACTTACTATGCTTAGTAGAGAGTAGTGACATCGGTAGAATGTTCCTATGGGGCGGGCGGGGATTAATGTAAACAAAACCTAAAAATGGATATGCTAAGTAATCGCTTAAGTGGTCGAGAATGCCAATGGATCACGGCCGTTGTTCACACGACGATGCGGTGAGAACCGACCTCAAAACCTGATACATCAACAGCCACTAAACTTGGAGAGGTTATTTGAGCTAGGAAAGGTTGGGTCCACCATGTAGGTCTCTCGAATACGAAGATTTACTTGAAGGATTTCTTTTTTTTTTACCGGGGAAAATTAAAAAGGAAATAATCTAGGTTTGGAGGGGTCGAGGGGTAGCGTGTCTTTTTCCAGGCTTAACTATAGTATCGTAAATATATAATTAATTATTTAATTAATAAGGTGCAGGGGAGTTTTTGGGGAAAGACTGGCCAAAATAGGGCTCTTGAAGTGAAGTCTTGCTCCACCCGGGTTCGATCCTAGGTAAAAACAATGAATTAAATTGTTTTTAATTTAAGTTTGTAAATTGATGTAACTAATTTATATTTATTATTTATTAGCTTATTTAAAATAAAATTAAATCATATTTTTAATAATTAAATAAAACCTTTTTTGACTAAGTCCTAAACTAGACTCCTAAGCCTTAGAAAACTCTTCTCTCCCACGCTCATCTCTCTCTCTCACGTCTCTATCACTTTCACTCACGTTTATTTGTGCCAAATAACATAAAAAACAGTAGGTAAACAAGTGTTCTTTACAATTGAAGAACTTAAAATGAAAATTATAAACAAACAACAAATCAAATGCGTTAGGCAAATAGATTGTTTTTCCATCAAGTTGGTATTAAAGCTCTTGGATTTGGACGTGTGTTTGGAGGGGTTCTTTGGGAAGTTGGTCGAGCTTTGAACATAAAAAAGGTATGGGTTCTCTTATCTCTTTGTCCCTTTCCCAATATACCACTTAATGTTCAGAATATTCATTCCAAAAACTAGGATTGTTCCCCTTTGCATGTCCCTGTCACTAGCTACCATTGAATTATAGGTTGGTTATGTTTGCTGGTAGAAAACTAGGAATGAAACATGTTTACGTGATGATTATGTGTTTATATGTATGTTTGGAATTATGTGAATTATGTTCATGTTTTTCTAAAATTATTTGTACGTGTGTGTCATGTGAACCGTTATCGATGCGTGCCCGGGTAAGGCTTTTTAAAAAAAGGTGATGTTCTTTGGTTGTATTTCATGTACAAATGATTATGTAATTCGTGAGGTATATAAATTGAAATGTGTCTGATTTGAGTGATAATCTCTTGGAGAATGAATCCACGAAAAATAAGCACCTACAGAACGATTAATTGGACTCTACGAATTACCCTATGAAATAGATAAATGTTGAGAATGTAGGCGGCATATGTGATTTAAAATTTTCCAGCATGGTGATGTTTAATTTTGGTAATGTTGATATTTGGGGAGTTGAAAATAATCTTTTAAATATGTGAGGTCGGTTGGATTGAACCTAGACCTCACCTATAAGAAAGCTATGAATGAAAGAAAAAGAATGTGAGGCATGGGAATCATACCCACGACCTCTAGGAAGTGAAGGAGAGTAATGAAAATGAAAGAAAAAAAATGTAAGGCTTGGAAATTGACCCCGCGACCTTTAGGTAGTGAAGGAGAGTTAAGAAAATGAAAGAAAAGAGATGTGAGGCGTGAGAATCAAATCCACGGTCTCTTTTGTAGATTCAAGGAGAATATTAAAAGAAATTGAAGAGGGGTTGTGGGGGTTTGAATCCACAACCCCTCGGCCAAAGAAAAGAAATTAAAAGTAATGAAAATAAATAATTAAATTAGATTGTGGGGGTCGATCACAAATCCTCTTGTGCTATTAAGAGAAAATGGATAGCTACTAAGGGAAAAAGAAAATGAAGGAATTGGGGCCTCGACTTGGGTCCCCATGCGGTATGGATCAAATAAAGTAAAATGAAGCAAATCCACACCCCCCCAAGTAAGTGTGTCCAAGGGATTGACCGGGTTCCGTTGCCCAAATTCCATATTGATACATAAGTTTTAGGTTTATTAAATTTTCACGAATTATGCTGCCTACATAGATCAAAATAGAGGTCTTGGCATATATACAAGATGCATAATTCTTGTACGACATAATCTTAGAAAGATATGAATCACTTAAACGATCTAAGAATGAAGCCTCATGTGTTGTATTTATAGACCCATAAGTCTATCATACGTCTAAAAATAAGTGAACCTAAGAGGTAAGAAATGAAATGATGAAATTAACAAAGAAATGATGAAATGAACAAAGAAATAATAAAATGAACAATGAAATGATGAAACCCTAGAAGGGTTAAGTAAGAGTGTTAAACACACTAAATGTCCAAGTGCATTGACATATGATTAAATGAACAATGAAATGATGAAATGAACAAAGAAATATTTAAATGAAAAATGAAATGATGAAACCCTAGAAGGGTTAAGTAAGAGTGAGAAACACACTAAATGGCTAAGGGGATTGGCATATGATGAAATCAACATTCACGTTAAATGGGGTGAGGAATTGTGAGTGACAATGCTAATGAATGTGGTCACAACATGATATATGCTGTTCATGATAAAAGATGAGAGCAAATGTTCTACTGATCCTAGAGTAAATATTACCAAAATGTACGCACCCTAAGAGGTGTAGTGAATGAGGACCAGCTCTCTATGAAAAACACTTCTATGAATGTTTAGATTAACACAGGTAATACTAATAATGACGGATGAGAAATATCTTTTAGCATGATGTCCTCATACTAGAAGCCAAAACTTCTGATGTATAGAGTTAAGATTCAATTAAACTTTTAACTGAGAACCACAATAGGCTAGCTATGAGCGGTGATCTGCCTTCCGCTTTTCGGAGAGAGGGTGGAGGGTTCATGTAAACACTCATGAGTGATATGTCCGGCATGCCGGGTATGGTTCAGTCTTAATATCCTAGTCTTTCGAACCTATACTGCCAAAAGGAATCTTGCCTAGGGTAGATAATGTTCCATGTACGCTCGCATTTTTTGGGTAACTTTGGCAAGTGGATCCAACTGTATTTTTTGTGTGGGGTTTTGGTTTCATGAAACTGGTTGATGATGCTCACGATGAGCTATGTAGAATAAAGTGTTAATAGTTCCCAATGAAAAATGAGGGGGGGGGGGAAAACCCCCCCCAAAAGGGGGGGGGGGGGGGCCTCCAAAATGATGCACATAAGGAAAGGAAGGATACAAAAGGTGGTAGGATAGATTAATAAGGGTTTGTTAGATTCAAAGTAATGACATAAAGTTCATTCTTGGTCATTGAACAACGAACACTCGATTAACAGTCTCAAACTACCATACTACGGTAAAATGGTGGCGGTGTTTACACTGGCCCATGAATGAAATGAAATGAAGACGTCTGTGAATCAATGAATCAGACGCTGTGTGCTAAAACAGACTCCATATTTGAGGTCCCATATGTGTGAGCCCTTCCCCTCATTTTTGGGTAGTCCGTAAATGTCAATTCCATGGATTTCAAGGTGTCATGGGAATACGAATGAATGGTATGGAACAACGTTTAGGTGTTATATGAATTATAATATGTGCTATGTGTAAGATGGTTATGTGTGTGTGCAATATGATAAGTATGAGATGCATGTTACTCTCATGGCATGACTTTCCTGTGTCCCAAAGTTTGAAAGCTCACTAGCTTTCCGAATCAAAATTGGAAGCTCCCTCACTTCCTAATCTCAGTTTGGCAAGTCCACTGACTTGACTTCTACAATCATTTGTTAGGAAAAAGCTATTATTAATCATACATGTCCTGGGTGTGTGATTGCATGAGAACCGCATACTTCGTCAATGATGTACTAACCTATTAAAACACTTACAATTTGGGTTGCCGGCCCATGTGTATTTTATTGCTGTTAGACTTTTTGCGGGGTACCGGGTGAAAGTGAACAATCGGGATGTGGAGCTATTTCATCCGGACTTGGTCTTGGTAGGACCTTTCATGCTTGCGAGGATGTTTGCCGCCAGATATTTTTCTAGGTAGTTATAGGAGGCTGGAAGCTAGTGGAGTATGTTCAACGAGCATTCTTTCCCGTTTTGCGATTTGTTCAGACATTGTATTGGTGTAATTTGAAAGTACATCGTTATCGTGTCTATATAAACTTGTTTCTGTCATTTGATGATCTGTAATTTAGATGGTGATGCTGTCTGAACAAGTACGTATGAGTTAGTAATTGTTAGTAGATGTTAAGAAATAAAAATTTGCAAATTTTTGCTAAAATTAACCTAGATGAAGTAAGAATTACCTATGTAGGCTTGTTTGCGACCTCTAAGAGGTCAACGACGCTGGTCTCATCTGGGGTTTAGACTCCGGTTGTTACATTTTGCCTACTAGGGCGAAGGTTTGTATGACACTACGAGGAGGTGAGTTGAGGATAGTAGAAAGAATATGTAGGGTTAACCTGGGTGTTGGATGGTTTATAGGGGCACTACTGAGGGTGGCCCAACTGTTAAAGCAGAGTCCGAGATACCGGATCCACACGCTTGTTGATGATTCATTTTTGTGTGCATTGGGGAAAATTTCAACTATTTATGTTGAGGATAGGGTAAATTGATTGTGAGTGAAAGTGTGAATTCTGAGTAACCTAACTCATAGTCCTCTCTTAGGGTTTTATTGGTTGTGTTTTTATCCCCAAGAGACTGCATAATTTTAAGTTTAACCGACATGTTTTAGGAATTGTATGTGTAGAAAAATGACAAAGAATGAAGCATGAAGGCACAGTCTTGTTGAAAAGTGATACCCGTCCTTAATTTGAAAAACATATGCTAAAAGTTGTAGACTAGAATAAGTTGAACGTGTTGGATATTAGCATGATATGATAATGAATTGACTTGATTTCATGACTTAGCTAGAACTTGATCTTGGTAAAATGATAATCTGGAATGAAACTATGTGCCAAGAGTGTGAGAATTGTTGATGATTCAAGCAGTGTTGTGCCAATCTAGAACTTGTGTGAATGAAACTGATTAATATTTATAATAGTGATGAAAAAGAAGAAAAGAGAAAAATAAAGAGCTACAAAGTTTAAAAGTCACATTTATGGTTGAAAAGAATCACAGAGAGAAAAGAAAAGGGTAGGATGTTAAAAAAATGGACAAAGAGAGGTATATAAGCCTAATATAATCTCAAGTAGAGCAACAAGTCATTAAGATTACTTAAAAGTTCCACACCAAATCCTGAGCCTACTTACAAGTCGAAAAGTCCTATAGTAATCCTAATATCTTGTTTGGAGAGTCTAAGTAGTGAAAATAAGGGCAAGCCTATGGTATTGAGCACTAACTCTGACAAGAACTTACTTCTGTGCGTGAGTGTTGAATGAATCCTTGTACTCAATATCGTTTATATTGTGTGAAAAGAAAGATTACTTTGAAGTAACGGCAATAGTAACATTATTCGAATGTTGGTACCTTGGGGATAGTGAAACAATGCATGTTATGTGTTGATTGGTCTATCGTTGTCATGTTTGGATCCGAACAAATTAGCTTGTTGAGTCTAGGAGAAATAATTTCACTCTCAACGAAGATTTGAGATAAAAATTTGTGTGATTGTTTGTGCTTGAATTACTTGCTTCTATAAAATCTCGTTTAGAGTCTTAGTGTGTCCCTTGAAGACAAATGACAATTTTATGTTGAGGGTCCTAATGAACCGTGATTTCACGGTACTTTAATGCATTTTTGACATAGAAGAGGGCATGTTTGTGTTGGTTTAATGTGTTATTTTCATGATTTTAGGAAATAAACTCAGGCTACGGATTTGAGGAGAGATTTGAAGGAAGTGCAAAAAAGGGCATCTACAGAGGCAGCCTACAAACCATAAATCGAATTACGGCTTGTAGATGATGATCATAGAAGGGATAGCTAGGCATTGCTGAAGATTGGGGAATTTTTGACTAAGTGTGGAACCACATTAATGACTTACGAGCTGCAGATTAATCTGCATACCATACTGCAGCTCTATAAAAATGATCTAAGAGGTGTTTTCATTACCTGTTGCTGAAAAAACCTAAGTGTGGAGCAACAGAGTAGAGTTATGGACCGTCATCTGACTTACGGTCCGTACTGCTACATCGTAGAAGTTGACAAAGATCCTAAAGATTTTGAAGTTTGAAAAATTTCCTATGTCTTGAGCGTTAAACGTTTTTAGTTTTTTGAATAATTTCAAATAAGTAATGTGGTTTAGTTGTTTGAATTATGTCAAAACTAGATAGAGTGAATGTTGTTTAAAAAATTTCAAATAAATAGTGTGCTTTAGTTGGTGGATTTAGTTGTTAAAGTTGATTAAATTAGTTCATAGAAATAATGTGGTTTAGTTGGTGGATTTATTTCTTGAAATTAAGTAAAAACTATTTAGAGTTAAACAGTTGTTCAATTGAAATAAGTTCAAATAAATTATGTTGTTTAGTTGGTTGACTTACTTGTGGGAATTAGAAACTATGGTTATAATCTTATTGTAAACCCTAATTTATGAACACATTAACAGGAGGCCTACCACCTCTGGTAGGGGGGGGGGTCTTCAAATTACCACTCTTGATTTTCCTTCTCTACATCTTATTTCAAAACAATGAACCAAATGTAACACCTGGTATGCTTTTTACTTTTGCAGATTCACTAAATTAAACCAATATACCAGTCAAGGAAAATGCCTCATTAAAAAAGGAGATCACCATTGTGGAAGGAAGTCCATTAATTAACTACTCAGAGAAGGAAGTGAATCTAATGAACCAAATTGAAAGACTCCAATATGTAGTTATTGCAAACTTCACATTTGATTGGGAAAATTTTGGAGAATTGGTGAAGATTATCCCTCAATAGTACGATGTTCAAAGTAGTTATCAGATTGGATTATTTCGTAGTAAACATATTTGATTCGGTTATCCAAAGAAGAAGACTTTGATAATATAATTTTGAAAGGTATTTTTTATGTCACACGTAAAGATGGGTATTCCTATCTTCTACGTACACTTATCTATAATTAAAAATTCAGAGTTAACGAGGAAACAACCATAGCCATGCCCTGGTTTTCTTTTCCTAATATTTTTCTTACTTTCTTTGTTAACGATTGTTTGTTCTCTTTAGCATCAGTTGTTGGAAAACCTATTCAATTGGACCAAGCTACCATTAATAAGACAAGGCAGAGTTGTGCGTGGGTGAAGGTGCTAGTTGATTTAAAAGGAATGTTTCCTAAATTAATGATTATAAACATTGAAAATAAGATACTCGAGAAATAAGGACTAATATAGTCAACTTTCCTTATGATTATGAACCCAAGTATTGTGGTGAATGTAAAATGCAAGGTCATGAAAATCACAATTGCAGTGTGATTATTTTAGTAAATAGCACAGAAAAGTAATTACAACCTGTCACGCCCCGAGCTACCTCCGAGACACGGACACGGAACCTAGGACCACAAGTGATCCCAAGCTAACCCTGCTGGCATGATCATGAGAATACTAAAGATAATAATCTGATGCGGAAGCTAAATCATAATTTATAATTAAAAGGTGTTGAATACACATATGATACAACTGATATAATATGAAGACTAATGAGTTTAATACAATGAAGTTACTAACTCAAAACTAAGCTGTAACTAACTATGTCTTAAATAAGCCTCTAAACAGGACTAGAAATACAAGGACAACCCCAAGCTAAATCTAGCAAAAAGTTAAACTAAATGACAAACACTGAAATAAAACTCATGACTGTTGTCCTCGCAGAAAGAGGACTCACCACAAAATGTGCTGAAATGGAGATCCGAAAATCGATCTATACGTGACCTGGATGCTGAGAACCTTAACCTACAATTCAGTACTTGAAAGGTACTTAGCATGTAGGATAAAGTAACGATGAAATAAATCATAACTGAACAAGCACAAAAGCAAGTATCATAATCTTAACATTATATACTAAATTCATGAGATAACTGCATGTAATGACCAACTTTGTAACATGTTGATTGAATACTGAGTATACTGATAAATGGTCAATGCCAGAGAGTCTGACTGAACTGTCGGAGCTACTAATAACAGAAAATAAAACCACATGAGATTAATGTGGAATCCGATGTATACTCCCCATCAAGATACCCAATATACCCTGCCAGAGTTATAAAGGAATGCTGGCGTGATCAATAAACTGATGCCCACAGAGGGAACTTACAACCTACTTGGCTAGTAGTTTTGGGAGTAATTGGGTACGCTGAACCCTAGTCCAACTCGGTATTATGCTACTCCCATTGATTTATGTAGTTAACTAACTATGTCTAAATTTTCTTTAAATACTAGATAGCTAAAAACTAAAAATGCAGCATTTTAAACTAATAATGATACATTAAAAACTAAGGCATGTATAAATGAATAACTTGAATATCCGACCTAGCATGTGAAATCTAAGAACTAAAGAAATACAAATCTAGGGTTCTGAAATTTATGCGATAATTTGAGTTATAACTTTACAATCTGATTTGGAACATATTTACAATATTCATTAAGTTCTATCAAAGTTCTAGAAATCGTAGGTTTAATGATGATAAGAGAATTAAGAATCTCACTTAAAACTAGGGATCCAATCGGTTAAAGGAACCCACTAGTGAAATTTGACATACCTGGTCATCCGTGGCTCTTGTTATAGAGTGGGTAAATGGGGTGTCGATCGACGGTCACTAACTATGGACCATAGTCCTACGTACGGATCGTAGGTCTGTCCGTTAATTGACTTAACAAAAGTTTACTGGACTGAGATTTTTGGGGTTTCTGACTCCATTGAAGGATGTGCAAGACAGACCATGGGTCAGTCTACGATCTATCGATGACCCCGTTGGTCACACCTGCAAATTTTTCTTAATAGCTGGTTTTTGGTCTGTTTTAGATACGGGGCGTTACATTCTCCGCCTTGGGAACATTCATCCTCGAATGAAGACTAAACTAGCTGGAATATTTGGAGAGAGCTGTCAACCCTACTACTAAACACTGAGAATTGAGTTTCTAACTGAATTGTTTTCCGAGTACATGAAAATATGCTGAAAATGCAAGTACAAACAGAGAGAACATGATTGTAAGACTGAATTCATGCATGAATGACTTGAAAATTGAACAAGAACTATTACCTTAAGCTGGAGTGGAATACTAAAGGAAAGAGTTGAGGATACTTGGCTTTCATGGCTGCTTCTTCTTCCCAAGTACCTCCCTCTACGGACTGACTCCTCCACAAAACCTTGATTGAAGTGAATTCTTAGTTTATCAACCTTCTAACTTGACGGTGAAGAATCTCAACTTGTATATCTTTACAAGAAAGATTATCTTTCACTGTCATACTCTCTAATGGCACTATAGAGTCTGGATCACCCACACATTTCTTCAACAATGAGATGTGGAAGACCGTATGCACTGATGCTAATTCTACTGGAAAATCTAACTCATATAACACATTGCCAACCCTTTTAATGATCTAGAAGGTACTACATATCTAGGACTGAACTTCCTTTTCTTTCCAAATCTCATCACCTTTTCATAGGATAGACTTGCGGAAAAACCCAATTATCAAATTTGAACTTTAGTTCCCTTCTCCTAACATCTGCATAAGATTTCTAACGAATTTGGGTCGTCTTAAGTTTATCTATAATGAGTTGAACTTTCTGCATAGCATTAATGACTTAATATTAATGAGTTGAACTTTCTGCATAGCATTAATGACTTAATCTGGACCTATCAAGGTTGTTTCACCCATTTCAAACCAACAAATAGGAGATCTACATCTACGCCCATATAAAGCCTTATATGGGGCCATCTGAATGCTTGAATGATAGCTATTGTTGTAGGCGAACTCAATAAGAGGAAGGTGATCATCCTAACTACCCTTGAAATCTATACCACAAGATCTAAACATATCCTTTAAGGTCTAAATGGTATGTTCTGCATGTCCATCCTTCTGCGGATGAAATGTTGTTCTAAGTTTAACTTTAATACCAAGACCCTCCTGAAATGACTTCCAAAAATGAGAGGTAAAATAAGGACCTCTATCTTAGATGATAGACAAAGGAACCCCATGTAACCTCAAAATCTCATTAATGTAAATCTTGACATTCTTCTGTCGAATCTGTAGTTTTGACCGCCAAAAAGCGAGAAGACTTAGTCATCCTATCAACTATCACCCAAATGTAGTCATGTTGTCTGCCAGCATGCGATAATCGTATGACGAAGCCCGTATTGATCACATCCCACTTCCAAGTAGGAATATTGATCTCTTGAGTCATAACCCCTATTTTCTGATGTTCTACCTTGACTTGTTGGCAATTGGGGAACTTACTCACAAAATTTTCTATATCCCTCTTCATTCCATTCCACATATAAACTTCTCGGAGATCGCGGTACATCTTAGTGGAACCTGAATGAATAGAATACCTTGATTTATGGGCTTGTGCAAGAATATGTTGTCTCAACTCGCCCACATCAGGAACACACAATCTACCCTGGTAGCGAAATACACCATCTCCCCCTTGGGAGAAAACCTCAACCCTTTGATTATGGAATGAACCCTTAAGTTCAAGCAAGATTTGATCAATCTCTCATTTTTCCTTAACCTCCACTACCAAAGAAGATTCTGCCCCATTCTTAACTGTTACAACATTGTCTAATATGCTCCGAAGGCAAACTCTCAAGGTATCAAGCCTGTGAACAACCTTCACTAGCACATTCCTTTTTTCTTAACATGAGATACACTACCAATAAATAATCTACTAAGAGAATATGCTACTACATTCGCCTTACAAGGATGGTAATGCACACTCATATAATAATCCTTCATGAACTCAAACATCTCCTCTAGCGAAGATTCAACTCCTTCAGGGTGAACACATACTAAAGGCTCTTATGGTTAGTGAACACATCTACATGAACACCATGCAAGTAGTGTCTCCATATCTTGAGTGCAAAAACCACTGCTGCAAGCTTTAGGTCATCAGTTAAATAGTTATTCTCATGCACCTTAAGTTGTTTAGAAGCATAAGCTATAACCTTATCTCGTTACATCAACAAACAACCAAGGCCAACTCTAGATGTATCGCAATAGATCACATTACAAACTGAACCCTCTAGCAGAGTCAAGACAGGAGCTGTAGTCAATCTAACTTTCAATTTTGCAAAGCTTTTGTCACAATCATCTGACTATTGGAACTTGACCATCTTCTGAGTCAACCTAGTAAATGGTGAGGCTGTGAATGAAAATCCATCCACTAACTTTTTGTAATAACCCGTTAGACCTAAGAATCATATGATATTTGTAGCAGAGGAAGGTCTTGTCCATTGTTTCACTGCTTCTATATTCTGCGAATCCACTCAGATCCCATCGCTAGATATAGTGTGACCAATAAGCAATGGATTGCAACCAGAACTCACATTTACTAAACTTAGTGAATAATTGGCGATCGTTGAGAGTCGGAGAACAACACTTAAATGACTTGTATGTAGTTCCTCATTATTATAGTAGATAAGGATATCATCTATAAAGACGATAATGAACAAGTCCAAGTATTGTTTGAACAATTTTTTCAGCAAATCCATGAAAGTTGTAGGAGCATTGGTTAGTCTAAATGACATAACTAGAAAGTCATAATGACTATACCGAGTTCTGAAGGATATTTTAGAATGTCACTATCTCGGTATTTGAGTGGATGATAACCCGATCTAAGGTATACTTTGAGAAATGGCTAGCACCCTGAAGTTGGTCAAAGAACTCATCAATCATGGGGATGGGATACTTATTCTTTATTGTGACCTTGTTCAACTGTCTATAGTCCATGCACATTCTGAGAGAACCATCTTTAATCTATACAAACAACACTAGTTCTCCCAATGGTGAAATACGGGTTCTGATGAATCCCTTATGTAGAAGGTCTTTCAACTGCTCTTTCAATTCTTTAAGCTCTGTTGGAGCCATTTTGTAAGAAGGAATAGAAATAGGCTGGGTATCTGGTAGGAGATCAATTATAAAGTTGATTTCCCTGTAGGGAGGGACTCCTAAAAGATCTTCTAGAAACACATCTAGAAACTCACAAACTATGGAACTGACTCAAGAGTTCGGGCTTCAGATCTACAATCCTTAACCTGAACTAAATGATAGAGATAACCCTTATAGATCATATGTCTGGCCTCAAGGTAAGAAATAAATCGACCCATAGGCGCTAAACTACTACCCTTCCATTCTAAGATTGGTTTGTCTTGAAACAGAAAACAAACAATCGTAGTTCTACAATTGACTGAGGCATAAGCTGAGTGTAACCAATCCATTCCTATAATGACATCGATGTATACCATTTCTAACTCTAGTACATCTACTTAAATGAATTTCTGAGAAACTATGACAGGGAAATTTATATATACCCGTCTAGCTATAATTGGGTCACCAACTGAAGTAGCGACTGAGAAAGGTTCTAAGAGAGTTTTTGGACTGACATTGAATTGGAATGCTACATAAGGAGTTACAATAGAAAGAGTAGCCCCTGGATCTAACAATGTATAAACATCAAGGTCAAACACTTGTAACGTACCAGTGACTAAATTAGGAGAACGAACTTGATCCTGTCAAGACTGAAGAGAATACAACTTATTGTGGCGCTGACCGCAACCTTTATCAGATGAGTTACCCTGCTCAGTCGGGCAACTTGGTTGTGATTCTAAAGTTGTGGAATGAGCTCTACCACTATCACCTCCCTGATTTTGTCTAGATGGACAATCCCACAACCTATGACCAGACAGACCATACCCAAAACACACTCCCTTTTCTGCAAGGCACTCGCCTTGATGATTCTTACCACAGATAGGGCAAGTGGGTTAAGTCTTGGTGCCTTAAACACTTCCTTGATATTTTTAGCCTGGTGCTCTTCCTCTATTAATACCTGTTTTTTGAGAATGGAACACTAGCTGATGAAGGGGCTAGAGATGAAAACTTCTGCTAAATCTGCAAGAGATTTCCACCACCCAATTTCTAGTGAGAATAGTCACAGTTAGCAGTCCTAGCCTTCTTATTCTCGTAAGCCTATTCCTTAAGCTTATCACCCTTAACCTACTGAGCATGACTCATAAGACTAAATATGTTCATACTCCAGGTAACATAGAATTTCTACACTGAGTTTTCACCAAATCCAACACTGCGTACAAGATTTTATTCATCTGAGCCCTGGAGTCAGCAAGCATGTGAGGAGCATACCAGAATTATTGGTTAAACTTCAACACATACTTTTGGACTGTCATGCTTCCCTGCCTCAAGTTCATGGATTCCCGAGCCTTTGCCTTTCTCAACTCTTTTGAGAAAAACCTATTGAGAAAAGTCTCACTTAAGCAATCCCAAATGATAAGAGTTGCATTTGAACCCCTATTCTCCTTCTAAAGAGTTTACCAAATATGAACAATATCCTTCAACTGGTATGATGCCAACACAACCGACCATTCCCAGTGACTTGCATTACCTGAAAGATATTCCTTATCTCATTAAAGATATTTTGAGGATCCTAATTATACAGTGATACTAAGAACTCAGGAGGATTCATCCTAACAAACTTACAGACCTTGCTGCTGCTAATCCACAATTTTCATTCACATTAGCATGAACCCGATTGTTCTGGTTAGTCATACTCTGACCCTACATCTGTATGGTATTCCCGAACTCAGTATTGGAGACTTCTTGTTTTGGGACTGGAGGACCTACGTTTGCATTCTAGGCGTTCGTATTCCTAGAGCATTATTCCTATGAGGAAGCATGATCTGAAACGTAGAATGTCAATTTAGAATGGAATAAGATCATAGCTTACGCACGATAAGAGTAACAAGAAAGTGAACTTTTTCTCAACACTTTGTAGCCTCACTTTCATTAGATGTGGTGCACTTCATACCCATATAAAGGACTCTACTTAGTGTGTCTTTTCAGACATCCAAGGACACTTAAACCTAGTGCTCTGATACCAAGTTTGTCATGCCCTGAGCTACTATCGAGATGCGGTCATGGAACCTAGGACCATAAGTGATCCCAAGCTAACCCTGATGGCCTTATAATGAGCATACTAAAGATATAAATTGATGCGGAAGCTAAATCATAATTTATAATGAAAAAGATGGGGAATACCCATATGCTAAAACTGATATAATATGAAGACTAACGAGTTTAATATAATCAAGTTACTAACTCAACACTAAGTGAAATCTAACTAATGGCTGTGAAACAGAAGTATGTAAACTGGGACTTAGAAATACTAGGACAAGCCCCAACTAAATCTAAGCAAAAGTTAACCTAAACGACCTAAGTGAAAAATAATGACTGTGTTCCTTGGAGAATGAGGACTCACAACCTGAATCTGGCTAAATAGAGATCGTAGAAAGAAATCAATCTAATGCGTTGATGTGGATGTTGAGAAATTGAACCTACATTACGAGAATATGTAGCGCACGTATGCGTCAATGCTTGAAAGGTACTGAGCATGTAGGATAGAATAAAACAAAAAAAAACATAATTGAACAAGCAAAAAACAAGTATAATATTCTTAATATAATATACTAAATTCCTGAGCTAACCCAATGCAATGACCTATTTATAACATGTTGAAACTGAATACTCAGTATACTGAGAAATGGTCAATGCAAGAGAGTCTGACTGAACTATGGGAGCTACTAATAGACGATAATAAAATCACGTGATCTAAATGTGGAGTCCGATATATACGCCCCATTGAGAGGACCCACTATTGCCTGCGAAAGGTATAAAGCATGCTGGCATGATAACTACCCTGATGCCCACAGAGGGGACTTACAACCTACTTGGCTAGTAGTTGTGGGACTAATTGGGTACAAGGAATCCTAGTCCAAGTAGGTATAATGATACTCCCAATGAATTTTGTAAATTAAATTATTATATCTAAATTTCGGTAAATACTGATAACTCAATACTAAACATGCAAACTGAGAATGCAACAATTAATATGGTAATTATGCATTTATTACTAAGACATGTATATCTAAAGTGTGTGAAATATATGACCTAGCATGTGTAATTCAAGAACTAAAGAAATACAAAGCTAGGGTCCTGAAATTCATGCGATAATTTGAGTAATAACTTTACAATTTGATTTGGAACATATATTCAATAAATTAATGAAGTTCTATCAAAGTTCTAGAAACCCTGGGTTTTATCATGATAAGAGAATCAACAATCTGAATAAAAACTAGGGACCCAATGCGTGAAAGGAACCCACTAGTGAAATTCCACCGACCTAGTGATGAAATTCACGGAAAAACACTTAGGTTTTAGGGCTGGAATTTCTGGAAATCTTTTGTGTTCTTGAACTTGGGTTCTTGAGCCTTTCTCCTTTTTTGCTTCTAATTTTTAACTTTTGATTTATGATTTTGACTTAGGTAAGTTCTTGGTATATATCTAGTCTTAAAAAGACTAAAATCAGATAATTTAGAGTAAAAATGACGTATCTTAGGGTTTAAACAATGTGGGAAAAGACCAAAAGAACCTTGAGTTAGTTGTTGTCGGACTAAACGACGGCCATGACAGGCAGTCCGTCATTTGATCGACTGTCCGTTGTTGGGTCTGTTGGTTGGGCCTATTCGATAGGCCTTTACTAGAATTGAAATAATATTTTACTCGTAGATCTGATTTTAGTAAGGTTGGTGTCTATGGAAAGATAATTCAATTATATATCTGTGGGAACATCATGGGACACCTAATCGATTTTGTGCTAAGAGTTATAACCATTTGAAGTTTACCTAACTATATTTCCCCCTTAACTATCTGCTAGTTCTCACCTACGGTCAGACCTACGGACCGTGGATCCATATACTGTCTGTGCTGGTCTTTCGTGGTTGTTGTCAGAGAGTGGGTGAATGGGGTGTCGATGGACAGTTACGGGCTATAGATCGTAGTCTGACCTACGAATGTAGGTTCGTCCTTCGATCATGACTTAACCAAATTTTCCTGGGCTGAGATTTTGGGGGTTTCTGAACCCATTTACAGATGTGCAAGACGAACCATGGTCAATCTACAGTCCATCGATGGCCCCTGCTGTTTTCATCTACAGATTTTCCTGAAAAGCTAGTTTTTGGCCTATTTTGGATACAGGGTGTTACAGAACCGGACCACACACAAGAAACACAAAGGCAACTAGTGATAGTATTCATAAAGGAAAAGCTAGGGTCCTTTCAAGTGGCAAAGTTGTGGGGGATCCAGCGAATTGGAATGTTGTGCGATACAATCACAAATTTTTCAAGAGGAACAACAGACTTCCTATAAATGTGGAGAACATATTACAAGCACTTAATCAAAAAGAGGAGATACAACTAGTTTAAGGCAAGGACAAAGTACAAGAGATGACTTTAAAATAGTGGGTTACAAAATCTTTTGGCGCAATGTTACTAACTCATGGTACCGACCAATCAGCAAGCTCGACAAAACGAGAAGTTTTAGAGAAAAATCAAGATGGACAAAACAAAGCGAAAGAAGAGGAAGACAAAGAAATTACTGATGGGGGAAAATCTTGACAAGATGATAGTCAGAAAGACGTCATAAATGGTGCCTATGAAGAGAAGGACAAAAATTCAAATGGGAACTATTCAGAGATATCTCTCTCTGCAAAACAAAAAGGCTTAGATGATATACAATAATTAGTAGACAATGGTGAGGAACAAGAAAAAGAAAAACCCGAGAATTATTCTTTTACTAATTTAATATTTGAGATCAGCCATGACAAAGACAATTCCAATGGAGAAAGACAGTGTGTAGATGATAATAATGATGAGAAAGAATTCGGCTTGAACACCAAATTCAATACACAAATGCAACACCTTATTCAAAGGTACAAAGCTAGAAAAATTGAGCATGAACAACACAACAAAGTAAAAGCCAAGATTCAAAACACATATATTAAAATCGTTGACTTTTTTAGTCTATCCGAGTTTATAGTAAGCTTGTGATGGTAGTTTCAGTTCATAGGGTTGTAGTTTGTAGTAGTTATGATTGTAGAATTTTTTTTGCAGTTGGTAACTTAGTAGGATATTTTATCTTTAACTGTTTAACAATTGTTAAGCTATCATTTACGTTGGTTCCCATCGATCTGCACTTAGTCGTTGTAACTCACTTGTAAAAAGAGATTTTGCAACAATACAACTAAAGAGGCACTTGCTTGATACGTCTTTTGATTATTCTCTGTCTTTCTACTAGATATTTTATAACATTTGGCATTAGAGCTGGAAATAGAGTTTCTGATATCGATTGTAAGTTGAGAGTTTTTCTTTTTGCAGTATTATTGTTGTAGCAAAGAAACTATGGCCTCTGAAAATTTTGTTCAGCCTGCTATTCCAAGCTTTGATGGTCATTACGACCATTAGAGAATGCGTAAGGAGAGTTTTCTTAGGTCCAATGAATTCTAGGTAGTTGTTAGTACTGGCGTGCAAGAGCCAGCAGCTGGCACCACCTTGACGGACGTACAAAAGACACAGTTGGACAGTTTAGGTTGAAATATCTTAAGGCAAAGAATTATATTTTCCAAGATATTGATCTCTTATATTGGAGACTATTCTTTGCAAATATATTTTTAAACAATATGAAACTCCATGAAGAAGAATCATCAAGGAACAACAAAGGCAAAAAAAAACCTTATTGCAAACACTTTATGCTGATTTTGAGACATTACAAATAAAGATTGGCGAATCAATTTCAGATTATTTCTCAAGGACTATGGCAATAACATTTAAGATGCGGATTCATGGCGAAAAGATGAAAGATGTCACATTTATAGAAAATATTCTTCGCTCCATGACATCAAAATTCAACTATGTTGTTTGTTCAATCGAGGAATAGAAATATATTGATGAATTGCAGAGCTTACTATTAATTTATAAGCAGAAAATGAATCGACAAAGTAGCTAGGAACAAGGTCTTCAAGTCTTTTCTAACTATAAAACTTCTAAAGGTGGTAGTCGCTGAAGAGGAAGAGGGAGAGGAAACAAATCTTGTGGTGGGAGGCACTCGCACCAGAAATTTGAAGAAAAATCTTCGAATTCTCAAGGAAGGAGAGGAATCTTTGACAACAACAATAATTCAGGTGAACATAAGCTGAAGTCAAATGACAAGTCCTTGATTGAACGCTACAGATGTCACATGTATAGCCATTATAAATCAGAATGTTGAACTAACTTGAATGGAGACGGTGGACGACAGTCTAATTTTGCAGAAAAGAAAGAAGAAATCTCTCTATTAATGTCCTATAAAGAGAAAGCACAAGCGACGAAGGAAATTCAGCAGAATATATTGTACTTAGACAAGGGTTGCAACAATCATATGTGCGGAAACAAGTCATCTTTCTCCATAATTGATGAGTCATATCGAGATTTTGTGTAGTTCGAAAATGATGCAAAAGTTGCAGTCACACGAAAAGGATAGCAAACTATTAAAGAGATATTCCTCAAATAATCTTTGATGTACTTTATGTTCCAAAGTTAACGTCAAATCTTTTTAGTGTTGGTCAGTTGCAAAAGAAATGATATGAGAATGTCAATATAAATGGATTTTGTCAGATTCCAGATGACAATATGGGCTTAATTTCTCAAGTTAACATGACTCCAAACAGAATATTTCATCTCTATGTCAATAATATACAACAATCATGCTTCTTAACAAAACAAGGATATGATGCTTCGTAGTGGAATTTTCGTTTTGGCCATCTTAATTTTGTTGTATTAAAGACTTTTCAACAGAAGAATATGGTGATTGATCTTCCTTAAATTTCAGCTCCATCTGAAATTTGTGAAGAGTGTGTTGCTAGCAAGCAGACTCGCAACACTTCTCCAAAAATGGGGTTCATGGAGAGTAAAGAATGCACTGGAACTTGTCCATTACGATATTTTCGGACCAATAACACCATCTTCTAATGGAGGTAAAAGATGTATAATCACTTCATTGATGATTTTACTTTGAAAAGTTGGGTATACTTTTTGCAGGTGAAATGTGAAGCCCTCAATGCTTTTAAAATCTTCAAAGTGCTTGTTGAAAAAAAGATCTGTAGCCCAATTAAAGTCCTGATTTCAAATCGTAGGGGAGAATATAAATCACATGAATTTTCAAGTTTTGTTAGAATCATGGAATCAAAAGGAAACGTACAACAGCCTACTCGCCGCAACAAAAAAGAGTATGTGATAGGAAAAACAACACTATCATGACATGGTGAGGAGTATTTGACAAGCAGCGGTGTTTAAAAAAGCTTTTGGCCTGAATCAGTCGATTGGACTATTCATATCCTGAACCGATGCCTTACATTTGCAATCAAATACACGACTCTGGAGGAAGCATGGAGCGGACAACGACAAACCTTAGATCTTTTCACAATTATTGGGTGCATAGCATATGTATATATTCCTGATCAAAAGAGAATAAAGCTGGACGACAAGGGAGAAAAATGTATTTTGCTCGGTGTAAGTGATCAATCAAAAGCCTACAAGCTTTATAATCCTAAAACTAAGAAAATATTAGTTAGACGAGAAGTCGTCTTTGATGAAAATCAGTTTTGGTCTTGGAAAAAAATGCCATGGGAGAAAAAATTCTAATATGTCTTGATGAAGAAAATGGTGAAGAATCAATTCAGCCTCAACAAACAGTTCAAGCAGTAGTAGAACCTGAAAATGCAGAAAATAGAAACAAACAGTTCAAGCAGTAGTAGAACCTGAAAATGCAGAAAATAGAAATCTTGGGAGCTCTGAACTTCTCCTATTATGAAGGAGCAGAGAAAAACTATTGTTGATTCACGTGCCCCTCGTGCTCTAAGAAGTATAGCATGGATGAAAGAGGATCAATGGATCACATATGTGGCTTGAATCTTACAAAGGATCTAGCAGGAAATAGGATCAATGACAATTTTTTCAAACAAATTCTGGGAAGTCTGATTTATTTGACAGAAATAAGGCTGGACATCAGACATGTTGTAAGTCTTATTAGTAGATTCATGGAGAATCCAAAAAAATTGCATCTTTTGGCTGCAAAAAGGATCCTTCGATAATTAAAATGTACTGTCAACTTTGGGTTGTTCTAAAAAAAGGACGAAAATACAGAACAGATTGACTTTTCTGATAGTGATTATGTTGGATCTAGATGATTGGATGAGTACTACATATTATGTGTTTATGCTGAGTTCAGGTCCTCATGTTCATAAAAAAAACAGCCAATTGTCACTTTAATGAAAGGTTTCAATTTTAAGAGATCGCACTAAAGAAAGAGTAATTGATCTTGTCTATTGCAGAAGTGAAGAATAGGTCGCTGACATTTTCACAAAATTCGTCAAACATGCATCATTCGTGAAGCTTAGGAAATTAGTAAGACTCTGTATTTATGTGTAAGAAACTGCTGGGAATTAAACTGAATGTTCGAGAACATCAGTTTAAGAGAGGAAATATTAAAATACGTGACTTTGTTTGCTTCTATACTTGTTTATAGGAGCTTGTTGGCAATAAGTTTCTATTCATAGGTGTAGTTCAGATAGTAGAGTTTGATTCGCAGTAGGTAACTATATAGAATATATTATCTTCAACTTTTCAGCAATTGTTAAGCTACTAGTAACGTTTGTTCCTATTTTTCTGCACTTAGTCGTTGTAACTCACTTGTATAAAGAGAGCTTACATCATTATAATAAAGACACACTTTCTCGATACATATTTTTATTATTCTCTGTGTTGCTACTGAATACTTTATAAAACAAACAACAGGAGAAAATGAGAATATCTTGTGATTTTGGTGAATACACATTCCCCAAACATAATTTACATGATATAATTACATACAAGATGGGAGATACAAACTTGAAAGACTCGGAGGAGGTTAAGCTGACTGAAAATTTCTATTCTGATTTAAATGAAGGAGATCTGTCACCAAGAGCTATTAAAGATACTATGTTTGGAAGGAAAGGAAATAAACAGGGACATTGAGATACAACACAACAAGTAATGGTGCAAGCAAAGAGAAAGGTCATATCCTTTTTTGCAATATGACAAAGAAGGCAATCATTTAGAATATAAGATTAGAGAGGACAGAAAATTCCTTTCAAAGGGTGAAAATGTTAAATAATCATCACAATTTTGCTTTTGTTGCATTATTGGCGCCTCTTCAAGCAGTTAGACACATTAACAAGTATAGAAAATGATTAAGAATGCCCTTGGAGTTTCATAATAACAGTGGAAAGATATGGTTATATATCAATCATGGATTTGCTGTTTCAGTGATGAGTAATTCGGATCAGCAGCTCACTATTTTGATAAAAAAAAACCAATCTAATGGTTTATTTTATTGTTCTAATGTTATGAATATAAGAATAAATGAAAAATATAAATGATATCCAAGTGATTCAAGATTTGGATTCCCGTGCCCAAACTTCTTTATTGATACATAAGTCATACATGAGTAAAATATCCAAGAGTAATGTAATCTACTTATATATAACATCAAGATCTTGGCACCTAACAATATACATGAGTCTTGTAATACATAATCTGAGGAAAGTAAGAATCACTTAGCTGACTATGAACGAAGCCCCATGACTTATATGTATAGACACATAAGTCTAACATACGTTCAAAAATAAGTGAACCTAAGATGTACGTAATGAAATGGTGAATTTTAGGAGGGTTAAGTACGAGTGTAAGATACAGTGAATGGCCAAGTGCATTGACATATGATGGGATAAACTATGAAATGAAGGAATGAACATTTAAATAATAAGAGGTGAGTAACTATGAAAAACAAAGGTGCTAATAATGAAGAATGTGGTGACAATCATTATGTGAGGATAATGTATATGATAAGAGCAATCTCAAATGAGCCTAAGTAAATGTTACCAATACGTACTAACCTATGAGATTGCAAGATAATGAAGAGACCAGTCTCTATGAAACCTCTAATGAAAATATTGAATTTAAATCACCTAATGCTAATGATGAGGTGAAAAATCGTCAAATGAGCTATGTTGTCCTCATAATAGAAGCCAGCTTCCATAATGTATGAGTTTAATGTAATGGAGCTATATACTGAGCAGCGATAGGCAAGCTATTAGCGGTGATGCCTCCTTTTGAGAATGGCGAAGGTTCACGTAACTCTCATGAGATGAGACTGTCTGGCTTGCCGAGTATGGGTCTCCATACATCTCCTAGTCTTTGAACTTATACTTCCAATATAGGGATCTGGCAGGGTTAAATTTCCACATACGCTAGCATGTTATTGAGTCACTTTGGACGATGATTCCACTTATTTTCGGTGTGGGGGAGACACTGGATTACATGATGCTCACATTATCTATGTCGGTTAAAGTTAAAGTTCCCAATGAATGAATGAGGTTAGCCTCAAATGAATCATATAAAGATATGAATTATAACAAAGGTGTTAGGATAGGATAATCAAGAGGTGAGCTAGATTCAGGTAATGACATCAGGTTATCCTTATCATTGCACAGCAAACCTAATGAAAGTCTTAAACTACATCCTCGATATAGTAGGTGTTCACACTGTCCTATGAATGAACTTAAATGAAGTACGTATGAATGAATGAAGCGAACTATGTGTTTGCTAAAGAAGGCTCCCTAGTTGAGGTCCCCTATATTGAGCCCTCATTTTGTAAAGTCTTAAGGTCAAGTCAATGATATAAAGGTATTATCGCATATGAATGAATAATATGAAATAAGCTATGTGTTATATTCTATGTTCTATAATATGTGTTAAATGATGATGTTATGTGTTGTGTGTAATACAATAATTATAATGATGCATGTCACTCTCATGGGATAACATTTCCAATCTCGATTTTGCAAGTCCACTGACTTGACTCCCAAAAATCATGTCGTTAGGAAAGAGTTATTCTTTTTCATGCATGTCCCTGGTGTGTGCTTTCATATACCAATACTTAGTACAAGTGTGTACTAATTCCATACAAACATCTACTTTTAGGTGCAGGCATAGGTGGGCGGTAGAGCTACAGATTCGTTGTCACAGCTATCCGGACGTCAACATTCATCCGGTGTTTGGTAGGTCCTCATGCTTTTGACGATGCTACTATTTTACATTCTAGCGTAGTTTTAGAGTTGAGATAGTGGAGCATGTTCCACTAGCGTTTCTGTCATGTTTTGGTTTAGACTTTGTATTGGTGCTATTTTGGCCATTATAGAATTAATACTTAATGAATTATTTCTTTGAGTTGCTTTTCTCTTAAATGTTAGATGGTTGATGATGAACGATTATGAAATGTTAAGAATCTTTACCAAGTATGTTTAAAGAATCAAAAGTTTTAAATTTTCTTCTAAAATAACCTATGTAAAGTAAAGATGAGGTAAGTAGGCTTGTTTGCGACCTCTGAGAGGTCAACGACGCCAGTCGCATCTAGGGTCTAGATTCCAATCGTGACAAAGTTTGTATCAGATCACTAGGTCAAAATTCCGAGAATAATGAGTTAACATCAACCACATTGAGTAGTTTCTAAGTCGTGGTAGTGAAGTGCACCACTATCCTGGATTAGAGACTTCATGATGCATAGTACAAAATTTCCCTTCTTCTGATCTTATCGTTCTTTTCCTAATGTCTGAATTTTTGGTGTTATGAACGCGTCTAACATTGATCCTTGTTTTAAGAGAATGAACACTTGGAGAACTAAGGGTTTGAGGAGAGGACGAGCAACATCTAGGGGAAATCAGAGTCTACCCTAGGCTTCAGCTGAAGGAGTGGCCATGCCGGTTAACCCAGCTGGGTTGACTGATGCTGAGGCGAGGGTATATCTAGACCAGATGGCACAGGCGATCACGATACAGACTCGGGCTATGACTGCCAAATTAAACCGGCAGGATGTTCAGAGGGAGAACCCACCGGTTCGTAGCATGGCTGACAAACTGCGAGATTTCACGAGGATAAATCCTCTTATTCACAGGGGATAAGACTTCAGAGGATCCTCAAGCTTTTATAGACGAGGTACATAATATCCTGGTGACTATAGGGTCCACTTATATTGAGAAGGCTGAGCTGGCTTTCTACCAGCTCAAGGATGTGGCGCAGACTTGGTGCAAGATGTGTCAAAATAGTCGTGTCTTAGGTGGAGTGCCAGTAACCTGGGAGCTATTCAAGACAACATTTCTAGAGAGATTCTTCCCCAGTTAGATGAGGGGGACTAAGGTTGAGGAGTTCATCAACCTTAAAAAAGGCTCTATGATAGTCTGGGAGTATTCCCTGAAGTTTGTGAAGTTATCAAGGTATGTTATTTTTCCTAATATTTAATAGCAAGAATGGGGAGAATAGTGAACTATGTTGAAATCATCCAGGTATGCTTCTTGCCTTGTTTCTAACAGAAGGGATGAGATGAGTAGGTTCCTCACAGGAATCAATAGAAACCTGGAGGAGGAGTGTCGGTTTACGATGCTACATGATAATATGGACCTTTCCAGGTTAATAGTGCATGTCGAGCAGGTACATGACAGCCGCAAGGGGAGAGGTGTTCATGATGTTAGGAGGCCTAGGTCTCAAGATGGGGCAGGTCCCATCCATGGAGGCCATAGAAATAATTTTTGGCGTCCGTGAGCACCCCAGATTCAAGAAGGGGCAACAGAGTTCTTGGAATTCTAACACTCGGAGGAATACGAAACCTAGAGGAGGCAGAACTGAGCTCAAGAGGGGAAATGGAGGTGATATGCAGCGTTATAAGAAGAACTGTGCTAAGTGTGGCCGAGCTCATAGTGGAGAGTGCAGACATGTGGTAAGAGTAGGCACATGGTCAAAGACTGTCCACAGAAAAGAGGTCAGGCTAGAGGTAATGCTCATCCTAGGCCTAAGCCACAGAGTGCAGCAGCAGCCGAGCCTCCCAAGAGGAACAGATTCTATGACCTGAAGGGCTGGGAGGAGAAGGAGAAGTCCACTTATGTGGTCAGATGTATGCTGCAAGTATTCTTAACTTTATTCTTTACTCGATCAAAGGTCTACGCTTTCCTTTGTGACTCCTCAGCTTGACCTTACTTTCGAAATACTACCTGAATTTCTGCATGATCCTATAGTGGTTAGTACGCCTTTAGAAGAAAATGTAAGAACCTAAAAGGGTATCAAGATCTCCCAATAGGTTGTAAGTGGTAAGTACTATTTTGTGCAAACATGATTTTAGTTACCATGCATATTTAGATATTAATTCTTGGCATGACTTGCTTCACGTTGTTAGGCTTGCTTGGATCTGTCGTAGTAGAGTGGTGAGTTCGCTTCCTGATAAGAAGAGTTAGTTCTGGGGGGGTAAAATTTGAGTCATCTAATCGCTTGATTTCATCTTAAAGGCTAATAAAATGATGTCAAGGGGTATTAGGTCCTCCTGTGTTTTTAATGATTTAAGTCATGACATTGCTTCCAGAGACTCATGAATCGTAGTGAAATGGTTCATAGATGTGGCTTCTCTGAATATTTTCTTCTGAATCCCTTCCCCTTCGAGAGATGACTTTGGTATCGCTTAGAACCCGATACTAACCCAATCTCATTCCTTTCCCAGAATGGCTCCAGCATAACTCAAGGTAGTTGAATTTGTAGTTAAAAGATCTCACGGATATGTTTTCATTCGGCCGAGCATATCCCCATATGGTCACTCCAGTTGTTTGTTTGTAAAGAATAAAGATCGACCCTTAGATGTTAATCGATTTATCGATAGCTCAACAAATTCACTATAAGAAAAAGTATCCACTTCCCCAAGATTTTGATGTTTGTTGAATCAGCTCCAAGGGTTTAGTTTCTTTTGTAAAATTGATCTTCGTTTAGGGTATCCATCAGTTTAGGAGTTAGGGAGGAGATGGCCCCACAAACGACTATTCGTACCTATTACGGTCGATTTAAGTTGTCTTGTTATTTCGTTTTGTCTCACGAATGCACTTATTCATTTATTGATCTCATGACAAATTCTTCTGTGAATACCTTTAACTCTTTTCATCATAGTCTTCATCTGATGACATTCTCATCTACTCTAGACCACGAGGACATCAACAACATTTGAGCTAACCTTGCCGGTAACTTAGACAACATCACTTGTATGCCAAATTCATCAAGTGTGAATTCTCGCTGAGATCAGTGACCTTCTTGGGCCATGTTGTGTCCGATTATTGTGTAAAATTGAACCCCAGGAAGACTGAAGTTGTTAAGAACTTGCCAAAGCCTATAACTCCCACCGATATCCGTAGCTTTTGGGGATTGACTAGTTACTACTACAGGTTTTTGGAGGGCTTTTTTTCAATCGTTGTCCCGCTTACAGCTTTGACGAAGAAGAAATCCAAGTTTGAATAGCGAAGACTTGTGAGAAGAGTTTCCAGGAGCTCAAGGACAGACTCACTTCAGCCCCGGTGCTTACACTTCCTAAGAGTGGCGAGAAATACATTGTCTATTGTAGCATCTATGGTTGGTTTAGGGATCTGTTGTTATGCGGACTTGTAAGGTGGAGCCATGCATTCCCAGACAGCTCAAGGTTCAGGAAAAGAATTATCCCACTCATTACTTGGATTTGGCCTACTGTGGGTGTTTGCAGTGAATGTTGTGGAGGCATTATCTAGTATGGAGTGCCTGTGGATGTGGTTCAGGGATCATAAGAGGTCTCCAGTAACGTGTTCACACATAGGGAGTTAAATCTACCCATCAGCGTAGATTGTTGGATTGTAAGGATTATGACATGAATGTGCAACTACAATCCAGGTAAGGCTAATGTTGTGTGATGCTTTAGCAGGAATGAGCATGGAAGTACAACCCCACATTGAGGACGAGAGAAGGAGTCAGCAAAGAGGTACACAGACTGGCCCGACTTGGTGTTTGGTTTGTTGACTCTCAAGTGGGGTGTTTTCACAGTTCACCCTAGTTTTTGAATCATCCCTGATAGTTGAAAGTCAATCAAGGCAGGCATATGATCCTTGTTATGGAGATGAAAGACTCAGTGTTTTTAAAAAAGAATGAGTCTTTCGCTTTGGGGGATAATGGCATACTTAGATAAAAAAATAGGTTGTGTTTACCAGGTGTGGATGATTTACGTACAAGGATTGTGGCAGAGTCCTCTGGTTGCAGATATTTCATACATCCAGGTTCCACCAAAATATATCATGATCTTAAGCAGATTTATTGGTGGGATGGCATGAAAAAGGACATCACAGAATATGTGACTAAGTGTCTTAATTGTCAGCAGGTTAAGGCATAGCATCTTAATCCTTGTGGTCTGCCTGAGATTATTGAGGTTCCTACTTGGTAGTGGGAGGCCATTAATATGGACTTCGTGGTTGGTCTTCCGAGGACTAGGAGGAGCATGACTCCATATGGGTTATTGTGGACAGATAGAGTAAGTCTGCCCACTTTATCCCTGTTAAGTTTACTTACAGAGTCGAGGATTATGCAAGACTCTCCACATTGATGAGATTGTGAGATGGCATGGGATTCGTTTGTCATTTCAGATAGAGGAGCTCAGTTTACTTCACATTTCTGGATATCTTTCCACAAAAGCTTGGGTACGCAGGTGAAACTTAGCACTGCCTTTCATCCTCAGACAGATGGGCAGGAAGAGCGCACTATTCAGACATTAAAGGACATGTTAGAGTGTGTGTGATTAACTTTAAGGTAAATGGGATGCGCATCTACGTTTGATAGAAATTCTCGTATATAATCTTATCATCTCCAACATGGGATTGCACCGTTTGAGGAATTGTGTGAGGACGTGTAATCTCTAGTTGGGTGGTTCTACCCATTTGGAGATAAGTGCCATTTTGGGTCTAGAGATCATCAATACACCTGAAGAAAGTTTAGTGAGTGATTATGGACATTTTGCTACTGCTTACAAGCCGACAAAAATAATATGCATACAAAGAAAGCTTCGCTCTTAGAATTTATTTTGGTGACCCAGGTTTACTTGAAGATAGCACCTATGAAGGTGTATGAGATTTCTTAGAAAAGGGAAGCTGAGTTCGAACGTATGTGTGTCCATATGGTAGATCTTACACAAGCTTGAGGGTGCGGTGGCCCTATGAGTTAGAATTGCTTGCTGAGCTATCTTCTTTCCATCGAGTATTTCATATCTTCTATGATGTCGATGAGAAGTGGCTAGGTGATCCAGCATCATTCCTCCCTGTTGAAGGTTTGGGTAGTTACGACCTTGTCTATGAGAGGTCTGTTGATATCTTACACAAGACAGGTCCAGCGTCTGAGGACAAGGTATATTGCCCCAGTGAAAGGTATTGGTGGAGAAAAACGACAGTTTTCCCCCATCTGTGTTGAGGGTGCTAAGATGGAGGCGAGGCCACATGAGATTCCAAGCTATCCCTCACTTTTCAGCTATGAGGTTAGACTTCCTACTCTAAGGGATGTTGTTTTTCTTATCTCTTTGTCGTATTTTTTGTTGCTATTGCTGACTATGCATAGCGATTTATTAATATTGATTGGCATTACGATGGTGTTCTTGTAGGTTAAGGTCATACTGGTCCTTTCCCGTATTAATTGAAATAAACTCAGATATTTATTGTTTTCAATCCATTTTGACTAAGTCTTGAATTTAGTCTCCTAATCTAATAACTCTCTCCTCTCTCTCACGTTCTCCATATCACCCTCTCACGTTGTTTCTGCTAAAACATTTCAAAACTAAAATACATCAAGAGTTATTCACACTTAAAAGAACTCACAAGAATTTTTAAGTAAACAACAAAGTAACACGACGTCAAGGCCAGAGAAATTTTGCTGTGTGTGAAGGTGTACGTTGAAGTAAATTGGGCGGGGTTGGGCGGAGTTTCCGGGCAGCAGCATCAAGCGTTGACACACTCGATTAAAAGACGTAGGGGTTTCTTCTCTCTTGGTTCCTTTGCCCAAGAGACCCCTTAAGGGTTCAAAATATTCATTAAGAAACTGGGTTGTTCCCCTTTGTAATGTCCGTGTCCATGAGCTTCCAATAAATTTTAAGTTGGGTATTATTGCTGGTAGATATAGGTGTATTTATTATTTTTGGGATGAATATGATTATGTTTTTGTACTTTGCATCATATGAAATGCTACATGTTTTTTTTTTGATCTATGTCCAATGCTTTATGTAAATAAGTACGTTACTGTGAATGAGGTTCTCTGTGTCATGCTCAAGAGTTTAATGTATTATGGTTTATATTTTTCTTGAATAAAATGAGGTAAGGCGTGAAGTTCCGATGAAATTTTTACGTGGCTTGATTAGGAGAAAGCTCTTGGCTAAACGAATCATGAACATGTACCTCAACACGTTATAATGAACGCATGAAGTATCCTAAGAACAAATGTGAAATTTGATGAAAAAGGTGCAGAAAAATCATGGTATAAATTTCCACAACCTGGATATAGGATTTATAAAGAATATGGAAATTTTTAGACGTCAAAGAAATTAAAAAAGTTATAATAAGTGAGGCCTACAGGGATCGAACCCTGGACCTCATTACAGCAGGCCTTAATAAAATAAATTGGAGCGTGTTAAGTGGGGTTCGAACTGGGGTCAGGGGCTCCAGCAAATTTCGCCAGAAATTTTTTTAAAAAAACTGAGTTGGGGATAACCGAACACGCGACCTAGGGGGAAGGAGGAGGAGGAAAAAAATTAATTAAGTAAATAAAAGGGAGGCGTGGGATTCGAACCCACGACATCTAGAAATGCCCGAATAAGGGAAAGAAATGAAGAAAAGAAAATGCGAGGCATGAGAATCGATCCCACGACCTCATGGTGGAAGAGTAGGCAAAATTTAGTTTTAAAAAAAAGTGAGTCTATGGGGATTCAATCCCACAACCTCACTGCCACTGTCCCCTATTAAATAAAATAAAGATGGATGGGTTGTGGGGGTCGAACCCACCACCTCACAGCCTCCTTCTCAACGAAAATTAAAAGAAAAACAAGGAGGTTGTGGTGTTCGAACCCACAACCTCCCTATTGTAGCAAATTTAATTCTAAAAATCAAAGGGGTTGTAGGGGCTCGAACCCCCAACCCTTCGGTAAGCTAATAGTAAAATTAAAATAGAAAATTAATCCCTTCATGTAAATATTGAGATTTAATTTAGAATTCTAATTAAAATATAAAATTTATTCTTTCATATAAATATTGAGATTTAATTTAGAATTCTAATTAAAATAGAAAATTAATTCTTTCATGTAAATGATGAGATTTAATTTAGAATTCTAATTAAAAAAGGAAATTAATTCTTTCATGTAAATATTAACATTTAAATTAGAATTCTAATTAAAATAGAAAATTAATTCTTTCATGTAAATGTTGAGATTTAATTTTGACTTCTAATAAAATAGAAAATTATTATTTCATCTAAATGTTGAGATTTAATTTAGAATTATAATTAAAATAGAAAATTTATCATTTCATGTAAATGTTGAGATTTAATTTAGAATTCTAATTAAAATAGAAATTTTTTATTTCATGTAAATGTTGAGATTTAATTTAGAGTTCTAATGTTATGAATATTAGAATAATTGAAAAATATAAATGATATCCAAGTGATTCAAGATTTGGATTCCCGTGCCAAACTTCGGTATTGATACATAAGTCATATGTGAGTAAAATATCAAAGAGTAATGTCATCTACTTAGATATAACATCAAGATCTTGGCACATATACAAGATACATGAGTCTTGTAATACATAATCTTAGGAAAGTAAGAATCACTTAGAGGACTATGAACGAAACCCCATGGCTTATATGTATAGACACATAAGTCTAACATACGTTCAAAAATAAGTGAATCTAAGATGTACGTAATGAAATGGTGAATTTTAGGATGGTTAAGTACTAGTGTAAGATACACTAAATGGACAAGTGCATTGACATATGATGGGATAAACTATAAAATTAAGGAATGAACATTTAAATAATAAGAGGTGAGTAACTATGAAAAACAAAGGTGCTAATAATAAAGAATGTGGTGACAATCATGATCCGAGGCTAATGTATATAATGAGAGCAATCTCAAATGATCCTAAGTAAATGTTACCAATATGTACTCACCAATGAAAGTGTATGATAATGAAGAGACCAATCTTTTTGAACAGTCTAATAAAAATATTGAGTTTAAAACACTTAATACTAATGATGAGATGAGAAATCATCTAATGAGCTATGTTGTCCTCATACTAGAAGCCAGCTTCCATAATGTATGAGTTCAATGTAATGCAGGTTTATAATTAGCACCTATAGGCTATCTATGAGAGGTGATGTCTTTTTTTTGAAGGGCGAAGGTTCACATAACTCTCATGAGATGAGACTGTGCGACTTACCGTGTATGGGTCTCCATACATCTACTAGTCTTTTAACCTATACTGCCAATATAGGGATCTGGCGGGGTTAAATTAGCCATATAATCTAGCATGTTATTGAGTCACTTTGGCTGGTAATTGCACCTCTTTTCGGTTTGGGGGAGACACTGGATTTCATGATTATCACATGATCTATGTCGGTTAATGTTAAAGTTCCCAATGAATTAATGAGGCCAACCTCAAATGAATCATATAAAGATATGAATTATAACAAAGGAGTTAGGATAGGACAATCAATAGGTGAGCTAGATTCAGGTAATGACATCAGGTTATTCCTAATCATTGCACAGCAAACCCGATGAAAGTCTTAAACTACATCCTCGGTATAGCTGGTGTTCACACTGTCCTATGAATGAACTTAAATGAAGTACGTATGAATAATGAAGCGGACTCTGTGTTTGCTAAAGAAGGCTCCCTAGTTGAGGTCCCATATGTTGACCCCTCATTTTGGAAAGTTTTAAGGTCAAGTCCATGATAACAAGCTATTATGGCATATGAATGAATAATATGAAAAAAACTATGTGTTATATGTTATGTGTTATTATATGTGATATATGAAGATGTTATGTGTTGTGTGCAATACAATAATTATAATTATGCATGTCACTCTCATGGCATAACTTTTCCAATCTCAATTTGGCAAGTCCACTAACTTGACTTCCAAAAATCATGTTGATAGGAAAGAGCTATTCTATCTCATGCATGTCCCTGGTGTGTGCTTGCATATACCCATACTTAGTACAAGTGTGTTCTAATTCCATACAAACATCTACTTTAAGGTGCAAGCACAAGTGGGCGGTATAGCTACAGTTTTGTTGTTGCAGCTATCCGGACGTCACCATTCATCCGGAGTTTGGTAGGTCCTCATGCTTTCGAGGATGGTATTGTTTTACATTCTAGCGTAGTTTTAAAGTTGAGCTAGTGGAGCATGTTCCACTAGCGTTTCTTTCTTGTTTTGGTTTCAGAATTTGTATTGGTGCTATTTTGGCCATTATACAATTAATACTTAATGAATTATTTTTTTCATTTGCTTATCTCATAAATGTTAGATGTGATGATGAACGATTATGAAATGTTAAGAATGTTTAGCAAGTATGTTTAAAGAATCAAAAGTTTCAAATTTTTTGCTAAAATTAACCTATGTAAAGTAAGGATGACTTAAGTAGGCTTGTTTGCGACCTCTAAGAGGTCAACGACGCCGGTCTAGTCTAGGGTCTAGATTTAAGTCATGACAAATAAATAGAAACATTTCAGATTTTTGAACTTCTAGACTGAGCATAAATCCTTTAAACAAAGAGGTTAGATTAAACTGAGATTATCATATATCTTTTAACCCTTTTTTAGACTTTAAAAGAAAGATCAAGAAAATTAAAAAGGCATTGACTATGTGGATTAGAAAGACATATGGGGATATTTTTCAACAACTTATCATTAGAAAGGAGATTACGAGAATTAAAGAAATTTTTTTTGAAGAAGACATTTCTAGTGAAAATAAAGATGTCATACAAAGAGCAAAAAATGAATATAATTGATATCTGCATTTTTAAGATCTTTTTTGGCAACAAAAGCTGGATATTATTTGTTTATTAATGGAGACAAAATAAGCAGATTTTTCCACAGTCTGGTGAGACAAAGAAGACATAAGGGGAGAGTAAGTAGAATTCAAAACTCATAGGGTGAAATGTTAGAAGAAGAAGAGGCTATTGCGAATGAAGAAGTAGAGCATTACCATAGACATTTTCAGCAGAAAGGTGATGTTAATAATTTTCTTTATTGTGTCACATCTCTGAATCTGTTTTTAAGGAAGAGAATACAACTTTGTGTGCTATCCCAATTTTTAGATGATGTGAAAAATACAACTTGAATCTAAGTACAACTTTCAGGAGTGCTGGGATATAGATAGTGGTGATATTATAATAATGGTGCAAGATTTTTTGCTAGAAATACCCTTCCGAAATATAGTACACATACTTATTTGATTTTCATACCAAAGAAGGAACATTTACAAACCTTTTATGATATAAGACCTATTATTTTGAGAAATTTTTTTAGCAAGATCCTATCAAGGATTATTCATGATAGGCTTGAATATATGTTACCTAAACAAATTTCTTCATATCAGTCTGGATTTATTAAAGGTAGAAGTATTATTGAAAATATTTTACAATCTCAAGAGTTGGTAATTGACATTACTAAAAGAAGGAAGCCTGCTAATGTTGTTATTAAATTGGACTTGGCTAAAGTTATATGATAGATTGTCTTGGTTTTTTCTAATAAATGTCTTGAGGAAGATATGCTTTGGCTCAAGATTTGTAGATATTATATGGAGACTTATTGCTAACAATTATTACTCATTCCTCATTAATGGTCAATCATACGGTTTCTTTCATCCTACAAGAGATGTGAAGCAAGCAGATCCTCTCTCCCACCTTATTTATTCTAGAAGTTGAGGTTCTATCTAGAGCTCTTAATTCTTTATTTGATGATCCTCATTGTGTGGGATATGGTTTTCCTAAATGTATTACAAAGTTGAATCATTTATCTTATGCAGATGATACTATTATATATGTATCAGCTAATGAGTACACTTTAGGATGAACAATGCATGTCTTAAATGAATATGAGCATCAATCTGGTTAGAACACGAACAAAGATAAAAACTTTTTTATATGCATCAAAATGTAGCAGCGAGAATTCAAATCTTAGTGGAGCAGTGTGTTGGATGAACATGGGTTCATTTCCTATATCACCTATACAGGCTAGAGAAAGAAACATTATGTAGAGCTGATTGGAAAAGTTAAATGTAAACTTCAGGGATGGAAAGGAAGGATGTTATCCTATGGTGGTAAAGAAGTTTACTTTCTAATATTTTTAAAAGCATCACTATTTATGCATTATCTGCTATCACCCCCCTTGTATGTGTGATCAAGAAATTATATATGATGTTTGCTAAATTCTTTTGGAGTAATAAGAAATCTGGTAGGAGTAAAAATTTGTAATACCCCGTAATTTTCATGACCTATACTAGTGATTCATATGTTGAATAATGATGTTTTAGACCTAAAATAAAAGTAGTAAACCTAATTAGGATGCATTAGAACAAAATTCCTGAAGGTTTGTGAGTGTCATGTGAAGTCTAAATCTTGTAAAAAGACATTAAAAAGGTTAAATTAGGTATATAGGTCTTAAACGTCCAAGTACAACCCCCCAAGTATCACTCTAGTGGTCCATGAAGGGACCCCATATTTTGCTGAGCAAGCTGCCAATAGGCAGCAATCAATTGCTCATGGACAGAGCCAGTCCACGTCGTGGACATGGCATACAATAGGCCAAATTTTTTGTCTGCGACTCAGACTTTCTAGTTCAAAAATTAATTTTGTAATTTTTTGCGGGAACTACTCTGCGACGCGGACATGTTTGCCAATGAAAATTTGAAATTTAGAATTCAAGTTTGACTTATTTAATAGGTAAAATTTAAGTGAGGGGTCTATTGGGTATTTTAGGGGAGGTTAATCTATAGATTTTAACTCATTTTCTCACTACAATTTCCCACAAAAATAAAATCCCCAAATCAAAACCTAAAACCTCTCAACTCTCTCTACATTCTCTCTCTATAAACCCTCCATTGAAGAAGCTTTAAAGGTTGAAGAAGAAGACCAAATTCTCCAAGGTTCTACTCAAATTTCGTTGATATTTATATTTAAGGTATGATTTCTCTAACTCTTGGTATTCTTTTCCCCAAGAGGTCCCTCGAAAATATGATTTCTCAATGAGCGACTTTCACATATAGAAAACATAAAATTCATATTTGTATGTTATGACAAAGCTTCAATAATTGATGTCCATAGCGAACATATATATGTATAATTCGCTATGCATATACAATTGAAGCAAAATGTATAAAATAAAGTGTATAAAATGAGAAAGAGAAAGAGACTTGGGAAGATAATTGTATAGAATGAACTATATAAAACAAACTCGATAATTATATGTATAAAGGACGATTATATACAATTTGAATTTGTATAAAACGATAAAGGAAGAAAGTCAAAAGAGGATTCGGAATGGAATATACAATTTGATCAAATTGTATAAACGAGAAAGAGAAAAATTATATACAATTTGAATTTGTATAAAATGAGAAAGACACAAAGACAAAGAGACTTGAGTAGGGAAGCACTTTTATTGTATAATTATAAGTGTATAACACGAACATATATGTATTTGCATGTGTATACATAATTTTCTCTCGCTTTATACAATTAGAAACAGTAGTTATACAATTATATTGTATAAAGAGAGAGACGAGCGAATGAAGCGAGCGAGAGAGGGAGAGTTGCGAGCGAGAGTATGAGATACAGAGGGATTGACAAACAGTTTGCTATGGAACACAAATAAATCAAACGGTATCTACTATATTTATTTTATATTATTAGTTTGTCATTCTATTTAATTATCCCTTTCTAAATCTCCCAAAATTATGATTTTCTTCCACACATGGGTGTTCATTGAAAAACAAAATTATGAATCAATAACGTTGAATTATGATAAGTTAATGTTGTTTAAGCATGTATTGATGGTTAATTGATGATTCCCTATGAGTTTTCCCTGGACTCATGTCTTTTCCTCAATTTAATGAAAACCTTGAATTGATATGTATATGTTGTTTAAGCATGTATTGATGTTTAATTGATGATCTCTTATGAGTTTTTCCTAGACCCGTGTATTTCCCTGAATTTCATGAAAACCTTGAATTGAAATGGTGAATTGTGAAAAGGATGAATATGTTGATTATCTACATTGATGTTCATTATGTAATTGCTTCTTGAATTTACCTTAATTATGAATTGGCTATGTGTTCTTTGGTAATTGATGTATGGAGGCACTGTAAGGGCAAGAAGGTATGAATGTTGATTCTTCTTTAATTCAATTATGAAGTATGAGTTACTTAGATTGTTATGCTTTTATGTCTAATGTGTGGTTTTTATGTTGATAGCAAATATTCCTCATCCTAAATCCTAGACTATTGAATTGGTTATGAAGTATTGCAGTATAATGTGGTACGATTATTATATGAATTAAAGTAGTTTCTAATGATAATAATGAACTGTTGAGTGAAAGGTTTACTCACTTGTATATGGTTTCTAAAGTAAAAGTGTAGTTCTCACTTATGAATACCTGTGATTTTGATGATGAGATGTTCACATAGGGGTCTAGAAGAGACTAATGTTATCTTGTATGATAAGTATGATGAATTACTAAAGGGATTAAATGCTTAGCACCGAAAGGCCCTGTAAATGAGATGGAGGTCTCACGTATAGCAATTCCGAACTCCCACATGGGTTTCTTCACATTTAGCAAGTTCGAATTCCCACGATATGTGTTGTTTCATGAGATGGAAACCTTACAAGGTTTCTTGTAACAATCTCCTTGAACCTTAACTATGTTCCCATATATGACTCTAGCTTAGTGAATTCACCTAGATAGATATGTACGAAAGGCTACACCTTAGGTAAGTGTTAAACCTCTGTTTTTAGTGTGGGAGTAGAACATCAGATCCCATGTAGATCACATGGTCTAATGTTAGTTATTGCACTTCTTTCCCTAATGTAAAAGTAAATGATCAAGTTAAGTGTCTGAACTAATAATAGGACTTGCCTTGAAGGTTTCTACACGGTGTAACAGAGGGTATAAGACTTTTCTTGCACATTGCACTTGTGGGATCCTAAGTGATGGTTCTAATTGTATTATTTATGATAATGATTATGATTATGATGATAATTTATGAGTAGTATTGATGTATTAGGCCTGTCATGATGAAATATGAGAATATGTTGTATGTATGAAGTGGGTTACCTAATCTGATACTTTGCTTTATATAGGGTTATGGGACTATATCTTTGGCATTGCAAAAGTATTGCTCAGGTGGTCTACATTTTTGTTGATATTATGTTAAATTGATTTATTATACTTATTATATGTGCATGTTGAGTTGAATTGATAGATATCATGATATTGACTTAAATGTACTTTCCTCATTCATTAATGATTTATATGAATAGAAGCCATACTTAGTACGTGTGATGTACTAACCCATATGTCTTCCCTTTTTTTCCCAAACATTTTAGGTTCGGGCCATTGCAGAGTTTGTGGACAATTGCAAGGAAGACTTGGACCTTTTCCCAAGTAATTGGTGAGTCCTCATGTCCGGGGATGTTGTCATGTTCCACTATAGCTATGATGTTGCTTATGTTTAGATACATTGTCTAAACGAGAGTCCTACGTAAGCTTCATATGCAAATAGTCTAAGTAAACTCCATATGTAGTATGTAAGAGGTCTATGTAAACATCAATATATAATATGTTTAACTATTTTGGAATTTTCACCTATGATGTGCTATGATGTATTCTAAGGGCTAGTCTTAGCCCTCTTTGAGGACGCCGCCGCCGGTGAAGACTAATGGGTACTTTGGTGTTAGGATCGAATTCACGCACACACTAGATGAATGAAGAACACAAGAACTTTCAAGAGAAAGAGATGAGAAATCTAGAGAGAGAGAGAGAGAAAAACCCAATATTTCGCGGTTAAAACCCCGTTGAGTAAATGTCTACGGCGGTGGTTATTTTATTTTATAATACAATAAGATATTTTGGGGTTTAACAAGAGAAATACAAATAGGAAAACCTAAATTAATCAGGCTCCAATTAACTAACAATTCTCCACTTGGAGACTGACTAGTCATCCAAAAAAAATACATTCTCAAAAGAAATCTCTTCATCATCAACATGTTTACCGCACCCCGCAACATCTGCGAAACACAACTACAGAAGGGGACCAACCGAGGTTTTACATAAACCTCAGTTTCCCAACATCAACACATTTCTAAACATGTATGCCGGGTTCTTTTCACCCTCTACTATACAAAGCACATATCACCATCCTCCCACTGCCATGCGAGTAAAATGGTATCGCTTCTGATGTGCTGTTGTTCTCGAATGATAGACTGGATTTTTCACCACTGATGGCACTTTGCGCTATCTGAGGTTAAAGAATTCTCGCTCTGCCTTATTACCAAATCCTCAAGTAATCTGCCAGAATATCATCTCTTTCCCAGTTATCTATTACCACATTACTCAGCTTCAGTAAAAGGAAAGAGAAAACACACTTCTGAGGCCTGGGACATCCAACTCCTGATGTTCTCCTATGGTGTAAATGTACCTGGAATGTACTCTTGCTCGAGCAACATCCCCACTAGATCATCATCCACAACAACCTGTAGAGTCACCTTGCATTTGCAAAACCAAAGTAAAGTTGCAAAGACTGGATGTACCTTTCAGATATATCTCAGGAATCCACCGTCAACAGCTTCCCAATGCTCTTTCCCGGGTTAGCCATTGGTAACTGTAACTAATCCCACGGACATGTGCTATATCAGGTTAGTGCAGACCATACATACATCAAACCTACCAATGCTGAAAGCAATGGAACAAGTGTGACATGTGATGCACGTCCTCGAAGTCTTGGGTGGACTGCTCCTTTGTCAATTTAAAAGTGATTGCCAATGGAGTAGTCCTGGGGTTAGCATCATGAACCCTGATCTTTCTCAGCACCTTTCATGTACAAATCCTGAGATAGATTTTTAAAGTGCCAGCAGATTATCCAGCGGAAATCTCATCCCAAAAATTTACTTTGCTGGACAAATCTTTCATCTAAAAACGCTTTGCAGACAACCTTGTCTTCAGATTGTTAATCTCCTCAGGACTAGATCCTGTAATCAACATATATCCACATACAAGAGTAGAAAAAAGACATATGAATCAGTGTATTTCTGAAAGTAAAACTAGGATCTTTTTCAGCTTGCAGAAGAATCCACTTCTTGGTCATGAAGAGTCAAATTTCTTGACCACTGCCTTCTTGGTGCTTGATTTAGTCCATACAAGTCTTTGTGAAAGCCTGCACACCATGTGTTCCTTACCTGGACCAACAAATCCTTCTGGTTGCTGCCATATAGACTCGTTGTCCAGATTCCATGTAAACACGCTTGTTTTTACATCCATTCCTAGATGCAAATTTCCGATGCTGCAACAATAGCAAAGAATTTGACTAGTAGGTAACTTCACAAAGAGAGAATATGTCCGGCATTAATCATCCTTTCTTGTGAATATCCTTTAACCACCTAAACGATTCCTTGAACCTTCTTTTTCATCTGGTTCAGTCTAATTCATGAACACCCACTTGTTCAGCAACGCTCTCTTCACTGCAGGTAACTCACCTCAACACCCAATGTGTCATTTTCTCAAGTGACCTCATCTCATCATCCATGCTGCTCCCACTGATTCGAATTCTCCACCTGTAGGGCCTCAGCCAAAGACTATGGTCCTCTTCATCAGTAAGGCAATACATAGTTTACTGAAGGTGAAATAGATCTGGTTGCCCTGATGGATCGGGATGATATTCTTAAACACCCTGCTCAGGTGTAACTTGCTCTACTTAAGATTCTTCAGAGGAGTGGTTGAGTATCTGCTTCGACCATATCTAGGGTTTACTCTTCCTCCAACTCACCTCAACTCCACTTGCTTTGTAATCTCTAGAACTTCTGGTTCTTTCTGTTTGGTAAGTTTTGACTCATCAAAATGTCACGTCACAATTGTCTAGATATTTGTTCTTCTTCACAAAAACCTGTACCAAACAAATCAGAACCCATATCTATGAAGTAACCACTTCACAGCCTTGGCCATCAGCTTGTCTCTCTTTTCTGGATCAAAACATGAACAAGAAGCAGTGGCAACCAAAAGTCCTGAAGTGTGAGTACTTGAGTTCTTTTCCTATCCACACCTCCTCTGGAATCTTGAAACCCTAAAGGGAATGATGGTCCCTGTTGATCAAGTATGCAGCTGTGCTCACAGCATACGCCCAAAAGTGGTTTGGGTATAGCCCACAATGTATTCATACTACTCCTTGCACCTCATTCAATTGTTAGGTTTCTCCTTCAGCAATTCCATGCTGCATGCCTTACTAGAGCACTGTTCTCATCATCTAATTTCATCAGCGCACAGAATGCCTGAACTCTGATTTGTCATACTCTCCTCCAATTGCAGGCCTTAGGCATTACTTTTCAAACCGATCTGATTCTCAACGTCAGGATTTCCATTCTTGAAGTTTGCAAAAACATCGTACTTATGCTTCAAGAAGTTAAACCCAATCCCTTCCTGCTGAAATCATCAATATGAAGGTAACATAGAATCTGATCTCCAATGATGATACTGGAGAGTGTCCCAATTAAATCTGTAGGGAACCATTTCCAACCCGCACTATCTTTGGCTCTCTAGGAGTTGTGTGAAGCTTATCTATTTTCATTTGCCCATAAAACAGCTCTCGCAAAGATCCATATTCAATAGACTGCAGACCCTTCTATAATTGCTCCTTTTTCAAACCAGCATCTTCATTCCTTTAGTACTCATGTGGTCCAATAGTCTGTTGTTCCATAACATGAACGGAAGCACCTTCAGACAAAAAGCGCCATGTTTATAAAACCTTTAGTGGTTGTACAAGGTTCCAGATTTGGTGCCACGAGCTACTACCATAGCACCTTTCATGCTCTTCCACGGAACCTTTCCCAAACTCTGCTGCAGATCCCTGCTATCAACTGGACAACAGAGATAAGATTTTTCTTGATCCCAGGAAACTATATCTTGCCGTCCTCCACTGTCCACTGGTTTTCCCAAGGTGGTCTGTATTGCAAAACATCCCACTTTACCTTCAATCTCTAAGCTTTATGTCAGCTGAATACTTTTTCCAAAATTTCCAGATTGAAATTTTGAAACAAACTTCCTTGCTTGGAGACGAATGGAAAAGATGCCACCAGAACCAAAATCCATATTCACCGGGTTGTTCACACAAAGGATTAAGAGCATCCCTAATGTCTCGCTGAAACTGTTACAGAATCATTATGCATCTCCAAATTTCTGATTCTGTTCTTCTTGGCTTTGTATAGTTCGTCCAAAAGTCCATTGTTATCCACAGTTCAACAAAGGTCACGTTTGATCTGTCAGGGATTTTCCCGATTCTTTGATTGATCGACCATATTGATTTTGGCTTTCATCTTACTTATCCCCTTCGATCAATGCTAAGAGCACTTCATGATGAATCTCCCACTTCTCGTTTTGCGAATACACTTTCGCAAAAGAACAACAATCACGAAATTTCATTTCAGAGCAAACTTCGTTTTCCAGATCCATGGGAAATGCTAATCGCCGCAACAACAGTAGCCAAGACTCGGTCAGAGT
This sequence comes from Solanum habrochaites, assembly GCA_027704765.1. Taxonomy (NCBI): domain Eukaryota; kingdom Viridiplantae; phylum Streptophyta; class Magnoliopsida; order Solanales; family Solanaceae; genus Solanum; species Solanum habrochaites. The sequence goes on along the minus strand of JAKWJA010002489.1, from coordinate 22,405,561 downwards.
GGGACATCCAAAATCCATGCCTAATTTCATCTTTGAAATTAATATCCAAACACGAATTGAGTTGACTCACAATCAAATTGAACTCGTTTAAAAAATCTTTTGGGGAAATCAGAAACGGATCCATCTCAGACATCTGTAAATTGAACATCTATGCATCAAATATAACCTTGGTTTGCAAAGCGATGGTTTTTTCATACATGTTACAGTGCCTTCAACAGACCGGACGGTTAGTCTTCTCTTAACGATGGGTGAACGCCACATTTATTACAAAGTCAACGGATCAAACCTAGAGCATGGCGATCCGTGAGTTTTCCACTTCTCCTCCGTCATGGATTCCAGAGTCACCCTGGTCAACGAGTCGTGAAGATATTTCTGTGACAAGATAATCTTCGATCTGCATCTTCGAAACTTAAAGGAAACTAAAAAAATCGGATCCATCCCCCAAACTTCTCGATTTCAGCTTTGAAATATCCAGTTCGTGATCTTGTTTGAATCTCCTTTAGCTCTGAAACAAGTGTTTAGGAGCGAATTTCACGCACACACCACTAGATGAAATGAAGAAACACCAGAACTTTCAAGAGAAAGAGATGAGAAATCTAGAGAGCGAGAGAGAAAACCCAATAGTTCATGGTTAATAACCCCCGTGAGTAAACTTCACGGCGTAGTGAGGTATTATGATTAATAAATCAGAGTATTTTTGGTTTTACAGAGGAAATAACGGAAACCTAAAATAGAGAAAAACTAGGAAATTCTAAAATAGCGAATAAATAGGAAAACCTAAAATTAATCAGGATCCACTACCTAACATTTGGGTCGTTACAACATTGGAATGAATGGATCAAAGTTTTTCTACCAAAGCAGGAAGGAAGGTTTGGTTTCAGTTCATTGTTTGTTGTTTCGCAAGCCTTATATGCTAAATTGTGGTGGAAGCTTAGGACACAACAATTTTTGGTCAAACATCCTTCTCTTGTACAATGTAAAGGAGGCTCTAAAATATGGAAAAATTTTCATGAATATAGAGATTTCATTGAACAACAGTTGTGGTGGGAAACTAGGGTGGAAATTCTTCCATTTGGTATGATAATTGGACCAATCTTGTGCCTTTACACTTATAACAACTAGATACCCCAACATATCATCACATAAAATATATATGGAACCTTTTTAATGTAGAGGGCATGGATTTTGATGCTCCTCAGGATGTTGTCCCTGAATATGTAGTGGATAATATCAGACACAATATGAGGTTTCTACAGTTGGGAGATTTACCAAACAAATCTAGGTGGACAAAAACTACTGGATATTTCAGTGCTAAGAGTGTTGGGAATTGTTAAGTAAAGACGAGGATATCAATGAAGACTTGAAATATTTTTTGGGTGAAAGTTTTACCTTTAAAGTTCTAATTTCTAGCCTGAAGAATTTTGCAAGGTAAAGTTCAAGTGGCTAACTTAATGAAGCTTGGAATACTAATATATCTCAGAATTGCAGATGTTGTAAAATTCGTGTGAATGGTTCTATTAATCATTTGTTTTTAAGAGGAGAGATTGCACCAAAAATATTGTCTTAATATTTCGTAGCATCTGCAATAATTGGTCCCATGTGGAATGTGAAGTGAGAAAATCGTGGTCTACTGATGGTAAATACAATTTAAAGATAGTTTATCAAGCTCTTCCTATTTTTTTAATGTGGATTTTGTGGAAGAGCATAAATACCATAATACATGGTGGATCGTATTATGTCGGAAAGGTGATCTGGGAAATTCAATACAAATCTGAATTGATTTTACAGTTAAAGTGCATAAGGTATTTGGACTTGAATCATTGGCCTCTATATAAATTATCTCGAGGGTTTTATAGAGTATAGTATATTCTAATTCCAACAAACTGTAAAGTGGGATTCCTCCTCACCATAAATTGGCTTCTTTATTTTTTCTTCTTCTTGTTTCTTTAAAACTAATATTGATGGTGCTTCTAAGGGAAATCCCGGTCCTAGTTAAGTTGTGCTTTGTATAAAAGATTATGAAGAAAATCTCCACCAATTTGATTACAAAAGCCATAGCCATAAGGGAATGTTTTGTGTTTTACAGAGACAATATATTATCTCAAATTATTATTGAGATTGATTCTCTGGCAATGATTCACATTACAGAGGGCCAATGGGAAATTCCATGGCGTGTGTCTTTGGAAGTCAGTTTCATTCAAAATTTAAAAAGAATTGTGTTAGCAAGAGTACAACATTCCCTTGGGGAAGGAAATACTCTTGCAGATTATTTTGCTAACTTACTTTTTATTTTTGCAGGTAATTATCAGCTCAATTCTATACAAGAAGTTCCCAATGAAAGAAGGGAAGCAAATTATGTACACGGATAAAATGGGTACTCCTAATATCAGAAAATCGCATTTAATCTCTTAATTTTGCTACTTGATGTTGATTCAACTATTGAGAGGAATAAAAAAATTTAAAACAAAGTATTTAGTGACAACAATAATGTCTTAAGAAGTTTCATTATGGTTTATGTGTTTCACACATTGTGGGAGCTTTGAGGTGTCCAATTACAAATACACAATTAACACATTATTAATGATACTGGAGGATTGTTTTAATCTATACTTCCTCGTCTTGTCTTTCGAATATTAAGAGAAACTACATGATCTCATACCTTTCAAGATTGTACTCAAAAAATTTGTGATTTAGTTTTTATAATAATTTAGATGGTTATATTAATATCTTTTGTGATTCAATCCTTTAAATTTTGGTCTGGAAAATTTATGCAATATAATAGAGTTGTCTGTCAATTCTTTTATTCCAACACTTCAGCAATAGAAAGGTTCTTTTGTATGCAAAGTGACGAAATTAATAGATCTAGAATCTGGTAATTTATTACCTAATGCGAGATCCTTTTTAGAAGCTCTGAGTTTCCTAAATATTGTTGCGAGACAGAAGATTTATTTTCCTTTTCACTTTAGCTAGAAGTGAAGATGGACGATGACAAGAACTGGTGTGCTTTCTCCTGGACTCCAGAAAATGATGACATATTTACTCCATGGCCAGCTTTCCAGTATAATCATTTCAGAAAATTTCAATGTGACCTTTCCATTGCTTTATCATAGTCTTTTGACTTATTTCCAATTTGTATATTTGGGCCATGTCACTTTTAGTCCTGGTCTTGTACAAATCTTTGTTATGTTGAAAAAAAGGGTATATGGCCTGTTTTTTATTTTTATTTTTTAAAAATAGTTGTTGGAAGTAAGTCAAAAGTAGTTAGATCTAAAAAGTTGCTTATTTTTGAAATAATGTCAAAACGAGTTAGTGATAAAGTTGTTTATTTGTTTAAATAAGTTGGATTAAATAATGTGGTTTAGTTTGTGGATTTAGTTATTGAAAGTATGTCAGAACTAGTTAGAGTTAAAGCTGTTTAAATAAGTTCAAATAAATAGTGTGGTTTAGTTGGAGCATTTAGTTGTTGGAATTCAGTAAAAAATAATTAGTGTTAAAGTTGTTAAAATAAGTTAAAACAAATAATGTAGTTTGGTTGTTAGAATTAAGTCAAAACTAGTAATACTTAAAGTTGTTTAGTTGTTAAATTAAATAATGTGATTTAGTTGGTGAATTTAGTTGATGAAATTAATTCAAAACCAGTTAGACTTAATGTATTTTAGTTGTTGAAATAAGTTAGAATAAGGTGTAGTTAAACACTTGCTAGTTTTAATCATTATTATAGATAAAAGGTATGCAATGCTTTAGGCCAAACTAACTTTTCTTTTTGAAGTTGGAAAAATTCTTCCTCCATGTCAGGCCAGCAGTGATGGATCTAATAAGAAGGGATATGAGAATTATTAACCCGATAAGTAGAGGAAGGGTGATAAGTATAAGTCTGAGGAGGCTAATGAAGAGTAGTATCTATTTGAAATTTTAGACTTCTATATTTTTAAAACCGTTTCATCATATTTAGTTTTTTTTAAAGTTTGAGGAAGTTTATCTGGAAATAATTGATACGCTCAAATTATACTTCTCAAAAGAAGTATAAGCAGTCGTATCAAGGAAGAACCCAACTATTAGGTTGAGATCGATACCACGAAAAAAATGATTTAGACTTAACTTTAATGTACAGTTACATTTATTTAGTGAAGTCCTTTCTAAAACTAGTAATTAAAAGGGGGGGGGGGGGGGGGAGGTTGAAACAAAAAGTTTTGCAATGATGTGAAATCTAACAAGTAGCAAGAGTGAATTATTTGTGTTTATCAAGTTGTGAGAGAAACTAGGGTGTAAGTGTTCATTATAGTTTCATAACGGCATAATCCTAGCTTATAAGAATTATTTCCTAAGGTTTTGCATACACAGTAATAAGTTATGTATCTCTAAATCATTGGTCCGACATTTTGAGAATTTTAACCTGTACCATGGTCCCACAACGTGTGTCTAAGTTACTAACCCTTGCCTTTTCTTTATATTGAGCATCATATTCGATATTTGACTTAGTTATTACTTCGCACCAATCGAAACTAGCCTATTAGATAGCATCCACTAAATCCATGTCAATAATTATTTTCCTATAAACTACCCCCTTGGTCCGGCGAATAGTAATAAGGCGAGTTATAACACGTGCACTCATTAAAAAGTCTTCTAGACGAAAGAATTATCGATGCGTGGAATAAACTAGTTAAGAATTGTTAATTAGCTAGGCTTATTTTTTTAAGTACTCATGGTTCCCAAAACCCTAGTTGTGGATTTTTAGTACACATGCTTAGAATAAACACAATTTCATATTTGTTTGAATAAATTATAAATCATTGAACTTTAGTTCACAAAGTTTGAACGAAAAATAAGCAATTTTTTACTTGAAAATACAGTATTCACTTGAAATCCATTCCGAAAACACGATTTAATCGGGCCCAAGTTTGCCAAAAGTAAAATCTCCAAGAAATAAAATATGAAAAATAATAAAGAATCGAACATCGAAAATGAGATTTTACACGCTATTTATAAAGATATTGTCCTAAAATAAAAGGAAAATAATTAAGGAAAGTTTATAACAAAAAAGCGGCTTCAACCGACGACACCACAAACGGTCCATCGATGGAATGACGAACCTTCGACTGCCTCCGTCGGTCTAGGCTTAGCTTTTTCTTCAACCCTCACTTTTGCATCTTATTTGATCCAATCGACGAACCAACATCACGGTCCATCGATTCACTTACAGGCGCGTACTAACTTGCCCAACACTTTCCCCTTCATTCCATACCCACCGCTCCCCACACCTCAGCCATCTTCTCTTTAACCTCACCACAACCCACCCACTCTCCCCACCTTACCAACACCCCACACTACGCCACGCATCACCGGTAGCACTCCTCTCTCTACCCACCCCAGCTCCCACACTAATCCTACCCCCTGCCACCTCATCCACCAAACTCCCTTCAACAATCCACCTTCGCCCCCCTACAACGCTCTTTTCCTCCTACCAAGGCACCTAAATCCTACCCACCACCGCTCACCCCACCCGCTTCTCACACCAAACTCCCCTTGCCTAGATCCAATAATGACTCACCCCACTTCCAGGACTCTTCCAACCCACCCATCCACCTAACCCCTTCTCTCCCTCTCCCCCTTATCCATCAACTCAGATTCTTACTCCTGGCGTATAGCCTGCAGCCCTATCTTCTCACACCCGTATTCACCTCCATCGAAACACGATCACCCTACCCCTACACATTTGACATCCCCCTCCCCTCCCTCAATACACTTCGGCACCACCCACTCATTCTCCACGCCCTCGCACGTGACACTATGCCTCCTTAGCGTTATCCGCATACAAATTCATCAGTCTCGTGTTCCTCACCTAGTTGCCCTCCCCCGACCTCCCCGTCCCGCCACTTGCTACCCCCCCCCTCGCCACCTTTTCACTATACTTCAAACCTACCCTCCACATACATTACATCTAATCCTTACACGGATCCCCTTGGTCGGCTGAGCCCTCCGCCATCCCTCCAACGGAGTGACGCTGGGTGGACCACCACCCACCACCCCTCTCCTATAGCCGACGCCAATACCCACTCTCTACCCCGCCCACCCCTACGCCCCCTCCTCGTCCCCCGTTCCCTCCTTCTCAATCCCCTCACCCAAAGCCCACAAACCATTCCATCGCGCCCCCCACCTCTGACAATCAATCCCTCATCCCTATAACCCAAGTAGTACGCTCTACCACCCACCCACATCTACTCACGACTTATCGACAACTAACCCCCTTAACCCCCTATCTTTTCGTCCCCCTACCACTTTTCTTATCCATCTCATACCCATCCCACTACTTCTTATAATCCCACCAAGTTTAACTTTCGCCAGGCTCCCATTGCCCACCCCTCTCCCCTTCCTACCACCTACCTACCGGTTTCTCTTTGTCCTTTCCCTTTTCCGACCAACCGTCCTCACTCAATCCCTTCCAACATCCCCATACCCCCGTCCGCGCCCTGTGCCTACCCCCTCCACTCATGACCCTAATTCCTACCGGTCCTTCAATCTTCTCACTACCCTCCCCCTCCGGCATCGTTTCATACTTAGATTTTCTTCAACACCGAATACTGGGACATCTCTATGATCTGATCAATGTGTTGCCAGGACGGTCCATCGATTCTATCGTAGCCCCACACTTAGTCAGAATTCCCCGTATTTCTTATAGATGCTTGAACCTTCAATCGGCGATCACCACCTACGGTCCGTCGATGGGATGACGGGTCGTCGATGCCTTCGTGGGTCACTTTTGCACTGATTTCTGCACAGCCTTCTGCATTTATGTTTTGGACAACTTTCCTGCAAAATACAAATAAAAATACATTAAAATTAATACAAAAAGGTCCTAGACACACAACAAACCTATGGAAAAAGCATTGAAGTACCGTGAAACCACGGTACATCAACACCCTCAACTTAAATTCGTTGTTTGTCCTCAAGAGACGCACTTGAGGCACACAACACTTTTGTACAAAAGTATCCTTTTTTAAGCCTTCATAATCATATGACTATCATCCTTGAATTCTTTCATTTATTTAGTGAATGTTTTTACTTTTAGGCTCACTAAGTTCATTCATGTGGATTAGAACATGATACAAACTCACCATGAAACGACACCTCTATAATTATCTATCACCAAGGTACCAATTTTCCAATATTGAAACTAGTGCCCTCACTTCAAATATCCTCTTTTTTCGCACATTAATTTCAAATTTGAGTATAAGGACCAGTATTCAACACACACTCAAAACAATTTCACACCTAGTAGATACTAGTCGCCATAGGCTTGCCCTTATCTTCACTTAAGTTCATCATATTAGGCTCTTAGGATAACGAAAGGAATTTCTTGGCTTGTATCGATGGTTGTGGATCAGGTTTGGTACATACGGGTAAATTTTAGTGACTTGTTTCCCTCCTTGACATTACGGTTAAGAATCATTCCCCTTTCATCGTCTATTATCCACTACTTTGCGTATTCTTGTACTTTTTGCCTTATTTCTCCTTTCATTCTCTATTTGTAGAAATGACTCTCATTTCTTTATCTTAAACACTCTTTTTATCTTTTTTTTTCTTGGATAATGGCTTCGACTGAGTCACTTCTCTTATTCACTATTTCTATTCTTTTTACACATTAATCTTTTCATCCCCAATTTTCGGACATTACTCATAATAGTCACCCTCAACTTATATCTTCGACATTATTCGAGGTACACAATACCTAATTTGGGTCAGGGCCAAGATGACGTCAGTTTCTTCATTAGCCATCCTTAATTTATGTTTATTGCCTAAGTTGAGTTGCACATGTCCAAGGAAGGATTAGGGCCAACACATTATTCTCAGGTAAGATGTTTGGGGTAGAAAAGTAAGGTCTATTGTAAGATAAAAATATTTGGATAAAAAAAGGATCATTTCATTTGGTTTTATTTTATTTAGGCTAAAGATTGACTAATCTGAAAAAGGTCCTCTAATATTTTCTTAAATGTCTAGCACATATTTCTTTTTGCAAGACTAACGGGGAAAGTTCTAGCTCAGTGCCAACAGTAAAACAATGAAATTTCCTCACATCTCTTGACACCTCATTACCTATCAGATTATCGGACAACTAGTTCTAGTGTAAGATTAAGGTTCATGCAGTCGTGCATCTCTATGTCATGCTTAGAGCCAACACATTCAACATTCATTATTCCTAGTCATGCAAGAATTATTTTTAGAACACACACAAGAAAACAACCAGGAAAGAACTGTGAGTTGGGATAATCAGAATTCACCGTAGAACTCACTTTCCATTTACCCCACTTCTAAAAAAACATGAAATTACCCCCAATGCATAATAAAATAAAGAAAGGGTAGTAGGTGAAGTAAACATGAGGCGCATAGTGCAGAAGATCAACAATCAGACGGGTCCATTTCTCAAGAACCCACTCCAACAGTAGTAGGGACACCATCAGTGGTGCCCACAGCAGTATCTGCACCCTCAGTGGTGCTCCTCTCATCAACCTTCACTCTAGAGATGGAAACCCCAACAACTAACTCACGAGCACTCCTCTGTCGGGCCTCCTCATCAACCAGTGAGTCTCTAGTCGCAGCCTCTATATTTGTATGCTCCCTTTTCCAATCCCGAGCCTCTTCATTGTTACTAGTGAGGCTTGAATGGTGCCTCTTGTCATGCTCAACTGGCGAAGGCAGCGGTGCAGTGGTGGTAGTGAACAGTGCAGCAAGCACTGTATCCTCTTCAAGCTCCGCAGGTGCGGCCTTAGGCTTGGGTACCCTCACATCTAGTATAGCATCAACATGAGACGCATACTAGACACAGCCGCCTGAAAATTCTTCAAACATGGGGGCTAGACATGCTAGGAATCTTAACTCAAAACCTTCGAGGCACTGGTGTACCGCCTTTATCACCCTCTCTGTCTGCAGAGCTACCTTCTTCTCAATCCGGTCCTCAGCCTTGGCAACGGACTTATGTATCCAAGGATGGATATGATGTAGTAACGTGGCTATATGGGCCTCTAACTTCTGGACTCTAGCAATCGTGACCAGTGCTGTTGATAGGGATGTAGACCGGGAGGAACTCAGTGTCCTATTAGTTCCAGGGGAAGACTAAACCGGGGTGGTATCGGTAGGCTCTGAAGTGACATGATTAAAACTTTGGGCTTGATCTATTGTATCTGCCAAGTTCTCACCTAACGGATGCATATGAACTTTTGAACCTCGTCGTGATACGGACACATTGGCCTCATCCCGAATGATGAAGATATCAACTTCCCTGGTAGGAGTAAGGAGGATATCTCTGTGCCATATGGGCAGTCTAGCATCCATGCATAACTAGAAAATCATACATGCAAACGGGTATATAGTAGATGCCTTAAACACCCTCTCATAGATAACGGAGATCGACAACCTAGAGAAATCAATCTCCAATCCATCTACCAAAGCTGTTACCAAGACCTCCCTATACCAAGTGAGTACATTATCTACAGTCGTAGGGAATAGGCGTTGACGGATTTATAGCCAGAAAAACATAGTTGAAAATGTGAGGTTGGCCTTCTTAATAAGGCCTCTGGTGTCCAAAACCCAATCTGCTCCCTGACCGTCAAAGGAGAACTGTTGTGCAATCCACCTCTTGGTGGACTCTCTCAATTTACTACTCCTCTTAAAATTACCACTCTTCAGCACGTCCCACCTGTAGTCAAACTCTAGGGTAAGGGGGACCCTTTCAGTGTCAGTGTCCCTAGTATATAGGAAGCGGTGGGTGGCAGGAGGAGAAATATTCACCCGGCAGCCTCGAACTTGAACATATGTGAGCGGTGCCTATTTGACGGGGTTCGATGGTCTGTCAAAATGATCTCAGAGAGCCGCAAGTTAAGAGGCGTAGACCTCTCGCACCATATCCTCATTGTAAGACCCCACACTCCTAGCCGTCCACTATAGTCGGTAATGGGTGAACAAATCATGTACCGCATGGACTGTGTGTAGATTCTCTATAAGAACCCGCTGCTCAATTGTTATCATTCAAGTCATCACCCCCTTATGGTTCATCATCTTGCATCCCTGTAAACGTGGTACTGGCCACCGATGCACCACCTGTTGGGCTCATCAGCGCTGGTGCAGGGACCTCATGTTGGGGTGCCAGATCATACTCCAAACATTGGACCTCATCGGAAGAGGCATGGTGGGAAGGCACATCCGAGAGAGTGGCTCCCTGTGATCTGGAAAAGAGGGATGCAATTAGACAGGGTTAGGGGCTAGAGTGGGTAAACGCAGAGAACGAAGAACTCTCGGAAGCCAGGAAAACTCCTTTAGAACCCGGAGGTAGGCCGACCCGAAACGAAAAACAACTATGTGGTCAGTATGCACTCCTCATCAGACTGGGAGGTAGTTACTACGCCGGGCACCACCTTCTGTGGAGTGCCCCTAGAGGCTCTAGCAGCTGGTGTTAGGTTCTGGGTGCTTGAGGGCACATATTTGGTGTCCCCTTCATCATCAGCGAGCCAATCATGTGCCAAGATGGTGCCACGGACATGGCACCTCCCCCTAGAATAGATGATGTCTGGTTTTGGGGCCATAATTACCTAAAAAATACCGTATTACTCTCGTTGGAATAAATTCATACTAGCAATACAAGCAAAAAAAATTTGGAAATACAAGACACAGTTAAGTGCAGAACTGTAGAATTGGGCGACAGGCATTATCGATGGCCTGTCGATACTGCTCGTTGGTGGACACTTGGCAAATTTCAGAAGTCATCTTTCCACAAAACTTTTATTTAGAAAGAAACGAACACGAACACCGTCGCGACTGGCCCGTTCGATAGTCGAATCGACACCCCGAGTCCACTTCATCGTTTCCAAACACTTGCAGGGTTTTAGGGTGAAACCCGTAAGATGGACCGCATCAACGGTCCATCGATCAATCAAGGATCCATCGACGGGGACTCATTCTTTTGGTCAGTGACAGGAGTTGGGACTTGGTTTTACCCTATAATTGAACAATTTCAAGGAACACTAGTCCATCCAACATGCAATAACAAACAAAAGACCACTTTGTCATTCCTATGGCTTCGATTTTCCCAATTTCAATCATGAGTTCTAAGAGATTAACAATCCCTAAGTCGGAAAAACCAGTTGATTTAACAAGATTAACAATCAAATTAGTTCTTAAGTCAAAACCCACATAAAATATATTTGATTCCAAAAGAAAATGAACAAGAATTTATTGAACAAAGGAACATGAAATACTTGTAAGTTGTAGTTAGGTGAAATGAGCGGGTGATTTGGCTACACAAACCTACGTGCCCGCTTTCAAACACCGATCTGAGAAACAATGAAAATGGAGGAGGACCTAAGGAGGTTAGGTTTCGGAGATTCTAGGAGTTTGGTAGGCTTGAAAATCTGAAGAAAATTTGAGTGGGTGATTGTGGGAGTTAATATGGAATTAAGGGTATAAGGGAGGCAAAAGGTTGAGGGAAATTTGAAAAGGTGTGGGAGGGTAAATGAACAGTTATGATCTTATATAGCTAGTCGCGTCAGCTCGGGTCACTAGTTTTGGTGAACATGACGGTACGTAGATGATTCTGTCGGTTGTTCCATAGCTTAGACGAACTTTTTAAACATATCTGGGACCTACAGAAACCATCGACGTCCGTCGATGTAATGGCGGCCCGTCGATTGGTCTGTAGATCTGTGCACCAGACAAATTTCTGTAGAATTCTTGTCGTTTGGTGCTCGCACATTTAGCAACCATTAAGCAATTCTTTTTGTGTTTTCTGCACATTCTTTTACATGGACCTTAAACTATTCTTTAGCCAATAGTCTAAAAATATAAAATAAAATTACACATGACATCCGTAAATTAAATTAAAGGAGAAACAATAATGCAAACTATTCTCAAGAGAAAAGGAAAAAACTTGTTTGTCTAGCGGATAACACATGGGTTGCTCCCAAAAGAGATTTATTCAATTCGCAGGAACGATGTTAGAACCTGGATTACTCAAGCTTCATCAAGGTAATATGCCTCAACCACTTCATGGGTACTCTCCGCATGCCCTAGGTAGATCTTGATTCGCTTCCCGTTCACCATGAACCTTGCACCCTCCTTGTTTTCCAACTCAACCGCTTTATGTGGGAACACTTTAGTGATCAAGAATGGACCTGTCTATTTGGACTTGAGTTTGCCTGAAAACAAGCGTAGCCTAGAGTTAAACAGAAGTACCAAATCCCCAATTACAACTTTGCGTTTCCCAATCTTTTGGTCATGGTACTTATTCATCTTCTCTTTATAGAGGGCTGAACTTTCATATGCTTTTAGGCGAAAGTTATCAAGCTCATTCAACCAATTAAGTTTCTGCTCCACAGCTTCATTCCAATTCGTTTTCAGTTTCTTTATCGCCCACATGGCCTTGTGCTCTAACTCAATCAGCAAGTGACAAGCCTTCCCATATACAAGTTTTAAGGGGACATACCTATGGGAGTCTTGTATGCTGTTGGGTATGCCTACAGAGCATCATCAAGCCTCCTTAACCAATCCGTTCTATTAGCATTCACCGTTTTCGATAGGATCTCCTTGATTTATCTGTTGGACACCCCAACTTCCCCACTAGTTTGCGGATGGTACAGTGTGGATACTTTATGGAGAACCCCATATTTCTCCAATAACCCTTTAATAACTTGTTGCAAAAGTAGGATCCCCCATGACTACTAACGGCCCTAGGTGTGCCAAATCTAGAAAATATGTTCTTTTTCAAGAACACGGTGACACTCTTATCTTCACTGTTTGCAAGAGCTATGGCATCTACCCATATTGACACATAATATGCCGCCACAAGAATATATTTCATCCCATGAGAGATCACAAATGGTCCAATAAAGTCAATTCCCCATACATCAAATAACTCGATCACTAGAATGGGGTTTAAACGAAACTCTTACCTTTACGAAATATCTCCATCGCTTTGGCACCTATCACACGCCTTGGCGAACTCATGAGCATCTTGGTGGTTGGTTCTCCAATAGTACCCACACTGCAAGATCTTATGGATAGTCTGGATATCGCTATTACTCCCACCCACACGTGAGGAATGAAATGCCTCCAAAACATATAGTATCTCAATTTACGCTACACAATGGCGAATAAGCCCTTTAGCAAACTCCAGTATAAGTAAGGCTCATCCCGAAAGAACTTTTCCTATCATGCATGAACATTTTCCACTGATGAAAGGACAAGTCCGATGGGACTATATAACTAGCAAGATAATTTGTAAAATTGGCGAACCATGGAATCAAGTCATAAGAAGCGACCAATACATGATCATCAAGGAAGGTATCATCAATTTGAACCTTTTAACCCAACTCTCGCACAGCTTCATCCACTAATCTTGATAAGTGATCGGCAACTTGATTTTTGCTTCCTTTTTTATCTTTCACCTCAAAATCAAACTCTTGCAACGGTAGTACCCATCTAATAAACCTTGGTTTCACATACTTATTTGCCATCAAATATCTCGAAGCGGAGTTTTCAGTATGCACTATGACTTTCATGACAAGCAAATGGGAGTGAAATTTTCGAAAGCAAATAGGAGCTCTTGTTCAGCCACAATTTAGTTCTTTTGTGCTTCATTCAGGGACTTTCTAGTATAATAAATGGGGTGAAGGATTTTATCCCTTCTTTGTCCCAAGTATACACCAAGAGCAACCCCACTAGCATCACAATTCACCTCAAATGGCTTACATTAATTCGATGAAATAATTATGGGCATAGACACCAAATTCTCATTCAACTCTCCAAATGCATTAAGACATGATTCATCAAAATAAAATCTACATTCCTTCTTAAGTAACATCCAGAGAGGATATGAAATTTTTGAAAAATCCTTAATAAACCCCCGGTTAGAGCACGCATGGGGCAAGGAAAACATCTCCACCTTTATAGGAGATGGGTGGAGAAAAATTTCTCTGATTACATCAACTTTGGCGGGGATATTAAAACTCTACCCCCTCTCTAAGATGCGATGGCCCAATACAATGACGGTTCTTTACCATGAAGTGACAATTTTTCCCAATTTAGAACAGGTTGTAATTCTTCAACATCTTTGAGAAAACCTCGGCCAAGTGATTGAAACATTGAACAAAAGAGTCCCTAACAACTGAAAAATCATCAGTAAACACCTCAATAGTCTGCTCCACTATATAGGAGAATATCAACATCATACATATATTAAAAGTAGTAGGTGCATTACACAACCCAAAAGAAATCCTCTTGAATGTGTATGTCCCATAAGGGCAAGTAAAAGTAATTTTATCTTGATCTTCCGGTGCAATGGAGATTTTATTGTAACCCTAATAACCATCAGAAAAATAGTACCGCCCTTTTCTCGCAAGCCTATCTAACATCTAATCCATGAAGGTCATAGGAAAGTGGTCCTTCTCAGTCCATGCATTAATCTTCCGGTAATCCTACAAATCTTCATCCGGTCACCGGCCTCATCAGAACAATATCATTCTTCTCATTAGGGACCACAATCATTCCCTCCTTTTGTTGGCCCCCCCCCCCCCCCCCAATGACATGGCATACCAGAATACGATTATGCTATAGGGTTATATGACTCAGGCATCAACCACCTTATAATATCCTTTAGTTACCACTCTGCATCGGTGGAAATTGTCAAAATTCTCTTTGTGCTCAAATATGGGATTTTTGATCGGGGGCATGAGTTAGATTTGGTTTGAACAAAAATACAGGGGGATCCCAATTAATGTCCACAATTAGTCAACTAATGAATCGTTTGACCTTGCCCTTCTATCAACCACCTCTACTTGTTCCATAATCAATCCGATGCAATGATTTTAACAGCAAAGAGTGTATCTCTTCCCAAATAATAGATACTCAGAGAGTCGTAGAGGACTTAAACTTACTTTTGGACCCCTAATAGATGGTTTCGTGGGTTGAGACTCGCGATGTTTCATATCTATCTCAAGTTTATTGTGTTAAAACCGAAAGTCACCTCGATCAAATGCACAACCAATGACCCATACTCCTCAATACCAACACTCTCAAAATTCATGATCACTGCCGCTAGTGCCTCAACATCAAGGCACTCTTCAATTTTTTCCTCAGACGTACTCTCAACGCTATAGGATATAGCCGATACCGTTTGGAGCTCACCACTGTGCTTCATAGACATACAAATGTTGAAAGTTTCTTCTTCATTGTTTAACCTAAACTTCATCAGCCCTTTTCCCATGTCAACCATGGTAGCAAGGAATGTCCTCCCAAGGAAAATAGGTACCTCAAAATACACCTCACAGCCGAAAAATCAGAAAGTCGGTCGGAATTATAAATGACTCCACCTTTACTAACACATCATGGAGTATCCCAATAGGCCTCTTCATTGTTCGATCTACCATTATTAACCGCATCGCAGTGGGATTTAGGTCACCAAAACCCAACTTTTTGTAAATAGAGAGAGGCATAAGATATATGCTTGCACCAAGAACACATAGTTCTTTAGCAAACTGTATTAACCCAATGGTACATGGAATAATGAAAGCACCTGGATCTTTTTTCTTTTGCACAAGAGACCTTGTAGCAATAGAACTACAATGTTGTATTCGGTCATCATCCCAAAACTTACCGATCTCTTCTTAGTAACCATATCTTTCATGAATTTGGCATAACCGGGCATTTGTTCAAGAGCTTCTGTCAAAGGAACATTGATGGGAAGCTGTTTCAACATAGTAATAAAATGTTGGTATTTACCATCTTGAGTCTTCTTTACCCATTTTTGTTGAAATGGTGGTGGTGGTCTATGAACGGGGGATCCCACCTTTGGGGTATCTCCGTTCTTTTACAGCTTTATCTACCAACTCACCATTATCTCCCCCCTTACTCATTACTTTTTCTCACCTCCTATTCCAGCACTAGACGACCCATAGGTGGATCACTGGTGTGTTTTACCCTCGCGAGTAATCGAGTAGCTGGAATATCATTGCAAACTGTCTATCATTTTACGGGAGGACTTTCGACAGTTAATTGCTAGGAAACAGTTACTTGGATGATGGGGGTTAATGTAGAAGACCAATTGGGGTCATTTGCAACTCAAGAGGTTTGAGTGCGATTGCATGTGCATCCACCTTTTCCAATACTAGCGAAAATCACCCTCAAACTTATTTGTAGTTCATCAACTAGCATCGGAAATCCTCATCAATATTTTTGCAACACGTACTCAAACTAGCGCCACAGTACTCCACATGTCTAGGAGAAACTTCCAATTTTGAGGTGGGTGGACATAGGGCCATTTTCGATCTTTTTTGCTTAACGTTGTTTAACCCCGTTTGTTTTTAAAGTGTTGTGTCACGGTTTGTAGTTGTAGCTAATATTAATGACCCTCTCGGTTGTAATTCCCTTAGTTCCGACATTGATTTCCTTGACCTCGGTGCCAATTCTCCTTATTGGAGCCTTGGGCGTCGGAAACACCCCGTATGCTCATTAACGGTATAAGAATCCTCTTCATAGTAGAATTTATCTGCTGGCGGTGGTGGTTTAGTCAAATAATTCACCACAGTTACTCTTTCCGCACCTCCAGTGATATATTTCAATACCAACCCGAGCTTAGTTCTCATTTAAGCCATCTCTTCACGAATCTCATCTGAGGCAAGGTTGTGTACAACTTGCATTGCAAAGGTGTTTCTTTCAGTGTCGGAGTTCCTAGTGCTCCAAGCCTTATTGTTGCGAGATATTTTCTCCAACTTCTCTGCGATATCTGCATTTGTGCACTCACCATAAGAACCACCCGCAATAGTATCAGGTACTGCCTTATTATTATCATCTTTCTCTCTATAGAAGTACTCTTTAGACGACTCATCATCAATGCGGTGGTTTGGCACACTTCTCACAAATGAGGTGAACCTATCCCAAGAGCTAATTTTCGACTCTCCAGGCAATGTCACAAAGTTGTTCACTTTATCTTTTTGATTGAGCTTTTTAGACACGGGTAAATACCGTGCTAGGAACACATCCCTCCACTGCTTCGAAGTCTAGATCGAATTATAGGGCAACTAAATAAACCAAATTGCGGACTCTCCTATCAGTGAGAGATGGAACACCCTTAATCCGATGATATCCATGTCAAAATTTGGCCTCCCTACACAAATCATACACAACGACCTCAGTTTGTCAATGTGAGCATATGGATCCTCATGTGGTAGCTTCAAAAATGAATCTCTAGAGGTGAACATCTGCATCAAGCTAATAGTTATCACGAATGTATGACCATGTGGTAGAGGAGGTAGGACAAGAGGTCCATCAGATACAGTGATGTTTATGTTTCCCCTATGGAACTCTTGATGACGTTGGATGGGTGGTTTCCTCCTCACAACACTTGATTTTGAGCCTCAACCGACGAAGAAAGTTGAAAGTTGATCCCATCACCATGATTAGCAGGATTTTGTGGATCGTTCAATCTACGGAGTGTAAGGTTCAATTCTGGATCAAATGGAAGTATTGGTTCTCCTCGACTCCGTGTACTTAGCATACACTAGAGCTAGACTTGAACAACACAAAAACAAAGAGAAAAAGTAAAGTTAGGAAATGGTTAACTAAAATTTAGTATTTGATATTAAAGTTAATCAAAGAGCCATTTTTCACGGCAGTGGCGCCAAAATTTATAAGGCTTAATCAAAATACCACCTTCCTAAAGAATAATCTAATGGTGTATGAAAGAGTGTAAAAGAACTTAAACTATTAGGTGGGAATCGATCCCCACGAGGTTGTAAAATTATTTTACTTAAACTTTAATGTACGATTACTTCTATAAAGTCAAGTCCTTTACGAAAATTAGTAATTAAAAGGGGGGTTTTGTTAAACAAAAAGTGTTGCAATTTTGAGAAATATAACAAGTAGCAAGAGTGAATTATTTGTGTTTATCAAGTTATGAGAGAAACTAGGGTATAAGTTTTCATCATAGGTTCATAACGCCATAATCCTAGCGTATAACAAGTCTTTGTTAAGGTTTTCATGCAAACTAATAAGTCATGTACCTCTAAATCCTTGGTCCGGCTTTTAGAGAATTTCAACATGTACATTGGTCTGGCTACGTGTGTATAAGTGACTAACCCTTACTTTAGTTCATATTAAGCATTATATTCGATGTGTGTCTTAGTTATTACTTCGCACCAATTGAAACTAGCCTATTATATAGCATCCACGAAATCTATGTCAATAATTCTTTTCCTATAAACGACCCCCCTTGGTCAAGCGAATAGCAATAAGGAGAGTTCTAACTTCTACCCTCGTTAAACATACTTCTAGACGTAAAAATTATCGATGCATGCAATAACCTAGTTGAGAATTGTTAATTAGCAAGGATTATTTTGTTAATTACCCATGGTTCCCACAACACTAGTTGTGGATTTAGTTACTCATGCTTAGAAGAACACAATTCATATTTGTTGAATAATAAATCATGAACTTACTTTTACAAGTTTGAAGAATACCAAGAAATTATACTTGAAACAACAAAATTGACTTGAAAATTGATTCTGGAACTTTTAATGAATTGCCCAAGTTGAAAAGTCAAATGTCCAAGAACAAAATTATGAAAAATAATAAAGAATATAACACCAAAAACGAGGTTTTACACCCAATTTATAAAAACATTGTCCTAAAATAAAAGGAAAACAATTACGGAAAGTTTGTCTAGAAAATGCGGATTCAATCGACGACCCATGAACGGACTGTCGATGGAACGATGGACAGTCGAGTGCCTCCATTCGTCCACACATAGCTTTTTCTTCAGCCCTTACTATTTCATCTTCTCTGATCCAATCAACGGAAAAACTTCACGGTCCGTTGATTCACTTACGGGTCGTCAATGCTTCTCGGCTTCCATACTTAGCTTTTCTTCAACACCGGGTACTAGGAAATCTCTATGATCTGATCAACGTGTTGCTAGGACTGTCTGTCATGGACCGTTGATCTTTCTATAGCCTCACACTTAGTCAGCCTTCCCCGGGTTGCTTCCATTTGCTTGAACCTTCAATCGATGATCACCACCTTTAGTCCGTCGATGGGACGACGGTACGTCGATGTCTTCGTGGGTCACTTCTGCATTGATTTCTGCACAGCCTTCTGCATTTTCGTTGTGGACAACTTTCCAATAAAACACAGATAAAAATACCTTAATATTACTACAAAAAGTCTCAAGACAAACACTAACTAAGGGAAAAAAGCCTTGAAATAGTACAGTGTGGGAAACCACAGTACAAACAATAGACAAGTATATGTTTAAAAATATTTGTGTTTAAGTTTGGATGAAGTTGACTTTGAAAAAGCAGATTTGGAATTACTTCGTAGTAGTTTTTCGTATATATACTATAATATATATATAACGATAATATATAATATAATTTATATATATTATACTACCATACTTCCAGTCGGTGAGGTAAAAACTGACATTGGAGGTTAGCATCCCCCTCAAAATTAAACATATAAAATGCCGACTTTAAGAGTGGGTCACAATCTCAAAAATAAGAAATAAAAATATTGACCTCCGGAGGTAAGAATCTCGAAAACAGAAAATATGGATACCAACCACCGAAGGTCAGAATCTAAAAAATAAAATATAAGAATAGTAACGCCCAGAAGTAAGAATCTCAAATAGAACAAATAAGAATATTGACCTCCGGAGATTAGAATCTCAAAAATAAAAAAATACTGACCTCCGGAGGTTGAAATTTAAAAATTTAAAAAGTACAAAATAAAAAAGATACCGACATCCAGATGTTGGTATTCCAATATATTATAAATTAATGTTCTGACCTTAAGAAGACGCGAATAATAAAAATATAAAATAAACAAATATATTAAATTGCCCTCATCAATTTGAAAAATAAAATAATAATATTACCGACTAAAATTAAAACTCACCACAAGAGGATATTAAGTACCAACATCCAGAGGTACGAATTGAATAATGACCAAGCTTTTTCCGACTGAAGCTGAGAAGTTACCTCTAACTTAGTTTTTTTGGGGGGGGGGGAAGGTTAACTTAGTATGTCCCCAAACTAACTCTATAAAACTTTTAAAACTGAGATAAAGGACTCTAAATGAAAAAAACAACATGTCAATTGTCCTCCAGTTGCGTACTTCAGCACGGAAGCTTGCTGATGCGAACTGAGAAGAATGAATTCTATTGTGTAAATATGGATGGTATTTTATATTTGCTACCTTAAACCTTCATCAAGTATTTATCACAACGTATGTGTTTTTAATTAGAATGAACTGAGTATGCAAGATGTAGATACTTTGCTGAACAGATATGCGTAAGCTGAACAAAGCATAATTGAACATGAGGTAAATATTGGACATAATAGAAAATCTAAACTAAATGCAATGACCAAGTACAAATCATGAAAACAACATGTTGAATAGAATGGTGAAGTATATACTAAAAATCTTGTTGAATGCACAAAGAGTCTGACTGTAGGAGCTACTATTGACCGACATAAACTTTGTTAGCTAAACATGGAGTCTTATTTATACGCCCTATGAATATGACCCAATATAACTTATCAGGGGTATAAATGCATGACACGCGTGATCACTAAATTTGATTCCCAATAGATTGGACTTAATATGCTATGGAGCAACGTAGTTATGGGACTATTAGGGTACACTGAACCTTAGTCCAACTATGTGCTAAGTATACTCCCAAATGAATATGTTCATGATATAAATGCAATTGATATACTTAATAGCTCAAATACTAACATGATATATGAGAATAAAACATATATATACTAATAATGCAACATCCAAAATCTGGAGAATAATTGTATGGTTAACTAACCCAACAAGTATAATTCATTAATTAAGAGAATTTATACGAACTAGAGTTTATAAATTTTATACAAGGAAATAACAATTTTTTTAGATAAATAAGTTATTTCGATTAATGATACTACAAAAGCTAAATGACAACAAATATCCATGGTTTTAGAAACCCCAAGTCTAAACAAGATACGGAGACTCAAGAAATTAACTGGATTATAGGGACCTAGTGGATGAAATGGATTTGTTTGTGAAATCACACATAATTTGTGATGAGATCTACGGAGAAATCATTTGTATTTGGGGGTTGAACTTCAAAGAACGCTTTTGCATGTTCTTGGAAGACATGGTCTCCTCTTTATCTTCTCTTCAGTTTAAGATAGGTGGTTTTAGTTGTTTGAGGGGTTTAGGTAGTTTTTGACTAGTTTACTAAGCTTAGACTGTGTAAAAGCAAGTAGTTTAAGATTAAACGACGTAGTTTAAGCGCCTAATACATAGGGAAAAAGATTATGTGACCCTCACTTAAATTATGCCGAACTGGCTTCGAGACAGGGTTCATTGTTTGTCATGATGATCAAGGCCCATTAAGGAGCTCGTGAAGATGCCTTGCCTGATAAAATTTGATTTAAGTGGAAATAACCTTTTAATTTTATCTTGGATGATAGAAAACTTAGTCGTGTTGAAAAGTTGACTCACTTATTTTTTATTTGATAGGGCATGGGGCCACTAAATTAATTTTATATTAAAACAAATATGGCTCCCTGAAGTAGACCCTAAACTCTAAGTCTGACAAGTATCCTTCACCGAATGACATCACAGTCAATGTGGAGCTCTAAAAACCATTAAGACGTATGTGGTGCTTAACAAGTGAATTTAGGGGTGAAACTTTAAGACCGGCTTCACAAGCCTTCATGAGAACTATGGTTCATCAAGTGGGTTGTTACAATGCTCTTCTCAATATGTCTTCACTAAAACTACTATAACTACTTACTCTAGAATTGAAATTAGGTAAATATGATGGCATTGATAAGCAGACTCATAAACCATTAATTTGATAGGTTCCGGGCTACCTAAATCATTTTGAACTGAATGATATGATCATATGAAGTTGAACCAAACCTCAAATTATCAAGCCTCTTTCACAAGCCACTTAAAGGGTCGTTTGAAGATCCAAAAACTATCTAGTAGAATCTAGTACTTCACCTTAGCAAAGTTGGTTCAATGTAGCCCTCATGGACAACTTCACAAATCTTTTGAAATCCATGGTGTGCTTACTATACTGTGGTATTTAACGTTTTGTTGGGTGTATAACCACATGCAAGGTGCTGGATTGTTGTACTCTTCACATCACGTGGACATCCACCGTGGTTTTTCCTTCTCTCTTTTTCAATCATAGTTTTAATTTTAGAGGTGTTACAATATCTCCCACTTGGGGTCATTCTTCCTTGAGTGAATTCTAAGCAAGATTATAATGGAGTGAAGGAGCTGCAATTCCGACCACCAAATACAAGAAATCGATATCTAACTAATCTGATTTCCATGAACATGAAAATATGATGAAATGCATGGATAATTGAGGAAACAAGGTACTACGAATAACTTACACATGATTAAACTAAGAGAATGGAGAGGAACTATTACCTTAAGCTGAAATGGAATTCGTAGGAAAGATGTGTGGATGCTTCGCCATCATGGATGCTTATTCTTCCCAAGTAGCTCCCTTTACGGACTAAATCCTCCACATAACCTTTACAGAAAAGACTCCTTTATTTCTCAACCTAACAATCCAACGGTCAAGAATTTTAGCTTTCACACATTCATAACTGAGACTATCCTTCACATCCATACTGTCTAACGGTACTATTGATGACGGATCACCCACAGACTTCTTCAACAAGGAAATGTGAAAAAATGGATAAATCGCTGCTAGTTTTGTTGGAAACTCTAACTCATAGGCCATATTACCATACATTTTTTAAGTTTGTAATGACCTATATATCTATGACCAAACTTCCTTTTCATTCCAAATCTCATCACCCCCTCATAGGTAACACATTTAGGAATACCCAATAATCAATTTTGAACTCTTAGTCCCTTCTCCTCACATATGCATAGGAATTTTAACGATTCTGATTTGTATTTATTCTATCTCTCATGAGCTGAACTTTCTCCATAGCCTCATGAACCGAATCTGGACAATCAACACTATTTCATCTACTTCAAACCAATCAATTAGAGACCTGCATCTATGCCCATAAAGTGCCTCATACGAGTTCATATGAATCTTTATAACAAGCAGGTGATCATACCAACTACCATTGAAATCGATAATGTAAGCTCTCAATATGTCCTCTAATGTCTAAATGGTACTCTCTACCATACCATCCATCTGTGGATGAAATTTTATGCTGAGATTTACCTAAGTACCAAGACCTTTATGAAACGATTTCCAGAAATTAGAGGTAAAGTAAAGACCTATATATGATATAATAAACAAGGGGACCCATGTAGCCTTACTATTTTGTTGATGTAGAGTTTAGCATAGTCCTCCACTAAATTTGTAGTCTTGACAACAATGAAGATAGAACACTTAATAACTCTATGCATTATCACCCAAATAGAGTCATGTTGTCTGCGATTACCAAGTAAATCCGTAATGAAGTCTATGTTTGTCAATTCCTACTTCAATATAGAAATGTTAATCTCTTGAGTCATACCTCCTAGTTTCTGATGTTCTACCTTAACATGCAAATATTTAGGAAACTTAGGCACAAATTCTTCTATGTCCCTCTTCATATGGTTCCACCAAAAGACATTTCATAGATTACACTATATCTTAGTGACACCTAGATTAGTGGAATACCTAGAGTTATGAGCTTTTGTAAGGATCTTGTGCCTCAACTTACTCACATTGGGAGTACGTAAGTGCCCCCAATAACGAAGCACACCATCTCTCCCGGGAGAAAACAACCATTTTTTGCTTATGAACTGCACATTTCAAATAAATTAATATAGGATCACTATCCTATTTTCGTTAACATCCGTTACCAATGAAAATTCAGATCCATTTTGAATTATCACCCCACCATCTTATGTGTCTGCAAGGAAAACTCCTAAGGAAAAAAGCCGGTGAACAAACTTTGGTAGCTCTTTCCTTTATTTATGAATATATGCTAGACTACCCATTGATAACCTGTTGAGAATCAACCACTATATTGACCTTCTCTGGTTGGTAAAGTACATTCATTCATATTATCACACTACATAAAAAAATGATCATTTGCGGGAAGTAATTCTTAATTTTTGATAAATATATAATGTTATAGGCAAGTAATGATCATTTGCGGGAAGTAATTCTTAATTTAAGAGCGTTGGTTCTAATGTCACTTAACTAATGCCAGTAATGACTTTAATGCTCTTCATTTATATAATATTTATTACAACTAAAAGTTATTTTTGTTGTATTATTTTAATGAATTTAAGTCATCTCTTCTGAAGAAGATTTAAATCTTTCTAGGTGATATACTGGAAGCTCTTACGATTTATGAACATATCAACATGAAAAACATCAAAGTAGTGTCTCCAAATCATAAGTGAAAATACTATGGATTCAAACTCGAGGTCATGAGTCGAGTAGTTATTCTCATGGAAATTAATCTATCTAGAAGCATAAGTTATGACCTTACCTCGCTGAATCAGTGCACAACCTATGTCGATCCTAGATGCATCACAATAAATCACATAACCATCTAAAAATCGGGTATAGTCAAGACAAGAGTTGTTAACAACGTAGTCTTCAGATCTGAGAAACCTTTGTCACATACGTATGACTACTTAAATATGAGCTTCTTCTATGTAAAATCGCTCAATGGGGAAGATATGGATGAAAATAATTAAACAAATATTCTATAATAACTGCCTAAGCCCAAGAAACTTCTGATATATGTTGCGGAGATGGGTTTGGGTCAGTGCTGCACTACCTCAATTTTTTTGAGAATCCACTCAGACCCCTTCTTTATTGATGATATCCTCATTTATTATTGGAACAAGGAAGAGCATACGACTCATTCGGGAGTTCTTCTGCAAACTCTCAAAAATCACCAATTATTCGCTAAGTTCAAAATACAACTTATTCTGGCTATATCCGCTACCTGTATCAGATGAAGCACCGTACTTAGTTAGGTGACCTACTTGCGATATAGACTGAGCCTAATTGTTGTTACCTCCTTGACCTTCCTAGAAAAAGGCCAATCCTACAATGTATGACTAAACTAACTACATACAAAGAACTC
The DNA here is from genome assembly GCA_027704765.1 of Solanum habrochaites. Taxonomy (NCBI): domain Eukaryota; kingdom Viridiplantae; phylum Streptophyta; class Magnoliopsida; order Solanales; family Solanaceae; genus Solanum; species Solanum habrochaites. Next base: position 22,380,434 of record JAKWJA010002489.1, on the reverse strand, counting down.
CTCTGTACCTGCAAGACACTTACCCGGATTGTTCCTACCATACATTATACAAGTAAGGAAAGTCATCTTACCTGAAATACTCCCTTGAGACTTATCTTGATGATCTACCTTTTTTAATCTTTAAAAACTTGGGGGATGGAAAACTAGCTAATGAGGGTGTTGGGGTTGTAGACCTTTGGTGAAAATGCGAGCAACTCCGACCACCTGACCTTTGTTGTGAGTATTCATAATTTCTTGTTCTGGCCATTTTGTTATCTTTATCCATTTCCTAAGCTTATCTCCCTGAACCTGCTGCGCATGATTCATTAGTTTGGACAAATCCATATCCGCTGACAACAGAGAATTCTTGTACTCGATCTTTACCATATATGATACCCCAAAGAAGAACTTACTCATTTGTGACCTTGGATCGTCAACCATGTCTGAAGCATACCAAGAGAGATAGGTTAAATTTAACCCGCACTCTTGGACCGAAATTGAACCCTTTTTTCAAGTTCATAAATTATTGTCCTTGGTTTCTCTCAAATCCCTATAGAAGAAACTATAGAGAAAATTTCTCGTCAAAATAATCCCAAGTCACATAAGTTGTATCTAAAACCATGTTGTCTTTCCACCGAGTGAACCAGATATGAACCACATCCTTAAGTTGATAGGATTTTATCTTAATACTCTCAGTTCCAGCCACCTACATTACTCTAAGAATTTTGTTAGCCTTATAAATGACGTTTTGTAGGTTCTCACCAACCTTCGACACTAGAAACATAGACGAATTCATCTGACTAAAGTCACGAATTCTAACTGTATTTGATCCACCATTTATTTTTGCATGAACTAGGACCTGCTAATTGTTTTTATTGACCACACTCTGAGCTTATAGTTGGATCACATTCCTAAATCCTGTGTTCGTAACCTCATGGTTTTGGACTGGAGGAATTGCACTAAATTGTGTGATTTAGCATTCAATGCATTATCTCTATGAGGAAATCACATAAATAAAGATTAGAAAGTATACTTACACACGAAAAAAATAGAAGGGAAGTAATTTTTTTCTTAAAACAATTAATAGCCTCCTCCTATAGATATGTAGCTCTTCACACCATAAAAAAGACTCTACTTAGTGCGTATTTCAAACATCCCAGGTCTCTTGAACTGAAGGCTCTAATAGAGAGTTTATCCTACCATGAGGCTATCCTTTGACGTAACACGGGGCCTAGGATAACGAGTGACCCCAAGCCCACCTGCGTCTGGAATATATCCAGCATGCCGAGAATAACTGAATCAGACAAATACTATGTGGAAGCTAAAACGATAGATAACTGAAAGTGGGAAAAACTCAACTAGCATGAATATATAAAATATAATGAAAGTCTTGTGATGGATAAAACACCATTTCAAAACAAAGCTGCAACTACTACTATGAGAAGCCTCTTACTGAGTTGAGTTATTGAGACATTCCCTCGAGCTAACTCTAATAAAACTGAAAATTGAATATAAAGAGTAAAATTAAAAGTATGTCTATTTTCTTGAAGTATGAGGACTAAGTTTTGAAGTTGCTAAATGCAGATCAAGAACAATCTAAGCGTGATCTGGATGCTGACTACTTAACCCTACATCATGAAATGATGTAGCCCCGAGTATGTATCAATACTTGGAATGTTTAGAGCATTCAAGATATAGATACTGAGTTGAACAAAGCATAATTGAGCAAGATGGTAAATACTAGTGGTGATATATGGGCTGGTTGGATCAATTTAGGCGGGTTGAAAATGGGTCAATATAAAATGGATGTTAATTCAACCCGTCCGTATTTGATACAGGTAAAAAGAGATTGGGTAACAAATGGGTTGGCTAAAATATTAGTTTACCCATATTTTGATGTGTAAATAGTACTACACTAAAAAACTCAACATAGAGAAAATATTTTTGTCTTTTTTTTTAAATGAACCGTGTTGAAAATGATTCATTTAGTTTTATTGTGTCATAAAATTAAAAAGAAAACTTAATTTTTGGGGGGTTGGGGAAGGGGATGATGGGGGGGGGGTTGATAAGGAGCTGAACGGTGGGAGGGGGATCCCGAGGGTAGGGGATAAAAAATAGGTTTTGAAGTTGAAAATATTTTTTAGAAACAAACTTAAATTTTATTTGTGGGTGGGGTGGTACGGGTGGGTAGGGGGTGGGTCGATGGTCGGAATGAAAAAATGAAATCTAAAATTTAAAATATTTTTAAAAACAAACTTAAACATCTGTTTTTTGGAGGTGGGGGTGGGGGTTTGAGGGGTCGGGGGTAGGGATGAAAAAATGAAATTTGTTTAACATATTTCTAATAAGTACATATCAGGTTTAAATTCTTAAAAAAAAAAATATTTAAAAAAATTAGATTTCAAAAGAATTCAAACACAATTTGCAAACCATTCTTTCAAATTTCTTTGTATCAGTTTTTGTTCTTCTTTTATCTGTATCTTAGTTATATGTATATTCATTATTCTTCATTTTTGCTAAAATTGTTCAATCTAAATGTTAATTTTTTATATTGTTTTGGTGTGTTTCTGTGTTACTTCAAAATGTGTTAGCTTAATATTTGGAATATTTTTGGAAATCAACACTAAAGGTAAGTATTTATAATTTTTCATATTAGAAATTAACAAATTTGTTCACGATATTAATTAATTTCTCTTTTTTAATATATATTTTAATCTTAACGCAAGATAAATTAGTCATGATCATAAATTTACTACAAAAGTTTAACACATATTTTTATTTAATTATATAAACAATCATGAAATGATCTTAATCTTTTGTTGAAGTTATTTAAGGTTCTATACTATTTTAGTAGTATATTTTGAGTTTGTTGGCTGGATGCTTAAGTTTTAACTCGTCGAATAGTCAATATATGGATTTTGATTTTTTGATACTTTCTAATAAGGAAGTAAGAAACGATTTAAAAATTTATAAAATTATTTTTAAGAGTTACATAATATTGTATAATTTTAAATTTTAAATTTTGAAGTGAGAGTCCTTAATTGATTTTTAAAATACAAGTTTAAAATTAAAAACAAAATATCTAGTTTAAAACTAATCATAACCGTTTAAGGATAATATTTAAAATAATGCTAAATTTTAAAATTTCTATTTAGACTAATTAATTAGTTGGCCTAAATAGTTTCAAGAATTACGCATTATTTCATGGTCTCTAAATAGTATTGTTGTGAAAAGTATGATGTTTAAACATATATAGTAAAAATTTATTTGTCTAATAGATGGGATATCTTTGATAATTTTTTTTTTTTATTAGAGAATGTTTAAATAGATTTATAACTTTTTTGTTTATAAGACATAAGTCACAAAATAGAATTCCTAAAATCTTACTGCATCATAGAAATATATTTTCCTTATTAAAATTAATAATATGTAATTTGTACTCCTATTAAATTCTAAACTAAAAGTTTAAAGTTTAATTTTTATTAAAGAGTTACTTAAATTTATCGTAATAACCATTTAAAAAGAAATATTTATATAAGCATAACGATTTAAAATTTTAAAATTTAAATGATCCTCATTTAAGTTAAAGAAGTATTTAAATAAAAGGAAAACTTAAATAAATATACTATAATAAAAAATATTTTACCATTTATAGCAATACATTTTTTTTTCACTTAATCACTTTTAATTCTATTTATAATACAAGTTTAATACAATTACAAAGGACATTTATTATTCACCTGCTAATACAAATTTTACTGATGAATAATTACATTTATCATACAATGTACAATCTTTTACCAAATCAAACATGATATAGTTTCAACAAACATGTAACCATATGATTGCTACATTAATTCACTTTAATCGTATTACAGATGGTTAAACAAAGCATTGCTATACATTGTAATAAACAAAAAGTCCTAAAATTAGTAATATATTTTAAAATTATATTAATTTATGTAATTTTCACGAAATAAAAATATTAATATAAATTTGAATCACTAACTAAATATTATCATTTTTTTCCTAATATTAAATTTTTATTTACAATTAGAATTCAGATAGTTGGTTTAACAACTTACATTGCATTTCCACCAATACATGAATTCTTAATAGAATAAAAAATTAGATTTGGTTAAGAATAAAAATAAATTTATTTATTTTCAAATTATGGTTACTAGAAAAGTGTATATCGTGGTTTTTTACCCCTTTTCAATAGCACCTACAAGGCAAGTGTTTGTCCCCGGTGATAATTAATTTCTCACCAATTATTATTGTAGTTAATTTTTTTTAACTAAGCAAAATTTTAAATTTGAATATGGTAATTTTATGACGGAATCCTACGAGAAAATATTATGTTTATGGTATAAATTTTGTGATGATAACAATTATAACCATATCTTTATAGCTAAATATTTTCTTTTTAAAAAAAATTAATTATTGAACGAAGTGATGAAATCATATTATATATTATTTAGTTGAAAAGTAATTTTTTCAAATTATTAGTATAATTAAGATAAATGAACGGTCATTAACTTTTAAAATATAGAAACCTATACAATGTCAATAGATTCTTAAAGAAATTGGTACAAAAACGACCTATTTTTTTCTAATCTAATACTAATTTAAGGATGTAAAAAATGTTTTGAACCTTTTTTTCCTCAAAGAAAAACAAATGCAAAATAAACCAAAATGTCACTTAATAACATTTCATGTGAAAAGTTCGAAGTAATGAATTGTTCATATAATAATTTATTAATACAACATAATAACAATACATGACAAATGTGTTAAAATATTGGAACTTTTATATATTTTATATATGAAAATAAAAAAAATCAATATGTCCTCGCAACGCTCGGGTATGTATACTAGGTAGAAGTTAAAATATATTTGGTAATATCATGAATTTTGAGTGAATAAAAGTTAGAAGCGTAACTCATTTGTCTAATCCCTATTTTACTCACATTAACCATATTTTTATGGATTGAAAATGAGTATGAACACATATTTTACCCATGTAAAAAAGTCACTCACCCAACCCATTATATATGAACGAGTGGGGGGGGGGGTGATGATTACAAAAATATGAACTCATTTTGTCGGTACTAGTAAATACTAAGACATAACTGAAAAGTTAAACGTAATTTAGTGACCAAGTACAAATCCTGAAAACTACATGTTGAACTGAATGTTGAAAATATATTGAAAACCTGGTCAAATGCACTAAGTGTTTGACCTTGGGAGACACTATTAACCAAAATAAACCATGTGAGCTAAATGTGGAGTCCGATGTATATGCTCCATTGAGAGGACCCAATATGTGATGCTAGGGGCATAAAGGCATAGCTGATGTTATTACAAAATCTGATGCCCAATAGAGGGGACTTAAAATTCTACGAGGACACATATTTCTGGGGCTACGAGGGTATGCTGAACCTTAGTCCAACTTGGTGCTAAGTTTACTCCATACTGAATATTTAAAAAACACAAATGTAATTGGAACACCAAATAGCTCGAATACTGACATGAAATCTTAGAATGCAACATTTATATACTGATAATGTAACATTTGAAATCTAGAATATGATTGTATGTTTAACAAAAGTAGAATGTGAAATTAATGATCTAAGAAAATATATACAAGCTAGTGTTCTGAATTTTATACAATGAATCAATAAAACTTTCCATTAAACATGTTGTTTCGATTAAGAATACTACAACTACTAAATCTCAACAAATATACAAGATTTTAGAAATCCTAGGTCTAAAAAAGATATACAAAATTAAGGAACTAACTGAATTATAGAATATAATGTATGAAAGGAATCCGCTAGTTAACTCCCACATACATAGTGATGAAATATATGGAAAAATCCTTCGGATTTGGACTTAACTTTGAAGAATGCTTCTGCTTGTTATTGGAAGAGCTCGTCTCTCGTTTCTCTTCTTTTGCTTTGAGCCATGAGATTTTGCGGAGCTGAACAGCGAAAATTATGAAAACACCCCGTAGTTTTTGATAAGTTATATGCTTTAATCAGAGTAAAACGACATATTTTAAGCATTAAACGACGTGGTTTAAGTTCCCAACACATAGGAGAAAATAATTATGTGACTTCGACTTAAATTCTTCCAAAGTGGCCTCAAGACAGGATTCACAGGCCATCATGATTACCAAGGCCCGTCAAACTGCTCATGAAGAGGCCCTGCCCCTCAGGGTTCACTAAAATGAGATAATCTTTTACTCCGAGCTTGGTTGATAGTAAACTCATTGGCATTAGAAAGAGGACTCAATTATTTTCAACTCTATAAGTAATGGTCCACCTAATTCATTTTGTGATAAAAGTTATAGATGTTTGAAGTTTACCCTGAAATCTAAGTCAGACAAGTATCCTTCACGAATGACATCACAACCCATGTGGAGATCTATTAACAATTTACACGTATGCGGAGCTTAACTAATGACTTTAGAGGTGAAACCTAACATAAAGATAATTAATTGACTTCACACTACAACCCGTCAAGTGGGTCGTGAAGATGTTGTGCCTGACTAGGCTTTACTAAAACAAGCATAAACTTTTCCAACGGGCTCAAAATTAGGCAAACTTGGTGGCATTGGAAATAGGACTCAACACCTTTAATTTGATAGATTATGGGAGCCTAATTGATTTTTTACTCAAAGATATGATCGCCTGAAGTTGACTAAAAACTCAAAGTCTATCAAGCTTCTTTCACAAACAACTTCAAGGCTCGTGTAAAGCTTCACAGACTTTCTAGTGGCAAGTTGTACTTCATAGTATCCGTGTTGGTTTTGTTTTCTCCTCACATGCCACTTCATGGATCGTTTAAGGCTCCACGAACAATTTAATGGTCCATGTTGTTACACCTTTTGCTGGGTGTATAACCACGATCAGGGTGATGGGTCATGGTAATTTTCACGTCATGTGTACACCTCCGTGGTTTTTCCTTCTCTCCTAGTTCTGATTTTTAAGGTGTCACATAATACTAGCAGTGATTCTCGAGTGCCGGCCACATCAAGGGTGTAGGCTCGTGTTGTGAAAAACTTTGTATCGAGCATAAAGTTCAAGAGTCGTAGGTTGTATATAAAGTTATTTTTGTAGATTCCTTATTATTTATGTGAATTTTTCCGAAGCTATAAATAAGAGGCTATAATGTTTAGGAAATTTTTCACATCTTTCACACTCTTTTCATGTGATAGAGTTCACTTTTATAAATGTTTCTTTCTAGTTCATCCTTAACATTTCCTTCTAGTTCATGCTTGCATGTATCTTTCATACCATCCCTCTAAGTAGACCTATTTTATTTCGTCTTCCTTGAAGAATGTTGATCCTAGAATCAAAGGGTCCCCAAAGCATCAGAATTGCAACCCTAGGGAGAGATCACTAATGTTAATATCTGGGATACTATCCGAATCTTGATTCAAGTTGTGACTAACAAGCTGGGCAACAAAGAGGGGTTTGTCAGGATGTGGCTTATACATCCAGGATCCATGAGTTCTGGAGGATGAATCCTCTATAATTCAATGAATAAAGTGTCACTAATTAATTTAAAAACATTATGGAGGACCTACAAAGAGTATTTGAGGTGATGCATGTTGTAGATGTTGACCATGTGGATTTAAATTCATACCAACTCAAGTGAATGCTGTAGGAGAATTATTCAAACCAAATGAGTTGACTAGAAACTCATAATGACCATATCAGGTAATGAATCCAAAATTTGGAATATCACTCTCTCGTATTCTCAACTAATGATAGCGTGATCAGAAGTCTGTCTTGGAAAACCAACTAGCATCCTGAAGCTAATAAAAAGATCATCAATCTTGAGAAGTGGATACTTATTCTTAATATTAACCTTATTCAACTAATGGTAAACAATTTACATTCTAAGAGAACCATTTTCTTCCTAAAAAATAAGACGGAAGAGCCGCAAAGTGAGACACTTTGTTGAATGAACTTTACCAAAAATGTCTTTCACCTTTCTTTTTGACTCTTTTAACACAATACGAGCCATTATAAATTGAGGAATAGATATAGGGAGAGTATCAAGATCATTTGGAGAGACCTCTAGAAACTCACTAACAACTAGAGCAACTCAATATGTGGTGTCTCAACACCTGGAGCTACTGGCGGTGTTTACTTGGATTTTATGAATGTGAAGTTACTTATTTATTGTGAATGAGACCATAAAGTCTTGTTATGTGAAGTAATATGATAATAATGTTATTTTGGTAGTGCCTTATGAAGCTATAATGTGAAGTAGGCTAGAGAGTATGCTTAAATTAAGTTATTCTTATCAATTGTTTTATGAAGCTTGTTATGAGAAGTACACTAAGGATTATGTCTAAAGGAAATTTCATATGAGATATAAGCACGTTAAAGTTTGTGATATGATTTACTGAAGTCTAAGCATGTATAGAAGTTACATTGTAAATGGAATTGATTGGATTATGTGCAAGGTTGACCCCATGTTGTTATACCACCACTCCACGGTGACTGAAATGAATGAAGTAGTAAGTCCTGGAGTTTTTGGGTAACCACTCTCGTGAGTTCGATGATAAGTATTAAGTAAACAACCCACACTACAATCCTATGAGCTTTCTAAGATAGGTCAAAAGTGAAGCCCGTCGTGAGTTGAGAAGTGTGAGTTTGAGTTGAGATGTGGTGTTCACTAGTTATACTTAACCAATAGTATAAAATGTTTAGAATCCATGGGAAGTTATGCCTAGCACCGAGAGGATATGAAGAAGAGGTGGTTACACTTTGCGAGTTGAGATGTTGTATTCCAATGTACCTCTTGAGATGAGTACTCCTCTTTAGTAGAGAATGAGTTACATAGTAGAAATCTCCTTATCCTTTAACTGTGCGCCCACATAGGTACAGATTTTGGACAAGCTATGTAAAATCTAAGAGAATGACCTCATTCTAGGCAAGTGAGGATCCCTAATCCAATAGGGGTTAATATCGAAATTCAATGTCTAGCTCTCATGGTCTATGTCGGTGAAGCTAACCCACACAAAATAAATAAATGTGCTAAGTCTTCTAAAGGAGTGTTCTACTTAGGGTAGATAGTGGAATGGGACGCTATTCATCCATTGCACTACGTAGGCATTCCGAAAGGGGAGTCTTGGTGAGCCTTATTTGAATTAAATGAACTATGTCTCTTAAAAGAACGTACTAGTTAGGGTAGGTGATGGTAGGGTAGGTGGTGGTATGGGATGCTATTTATACATTGCACTAGGTAGGACCTTCCGAAAGGGGAGTCTTGGTGCCAAGTCTTCTAAATGAGTGTACTACTTAGGGTAGGTGGTGGTATGGGACGCCATCTTAACTTCAGTGCCACGACTAGGTATTATTGAAACAGATTCTTAGTGGATTTGTTGGGGTTATCTATTGTATTACCATCGAGTGGGTGCTTTTTCTCCCTAGGTGAGTATGCTGAAAAGAGAGGTAGTCTTGAGGGTCACTTTTGTGTGTGTTGAAGGAGGCATATGTGTACTTTCTTCATGTATTACCTTAGTGAGTCATAGGATGACATTAGAAAGGATACTCCGACGGAAATGATGCGTACTTTCTCATTGGCAGTATTTTGGAAGTTCACTACTTTAGAGTCACTTTAGTCACTGTAATATAAAAAGGAATTCACTATAAATTCTAGCTAGTTCAATGTAATGTTTGGTGAGCTTACTCTAAAGTATTTCTTTTGGTTAATATTATGGAAATCGTTCTCTAAGTGTTAAATGATGTTTCTTATTTGGTTTTACTTCTAAATTTATGGATGTTTTAATTATTTGTCGTGAAATGTTGTTTTACTAAAATATTTCTTTTTGCATGTTTTTGCATATGCCATACTTAGTACATTGTTTTGTACTAACCCCATACTTCTCTATACTATCTAAGTATAGGTTTTGGAGGCAAGGTTGAAGACTAGAAGGTGAAGCTTGGGAATGTTTTTCTCAATTCAAAGTATGTCCTCATATACTCGAGGGCATAGTCCTTTACTTGGTTTATTAATTGAAGACTTACTATGTTTATTATGTTGTGTCTTAAGTTGGACTGTGACGACAAGATTCTCTAAATATTTATGAAAGAGTTGTTTTAATTAAATGTCTTGAAAAGTTTTAATTTCGCACTACTTTTGATGTCTTATGTAATGAATGATAGTTAAAAGGTTGTACAAGACCTCAAAGGGTCAAGTACGCCTTGCCACAAAGCGAGGGTTCTCTCTGTGACAACCTAATATGCCAGCATGATGTTAATATTGTACTTTTCCAAGGTAGAGCACCTTCACTTGGTGTAAGGCTCTACAACACAAAATTCCATGTTTAACACCCATGGTCTTAGTTTTAGTTAATGATATAGTTTCACTAAAGTAAAATGGACAGTGGAAGTAAAGTAAGGACCCTAATTAGGTTAACCTGGGAAGTTACTTGTTGTAGGTGTGGGAATGGGACATTACCTATGCATTGCACAAGTATCTCTTGAAGGGAATTCTAGGAAGGTGTTCTAATGAATATGATTATGTTTATGTACTTATGCATGACATTGTATTGTTGTCTACTGGTTGTGATGATATGCATGGTATGAGTCTATATGACGTGTTCTTACCTTTTATGAAGCGTATGGGTCTTATTGATTTTATAATGAAGTCTTACTTGGCATATATGAAGTGTCTATACTTTTCTTATTGATGTATGAAGCAAATGGTATGCCTTTAAGAGTTTACTAAGTATGTGTGAGGTTATGAGACTTGACATGTTCATTGTACTAGTAGACATAGATTGGGATTATGAGAAAGGTCTTAAGATGTCTTATGAAGTTAAGTCCAAGTATGTATTGTTGACTAATGTCTCTTCTGATGTTATTGGTATTGTTGACTTGTATGTTATCTTGGAATAAGTATTATATGAAGTTCATGATTCAGTTGAGTTATATGTGAAACTTAGATTGTCATGATATGCTAAGCAACTATGTATATTTATATATTTTTGGTGAATAATGAAGGTTGTATGCATGTTTACTAAGTGTCCTTAAGGTTATGTTTGAGTGATGATGGTGTAATGGGACATTATCTATACATTGCATCAAGTATCACTAGAGGGTTACTTGGAGAACTAAGGGATTAAGAATAAAGTGAGTTTACTGTAAAAGGGAAATAAGCCTATTGTAAATAAATTGAGGTTACTGTAATGTGTTTCCAATTGGGCCTTAAATGCAATGTATGGTGTTATGAAATGTTGTGACTATTGTATATGCCTAAATGAAGTATATGAATTGTATAATTCTTATTGCATCAAATGTTTATGAAGTTTTCGTAAAAAGGTATGGTGCATGGTTTCAAAGTAACTGTCCTTTTTAAATGCATGTTTTTGTATGGTTGTCATACTTAGTGGATTCTTGTACAAACACCATTCTTCTTCACATTTTTACACAAAGTATAGGTTATGGATGTTTAAATGATGTCTCTATGTTGGAGGGCTTGATATGTGTTTCCCAAACTCAAACAAAGGAACCCTTAAGAATCAAGGATGTCCAATGTCAAATTTTGGTTAAAGTCATGTAATAGATTAGTTATGTATTATGTTATAAGGGTCATGTCCCTATTGTACTCTAATAATGTTTAGTCTATGATGGCAAAGAGGCATAGAGTCTAACTATGTACTTAGGATATTTGACATATAATGGAAATGATAATTCTATCATATGATGTGCTATGAAAGTTTTAAAAAATTTCTACTTAAATTTCCCAAATGATAATGCAGATGAGGATCATATGGGGGGGGAAATTTGTTTTTGTTTTATATAAACCTCTGATAGGTTCAAGTATTGCCGTTTACTTCTGGGGGGTTGCTCCCGGTCGTGAGACAAGGTTAATTCATGCAAGGTTCAAGGTAAGCTCACCAGACAAGGCATTGACACTTAAGTAAAACAAGACAACATACTTTCGCTATTGTGCAATGGTTATTGCAAAAGAATCAATTTGACAATTGGCTAATAACAAGAGTTCACATACTGCCTATGTAATTTATCCATTCTTGTTTTAGCCGCACATTTATGTTTGTTCAATTGAGAGAACACTTTAAACATAAGTGGTAGAAGAATTTTCAAAAGTGAATTTTTTTTTTCAAAGGGTTAAAATTAATATGAAATTAGGACCCAAAAGGGAGCCATAAGGTCAAACATTTGTGAAAGAAAATTTTAAACATAAGTTGAATAGACAACCCAAACATATATTAAAACAAATAAAATAGGCATTCAAAATCAACAAAAAAAAATTTGGGTCTCACCCATTATTACAAGTTTTTGTCCTCAAATACAAGTAATGACAAAATCCAAGATTTTAATTAAGATAAACAGAGAGAAGAAAAAGTGAAAGGGAGTTCCTATTCATACCACTTCTTAATTAGTCGGGGTAAGAGCACCCGAAGTGTCTTCCGAAATAGGAAAAGTGATCCTGAAGTTTTTATATCTGAGCCACACCACTATTTTTAGCTACCCTATCCTCAAAAGCGGTATTAGATACAATTATCTTGTTTATTTGATGGCCTAATGTGAAGGCCTGTATGGCATTAATAATGACTCGTGCCCATGAGGGCACATAAGGGTCGACAGTAATTAGTCTTTTGGCCCTGACTTCCTTGGTGTAATTTCTCTGTCTGGCTAGCTCTTCTCTCTTTTCCTCATCTCTAACTCATTCTCTAATGTGCCTAGGTTGATCATTTATGTCTGCGACCTTTGGTCTAGCCATTTCTATAAAAACTTAAATGATAAGTTAGGCAGTAATTCATAAAAGAGGATAGTGAGACTCTAATAATAAAGCCACTTCACCAAACAAAATTGAAATGTGTATATTCTTCTAGGGTATTCATTAGAGAGATATGCAGATGATGAAAGGGTTGTAGACAAAGGGAGAACGAGAAATCTTTTGCCGAACGACGATTGCAATTTATAATTCAATATAACCGCTCGGAGTTACAAATAAGTAAACACATAAGATATTCATCTAAAGGTCAAACACTGACATTACGCGAACCGCCGAGCACTTTCGCAAGCTGCTCTCAACTCGCCAAGCATCCCAACATGCCTAATTTTAGGCCATCTTTTCAAGTTTTCCCCTACAATCCCTTGACAATGCGACTTACACCTTTTAAGTATCAATTTTTGACAAATATTCCCTGCATTTCCGCCACCGAACACATACAGTTTATCTCAAACTATAGTCGATTGAGATTTTACCAATTACACACAAAATATTGAGTAATGATTGACAAGAAATGATATCCCATACTATTTATCATTATCTCAATGAGTACAACTTTTGATAAAATAATTGCAGAGTTTGATTACTAAACTTTGTTGCTAAAATAAACTATAATGGCGTGCTAGGAAACAATGCAATCCAAGTCCAAGCATAATTCGACACATAGAATACTAAATAAGCTAGGAAATAAAACAATCAGCGTGCAAGAGTGATTTTATGAAGGGACAAAGTGAAGGAAAAAGTTTGAATTAGGACTTCTGAATGTGGTGATTGTGACCATCCGTCTTCTGATCATTCGGCGATATTAATTTATCTCGCTTAATGGCTCGGCGAAGCGCTAAGTGTCCATTTTGTCGCTGAATTTAACAGGATTCCAGTCATTTGTGAAAGTTGCATCGGATGTATTTATTGAGATCGCGTACTGGGTTGGCGAATCTTCGATAAAAATTATTATTCCCAAGAAGTTTTACAAACATAACCATTCAGGTGCATATAATCAAACGACGTGGATGGATATGTTGCATAATCAGTCAGTGTTCTTCTTAAAGAACTTGTTGACTGTCACTTTGCATTTTGTCAATCACTTTTCCTCCCTAAATTTGCACAACCTACACAAAATTATTTTCTCAATATATGAAAAAGAAAACAACTAAACGGTTTTGGGTTTGCCTCTGAACAACGCCTTACTTAACACCGTGACACGACGCAAGTTACATTGTTATGCTCCAATTTAGTGGGTTGCTACACCACTACCATGTGGTTCTCTACTCTCTTGCGAGTGGAGCTATAGCAAACCTTGAACCGTGATATTTTGAAGCACCCAGACAACTCCGGAGTGAGACCAAATCACCTATTTCATCCCTTCGATATCTCCGTTCAATTTCTCAAATGCTTCATCTTGTTTAGTGACGTTTAGGAGAATGGTTGAAAGGATTTACTCAATGCGTCTTGACTCATGATTTTTGAGGTTGTTTAACTCATCAAGGGGAATATAACTATCCTTCCTGTTGCATTAGGCTTCAACCTTTGTCATCCTCTTTTCTACCTTTTCCATCTGGCTTATCATTATGTCCAACATAAAGTCTTTTTTCATTTCTAAGTTCATCTTAGACATGTCATCGAGCAGCCGTATTGCTGTTACATATGGCTACCAAGCTAGACCTCTTGGAATAAGAATATCAGCAAACATTTTGGTTCCAGGGCTGATATCTTTGAAGAAGCAATCGATGAGTATCATGTTGGGAAAATCATGATTCGAGTATTGAGTGATCAACCCTATAAATGTGGACCAAGATTTGTGAATCCTTTCACCTTCCACTTGTTTGAAGGTTAATATTTTATCTTTCCGATCATCACCTCCAGTGAAGGCCATTCCATCCAGTTACTAACATTAAAGCTCGTGTATTTTGAAAAAAAAAACAAAAACAAAACTAAAAGTTAAATAGTTGTAACTACACTATAAGGTACTAAAAATTATAAGTAACAACGTTTTCATGTGACACCACACCCCGACAGCGGATCCATTTTGATGCTTCAATGTGTGTATCTTTTTATATTTTGTGATCAACGAAACTAACCTACAGTTTGAGTGTCAACGGATCAAAGCTAGTAAAGTAACCCAACCAAAGGCTTGGATCGTGTTCCAAGAGGGTGGTAGTGAAAGTAGTAACTACTTCGAATTCCATTCCAAATAGTGATAGTTCAATACATTTTCGAATATTAAAACAGAATAAGTTAAGTTGGTGACAGCAAAGTGTCAAATTTCAAGAAGAGGTTCTGTCACTAGAGGTAAAATAGCAAAAGTAGAAGAAAAAAACACGTATGAGAGAGAGTTCTTGAGGTGTGACCACAATATATGTTGACACAAACTAATGGGTGCATGATTTTGATGGTAAAATTCAAAAGACAATGGAGACTAAGCTAAGATTTAGGTGAAAGTAAATTATCTCTAACACAAGTAACCCCTTATCAAATGGGTTCCTCTCGGACACCTACTCGTCTAAATCAACCTGCCTATGCCTTACCCATAGCTAGACCTTTTTATCGAGGGTTATTGGATATGTGAGTAGGGATCACCCTCTCGAGATGAACTTCATGTCCACCAATTCCTTAGGTTATCAATCAAATGGTATTGGTTTCATGACCTCCCTCATGTAAAAGCCGAAAACCCATTAAATTAAACCACAACCACTAGGTGAAGTCTCATTTATGATGCATCCAATCCTATCATCAATCAAGACCCAAAAATAATATCAAAATATATTTGCTAAATTAAGAATGGGGTTTTTAGCTACACATCAAAAAATAATCAAATATACTTAAAATGATAAAGGAATCAAATCGGTATAAGCGATTAAACCATAAAAATCGAAAAGAAAGGTAAATGGAGAAGACCAACTACCAACATTGGAAGAAGAACGTCTTCCATAAAGCTTCTTCAAAACCCTCTCAAAAGTTGAGACAAAACATAACAAAAAAAGTTTGTAAAATAATATATTAAGTGTCTAATGTTTCACTCTCTAATTCTCTCCAAAAACTCTCCTCAAATGATAACAGAGTTAAGAATTTATAGGCTGCACATTTATTGTTGGTGGACCCATTCAGCATCTTTAGTCATGATTTACCGACTGATTCGGTGAACCATTCTTTGTTTTTGTTCTTCGCGATTTGTTCCTTCACTCTTTATCTAAACATGTTGTAATGTTGGGAGGAAGAACTCTTTTTTAGAGAACTATTCGACGAAGCGCCAACTACTCCTTTCGTCGCCTTTTGATTGACTTCCTTCAAGGTTCACTTCTTGTAACTGATATGCTTAAATTATACCTCCATAAAAAAATTTAAGTGTTTGTAATCAAGTAGAGAACCCAAATAGTAGGTTGGGGTCGATCCCACGACGTGAATGATTTAGAGTTAACTTTAATTCACAATTATGTCCATTTAGTCAATGTCTTTCAGAATACTAGTAAATAAAGGGGGGAGGGTTGTGAAAAGAATTCCTTAAACAATCTAAGTGAAAAAAGTAAACAAAAGAAGATGTTGATTTTTTATCAAGTTGTGAGGATAACTAGGGTATATGTCTTCCCCACAGGTTCATAACGTCGTTTTCCTAGTAATAGAAATTCATTCCAAGTGGTTTTCATGCAAAGTGACAAGTTAGGTATCTCTTAATACTTTGTCTGGCATCTAGAGAATTTCACTCCGCACCTTGGTCCGGCTACGTGTGTATAATTTACTAACCCTTACCTTTACCTCATATTAGAAATCATAATCTATATATGGCCTAGTTATTACCTCGCACCAATCGACACTAGTCTATTAGATAGTATCACATTAAATAAATGTTTGATAATTCTTTTTCTATTCCTACCTCCTTGGTCCAACAAGTAGCAGAAAGGCGAGTTCTAACGCGCGCACTCGTTTAAAAGACTTCTAAACGAAAGAAATATCAATAAATGCAAGAATACTATTTGAGAATTACTTTTATTAATTGCTAGTTATACTTTGTTAATTACCCAAGGTTCCCACACCCTAGTTGTGGATTTAGTTACTCTTGCAATTAAGATCAAAATTCGTAGTTTTGAATTAATAAATCATGAACTTACTCAACAATAAGAAGACACCCAGAAATTCAACTTGAAATTGCAAAAAATTCCTCAAAACAAATCCGGATATTGTTTAATTGCCCAAGTTTTCCAAACACAATCTCCAAAACACAAAATAGAACAATAACTATATTAGCTGACCTCAAAAACGAGGTTTTAATACCCTATATATAGAAAATATAGTCTTGAAAAAAGGAATTGAAATAATGAAAGTTTTTTCCAGGTACGCAACTTCAATCGACGGTCCATCGAAATACCTCCGTCAGTTATGACTTGAAACTATTTCACTCTACGGGATAGCACCCTTTCTGAATCAAATGATGGAACAACAGTATGGTCTGTCGATCCATATATGTTCCGTAGATGCTCCTTCTTAACTTCATACGTAGAATCTAGAAAAAGTATGGTACTCGAACCTTCTCTGAACCAATCGACGATTCACCGGTATGATATGTCGATCAATTTACGAAACATAATTTGCTCTCATGGTTCCACACATGGTATGATTTCCCTCATCGATTCCTATAGTTTGAACTGTAGATCAACGGTCACCAACTACAGTCCCATTGATGGCTTCGGAGGTCATCTTCTGCAATTTTCAGCTGCTTTCTGCACTTTCAACCTAGACATATTTCCTACAAACCAAAACACAAAACTTGTGAAAACTACTAGAAAAAATATCTAGACACACACAACTCTTAAGTAAAATTCGTGGAAAATACCGTGAAACAACGGTAGATTAACACCCTCAACTTAAATTCATTGTTTGTCCTCAAGCGACGCACAGTGACTCAAAACAACATTTATACAAAAGTATACACTTTTAAGCTCTATCAGTCACATGGTTATCAATCTAGACTATTTTTTTATTTAATGCAGGCTTAGACTCTCATGTTCAACAAGCTAACTCATGTGGATCACATCATGACACAAACTAACTATGCGATAGACTCCTCTACTGTTTTGCCTATCACCAAGGTACTAACTTTTTGATACTGCAACTAGCTCCCTTGGTTTAAAAAATTCCTAATTTTTCACTGACTGATTATGAATTTGGTTACAAGGATCTTTTTTCAACACTCGTTCTCAAGATCAAGTTCAAATACTGTTAGTACTATTCGCTATAGGCTTGCCCTTATTTTCACTCCTTAGGTTCACCACACTAGACTCTAGGATCACGGTAGGATATTCTTGGCTTGAAACGTAGGCTCAGGGTTAGGTGTGGTACATTTGGGTACATTTTTAGTGACTCTTTGCCCTCCTTGACATTACCGCTAAGCTTCCTACCTCTTTTCATTTCCTTTGACACCCTATTTCTCTTCATTTCCTTATTCCCCTTTTGGATGTGACTTTCACTTCATTTGCATCTTTTTCCCTTAATACTCTTTTTTTCTATTTTTCTTTTCTTTTTTCAATCAATTGGTAATGTCAATAGGTCACATATTTAGCTCACTTAAAATTTTCTTTTCAACATCCAACTCTTTTAATACCCATTTTTGGATCGTGACACATAGTAGCAACCCTGAACTCTTTAATTTTCCATGAGTGAGGTACAGAATACCCAAAATTGTGTCAGGACTAAGACGAGGTCATTTACAGCATTAGCCACCCTCAACTTAGGTTTCTAGCCTAAGTTAAGGTTCACATGTCCAAGGAGGGACTGGGGCCAAAACATTAGACCTTGGGAAGGTGAGTTGGTTAATCAAAAAAAATTGTCTATTACAGGCTCAACATATATGGATCATAAGGGACAATTATTTCATTTGGTTAAATTCTTTTAAGCTAGATATTGGCTATTTCGAACAAGATCCTATCATCACTTCCTAGCTTCGAAGACGGATTCACTTCGTAGAACTAACAGGGCAAGTTTTAGTTAGGTAGAAACTGTTAAACACTAAAATCTCCTCACACTTTCTAGACACATTATTACACTATCCGATTTCTCAGTTCAGGTTTTAGTTGATGGTCATGAAATGGGTGTCTATTTATGTCATTCTTAGTGCCAACACATTAAACTTATCTTTACTTATACATGCAAGCAAAATCCAGGACATGGTATAATTTTTAGTAGCCATCATGCTTTATTTTTCATGCTTATATACTTGTACGCACTAGGTCATATCGGTTCAACAAAAAATTAAGAAGTTTCTTAGGGAAAAAGAACACAGGCTAAAAAACCCTAAAGGAGGATTGTGAGTTCGGCTACTCAAAGTTTGCCCTAACACTCACTCACCATTTATCCCATCCAACAAAAAAATATGCAATTGTCCCCGATGCATAAGAAATCACAAATACAAGGTGGTAGGTGAATCAAACCAATGGCGCATAGCACCAAAGAACTCTCAGCATGTGGGTGGGTCCGGTTTCTCAGAACCGGCTATATCATCACTTGGGTACCCTCAAAAGTTTACACATCAACATCTGCACCATTAGTAGTGCTTATCTAACTTTTCGCGGGTACAGAACCAGATGCTCCAGCAGCCATCATCAATTCTCTGTTATGACATATCTCCTAATCTACCAAGGAGGCTCTCATAGCCCGCTCAAACTCTATTCTCTCTCTTTTTTGCACGTGCCTTAACACTGGCTCAGTGGTAAAGTTGGAGTGGTGAGCACACACTACTCATTATAAGGTTCAATAGGGACTTTGAACAAGGCCCCTAGAATCGTGTCCTATGCTAGATCAGTGGGAGCACTCTCTAGCTCAGCCCCCTCATCTCAAAGATGGCGTCGATGTCGGCTCGTAGGCTGGCAAACTTAATTTAGATGGCAGTGAGGTGAGCAGTGGGGGATAGGCACGCTAGAATCCATAGGTAAAGGCATCGAGGCATTTGTTGACCAGCTGAATTTGATGCTCGGCTTGCTTGGACACCCTCTTCTCTATGTGGTCTCTGCCTCAAAAATGGATTTTTGCATCCAAGGCTTAATGTGGTAGATCAAAAAATTCATGTGTGCCTCTAATCTATGAAATTGAACTGGAGGGACCAATGTCGCAAATAATGGTGTGTATCGGGACAAACAAGTGTCTCTCCTGGCTGTATGAGAAGAAAAAGTCAGAGTGGAGTCAGCATGATCTGGTGCAGCAGGGTTTGCCCTTTGGGCCAGCTCCACAGTTTCGGCAAAGTTCTCACTTAGTGAAGGCACTTCAACCCTTGAACCTCTTTGCGGTGCTTCTACATTAACCTCATCCTTCATGAGGCCTACATCATAAGTCCCCATAGGCCTACAGATTATCACATTTTCAAATTGGAACTCTGGCGTCCCTGCATAGCTAGAAGATAAGACATTGAAAGGGGTAAGTGGTGTAGGTTTTGAAGGCGCTCTCACTAATTATTTTTAAAATCAGCCCTGCAAAATTAATCTCCAGCCCAGCTACCGGTGTTGCTGCCGTCACCGCCCTATCCCATGTAAGTACATTATCACCATTTGTGGATGATAACCAGTGACGGGCCCAACACCAAGAAAAATATGAACACAAAAGTGAGGGTAGCCATTTTGATCAGCCATCGAGGATCTATCACCCAGTCTACCCTCTCACCCTCGGTCGCTAGATATTGAGAAAACTATTTCTTCACTGCCTCATGCTTCTCCACATTTCATTGAAACTGACTACTTTATACTTTATACCTGCAAAACTCTGATGTATTTTGCGTCCATTGTGACTCGGTGGTGAGACCGTATAAGAAATGGCAGAAAATAGACTCAGATATCTCAACCCGAATGCCTAGGACTTGTGAATAGGTGATAGGGTCATGTTTGGCAGGTCTTGCCCGCCTGTCTATGGAACATCGGAGAGTAGCCACATAAAAGGAATAGAACTCTTGGACGATATCCTCATTATAAGTGTCCAAATCTCGAGCCATCCAGTCAAATTTGTGTACATTGAATAGTAAGTGCACCTTAGGTACCATGGGTAAACTTCTCGTGAGGACTCGACGCTCCACTGTAACCAGCCGTGTCATCACCCCTTTTTATTCAACATCATCGCATCCCTATACACGTGGCATTGTCCGTCTACGTGAAGGTAATCTTCTCATGGTACGGGTGCAAACTTTGAAATGATAGCCTCATCAAACAAATCTTGGTATTCTTAGACCTCCGATCTAGTGGCTCCCAAAGAGGTGGAATCAGAAAGAGTGGCTGCTATTGACCTAGAAGATTGGACTGACCCTAAAGTAAAGGCAGACTCGTTGACGGATGTTAAGCCCTGTTAGAACTGGAAGAAGCCCCGGGAGTCACCTTCTAGAGGTTCACGTAGTAACTTTTGATGTTGTTGTCGGTGTTATGTAACCTGGAGGGACATAGTTGGGTCTTGCTCATTTTCGGTGTGTTCATTGATCTATTGACGAGATGGGGAAACCGACTTTTATTTGCCCCGCTAGGCGTAGACAACGTCCTTCTTGGGAGCTATTTGTACCTGTAAAACATTTTTTAGTATCATAACAGCCTTACAAAATAGTCAAAGGTAACGAAAAGAACAAAAACATGAAAATCAGGTCATTTATGCAGAGTCAGATCAACGGACACTATCAACAACCCTACGATCAATCAATGGTCCGTCGATAATGTTCGTAGTCTGACACTTCAAATTATTATTATGATTGGTTTATGATGGAATCGACGGACATTCAAAATGGTACGTCGATGAATTAATAAACCGTAGTCCACTTCCGTTGTCTGACACTTAGATTTATTTTAGGAAAGGGGTGAAATTATGTTTTCTAACCGGCAAGACGAACATGCAGAACGGCTTGTCAATGAATCAACTTATCGTAGTCCACTTCTCTCATTTTGTACTTAATAATTTTTTGGAGATATCAATCAAAGGACCCCATCAATGAACCGTCGATCAATTATAGATTTGTAGACAGGGTCTCGTACTGTTGGCCTAAGATAGAATTCAGGACTTTTACAAGATACAATTTTTTATGTCTTTGGTGGCCCCGTTTTATCACAACTAGGTTCTAAACATACTCATTAACACACTAATACTAGTTAGTTATTTCTAGGATCCCGATTTCATACCATTATCAATCCAATTCAGTCAGAATAAGGAACCTAAGTCAGAACTTTCACACATATAGAGACACACGTATTTCAGACATACTAATATGCTAACAAAGCACACTTTATCATTCTGAGGGACGTAACTACACAATGTTTAGCATGAAAATTCACCTATTGTAGTCCTAAGGTCAAGACCCACTCAAGAAATTTTTTATTTACAACTACAACGAGAATTCAATGTTACTAAAAAACGAAGTACATGTCATAGTACTTGTGTGGTTGTGTGCAATTGTAAACTTTCAAGTAGTATCCTACGCGCCCGAACTCGATCATCGGCACAAGATGAATGGAAATAGATAGTTAGTAAGATATGGAGTGTTTGGGAAGTAAGAATTATGTGGTTAAGTTATTTGTAATTTTGAGAGGTTGAATTTGACTGAAATAGGAAGGAAATGATGGAATGAAACATTTATGGAAGGGAATTTTAAAAGAAATGGAAAGAGGAAATGAATTTGAAAGATTGTCTTTTCATATTATCGGTCGGGTCGGGTTGGATCACTAGCAGATTTAGACTTATGAAACCCCATTGACGGTCCATCGATTTGGAATGTTGATCACTTCAGACATAGAAAATTTTTAAAACATGCCTGGGAGTTATGGACAACATCGGCGGTCAATCTATAGATTAACAGTCCGTCAATGGTGTCCGTAGACCTCTGCACAAGACCATTTTCTACATATTTTTGCTTTTTCTTCCGGCACTTGTAACACCCATTAGGTCATTCTTTTTGTGTTTTTATGGACACTTTTGAGACACGGAACCTATACTAATATCTAGCCAACAGTAGCACACAGGAAGAAATGAAATAATTAGAAAACCAAAAAAAACTTTGACTCTTGCTACTAGGAGAACAAAACCTAACGTTGGGTAGAGAATACACCTTTGGTTGACTCTTTAGAAGTGATTTATTTAACGTCGCGGCACCAAGCATACCTTTTGATTACTCAGACTTCATCAATATGATAGGCTATCACTTCATGAACACTCTCCTGCATGCCCAAATATATTTTTTCCTTTGTCCGTTGGCTATGAACTTTGCGCCTTCCTTGTTCTCCAAATCAACCGCTCCATATGGGAAGAATTTAGTTATGTGGAATGGCCCTGTCCACTTAGACTTGAGTTTTCCCAAAAACAAGTGCATCCTCGAGTTGTATAGAAGTACCAAATTACCAACTGCAAATTCCCGCTTCTCAATTCTTTGATTGTGATACTTCTTCATCTTCTCTTTGTAGATAGTTGAACTTTCGTAAGCCTTTAGGAGAAACTCATCAAACTCATTCAACAAATTTACTCTCTGTCTGCTGCTTCAATCCAATCCCATTTCAGATTCTTCATTGCCCATATCGTCTTGTGCTCTATCTTGACGATAAGTAACAAGCCTTCCCATATAAATGTTTGTACGGATACATACCTATGTGAGTCTTGTATGAAGTGTGGTGGGACCAAAGATCGTCATCAAGACTCCTTGACAAATCCATTCTATTAGCATTCTTAGATTTCACCAGTATTTGCTTACACCTCAAATTGCCCACCAGTCTATGGATGATAAGGATTTACAAAATTATGGCGAACACCATATTTCTCCAATACACCTTTGAACAATTTATTACAAAAATTAGAGCCACCATCACTAATAATGGTCCTAGGTGTACAAAATCTAGAGAAGATATTTTTTCAAGAATGTGGTGATACTCTTTCCTTCATTGTTAGGAAGCGCAATTGCTTCCACCACTTTTGCCACATAGTTAACTGCCACAAGAATACAATTAATCCTATGATAACTCACAAACGGGACCATAAATTCAATGCCCCCAAAATCAAATAGCTCGAGCACCAGAATAGGATTCAAGGGAAGTTCTTGCGTTTTAAAAAATTCCTCCATCTCGTTTGCACCGATCACATGATTTGGCTAACTCATGAGAATCTTGGTAAATGGTTGGCCAATAATACCCACACTATAGGATCTTATGCATAGTCCGAACACACTATGGTTCCCACTTACAGGCGAAGAGTGACATGCCTCTATTACACTCGACATCTCAATCTCAGTTACACAACGTCGAATTATTCCATCGACACAACTCAAATATCAATAAGGCTCATTCCAAAAAATATTTTTCACATCATGCATGAACTTTTTTCTTTAGTAGAATGTCAACTCTAATAAGACCACATTGCTTTCAAGATAGTTTGCGATGTCTGTGAACTATGAATTAAATGTTGACAAGCAGCCAATAGATGTTCATTATGGAATGCATCATCAATTTCATCCTTTTTTTTCTTAATACACGCATAGATTCAATCTCCAATTCAAAAAAGTGGTTGGCAACTTGATTCTCAGTCCCCTTTCTATCTTTCACCTTAAAATCAAACTCTTCCTACAATAGTACCCATATGATCAACCTTGGCTTAGCATCTATTTTCGCCATCAAGTACCTCAAAGACAATGGTGGGTATGGTCTTTGACCCTCTTTCCAAGAAAATAGGATTGAAGTTTCTCGAATGCAAATACCACCGCAAAAATTTCCTATTCAGTCACCTGTAGTTCTTTAGACCTTCGTTAGATTTTTACTTGCATGGTAGATGAGGTAAATAAATTTATCCCTTCTCTGTCCCAATACCACAGCAAGTGTAACCACATCACCTCAATTGGGTCACTCCAATCTGGTGAAATAATAATGGGCACAGATATTAACTTCTCTTTCCACTCTTCAAATTCCTTCAAGCATGATTCATCAAAATACAACTGACATTCCTTCTCGAGCTGTCTGCACAAAGGATGTGCAATTTCCAAATTATCCTTAATAAATTTCCTATAAAAACCCGCATGCCCAAGAAAACTTCTCACATTCTTGACAGAAATAGGTGGAGGAAGCTTCTCCATCATTTCCATTTTATCTCGATCAACCTCTATCCCCTTCTAAGAGATGCGATGGAACTACATGATGCCTTCTTTCACCATAAAGTGACATTTTTCCCAATCTAGCACCAAATTACAATCCTCACACCTCTTGAGAACCTCATCAAAATTACTCAATCACCGAAAAATGAAGTCTCCTAATACAGAAAAATCATATATGAACACCTCGATCGTCTCCTCCACGATATAAGAGACTATCGACATCATACAATAATGGAAAGTCACGGGTGCATTACATAACCCAAACAAAATCCTTTTAAATGCATAAGTCCCATATGGACAAGTAAAGATGGTCTTTTCTTGATCTTCTGGAGTGATAGATATCTGATTATACCCAGAATAGCCATAGAGAAAGAAATAACAACCTTTGTTTGTAAGTCTTTATAACATATGATCTATAAAGAGAATGGGAAATGGTTCTTTTTAATCCACGGATTCAACTTCAGGTAGTCCATGCAAACTCTCTATCTAATAAGTGGCTTTATTGAAACAAGCTTGTTCCTCTCATTAGGTATGCATTGAACAAGACACACCCAACTGTTATCTATAATAGGATAAATGACTCCATCATCCAACAACTTGATGATCTTATTTGTTACTACCTCTTGTATAGGTGGATCAACCTTATTTGGTGCTCAATACTAGGTTTGTGATCGGCATGAGTTGATTTTGTGGGAACAAATACTTGGAGGGATCCTAATAATGTCCGCAATAGACAAACCACTAGATCTCTTAACCCTCTTCAATACCGCCACTAAGCACTCTACTTGTTGTCCATTAAAATCTGCTGCAAATATCACTAACAAAGTGACATCTCTACCCAAGAAGACATACCTCAGATAAGTTGGTAGAGCTTTCAGCTCTAATTTTGGGGCCTCCTCAATAGATGATTTTGCGGGTGGAGACTCACGATGCTTCATATCCAACTGCCAATATTCACTACTTTTACCAATTTCATGTTCGTCGAGTGCCAGCCATCAAGACCATACGCGTCAATATCTCACTTTTCAAAATTCATGAGATTCCGCTAGTGCCCCGTCGACACCTAGTTTTGCCTTCAATTGCCTTCAGAACCTTCTCATCCAATAGATTAGCAGATACCATTTTGGACTCACTACTCTTTGTTCAATGATATACTATATTGAAAGGGTCTTGTGTTTGTTCAACCCGAAGTTCATCTGCCCTATTCTTGCCACTATGCAATGGCTTAGTTGTCAAGGATTGTCGTCCTAGAATAAGGTTATTTCAGAGTAACCTCCCAGCCAAAACACCAACTCGTATTTAAAAACTATGATGAATCTACTTTTATAAGAACGTCATGGAGTATACCAATGTGCATCTTCTATAATCGATTGTCCATCAGTAACCACATCGTAGTAGGATTTGGTCACCCAATCCTAACTTATTATAAATGGAAAGAGGCATGAGATTTATGATCACACCAAGATCACATAGTTCCTTACCAAAGTGTATCAAACCTATCATACATAGAATTGTGAAGGCACCCGGATATTTTTTCTTCTGCACAACAGACCTTGTAGCAATAGCACTATAATGATGCATTTTTTCATCATCTTTAAAGCAAACCTATCTTTTCTTTGTAACTATGTATTTCATAAACTTAGCATAACCGAAAATTTTTTCCTAGGCTTCTATCAACGGACATTGATGGAAATTGTTTCAAACATAGTGATAAATCACCTATATTTACCATCTTCAGTCTTTTTCACTAATCTATGTAGAAAAGGTGATGTAGGTCAAGGAATAGGTACCACTTTCTGAGATATATCTTCTTCTTTATCCATTTTGTCCACCATCTCTCTATTAACTTCTACTACATCTTCGTCCTTTCTTATGTCACTTTTTACTACATACGGTATAACTGCACCAATGGTCTACTTACTGACTCAATTAGTAACTGTCATACAATGTCATCATTATTAGGATTCTTGATAGTGTTACTTGGAAGAGTGCCAGGTTGGGGTGGGTTCACAGTAGCAGACAACTAAGCCATTTATAACTGAAGATGCTTTATGAAACCTCATGTGCGTCCACCTTTTTTCTGGTTTTAGCTAGGTAACATATCACCTCCTTGACATTTTCATCCCTCGCATCAAACCTCCTTATCATCTTCTGCAACATATCATCAACTCATGCCATACTACTTTTACCGTCCCTAGGAGAAACTTCTCGATTTTGAGGAGGAACATATGGCCCACTCTTATCATTCTTGTTACCATAATTATTTTGATTGAAGTTGTTGTTGCGGTTGTAGTTCATATCTCAGACATATTGACCCTCTCAATTGTAGTTTCCATAGATTCGACCTTGGTTTCCTTCTCCTTGACACCGATTCTCCTAATTGGAGCCTTAGGCATTTGGTCGGAATCCCATTTCTGATCATTCACTGGATAGGCATCCTCGTCGTAATATTACTCATCTACTAGGGGTGGTGGTTTAGTCAAATAATTTACCGCATTTACCTTCTCTAAACTTCCGCTCACATGTTTCAAGACCAACCCTAGCTGAGTTCTCATCTGCGCCATCACTTCACGAATCTCATCAACAGCTGGGTTGTTCGTAGCTTTTACCTTCAAGGTATTTATCCCAATGTTTGGCTATCTAGTGCTCCAATATTTTTTATTGCGAGATATCTTCTTTGGTTTCTCTTCAATTTCCGCATATTTATTCACCATAGGAGC
Organism: Solanum habrochaites; assembly: GCA_027704765.1. Classification (NCBI taxonomy): domain Eukaryota; kingdom Viridiplantae; phylum Streptophyta; class Magnoliopsida; order Solanales; family Solanaceae; genus Solanum; species Solanum habrochaites. Next base: position 22,352,879 of record JAKWJA010002489.1, on the reverse strand, counting down.
CACCTGCATTAGTATCGAGCACTACTTTATTATTATCATCTTGACCTCTATAGAAGTACTCTTTCAGTAACTAATAAATCCACTTGTTTGGGATGACTCTCACAAACACTGTAAATTTATCCCAAGAACTATTCACCGACTCTCCAAGTAGTGTAACGAAGTTTTCACCTTATTTTTGTTGTTGAGCTTCTTTGAAACTGGATAGTATCTCGCTAAGAAGACATATCTTAGTTGATCCCATGTATATATGGAGTTTTAGGGTAGTTCAATGAACCATGTAATGACATATCCTGTCAATGATAAAGGAAACACTCAGAATTTGATAATATTCATATCCAAGGATGGTCTACCCACAAAAAATTTGCACATAGACATCATTTTAGCGATATGGGTTGCATCAAGCTTCTCTTCACCACGAATTACTTAGGTGACAGAGATGGTAGGACAAGAGGTCCACCAGAGTCTGCAATGTTCACGTTTCCTCTATAGTAATCTTGAAGTTGTAGGGCTGCAGAAGGTTTCGCCCTCAAGACATCACCAACCTGATTCTCACCAAGTGCATATTTGTATGTCTCAACTGGTAGTGGAGGTTGTTGTCCTGCTCCATCACCTAGATTAACCTTATTAGGATTAGCTAGGTATCTTGATTTCCATCCTTCTTAGAGTTTGATTTAGTTATGGGTTGTAAGGAATTAGTGGTTCACCTCAATTTCGTGTACTTGGCATACATTAGAGCTAGACTTGGGATAACCAAAAACAAAAATAAAAAGTAAAGAATCAGGAAATATTTGAGTAAATTTCAATAATGTAATAAAGCTTAATCTAAAAATTATATTCCCCGAAAACGGAATCAAAATCTTATATGCTCAAATTATACCTCCCTAAAGAAGTATAAGTCGTCGTAATCAAGTTGAGAACCCAGCTAGTAGGTTGGGGTCGATCCCACGAGAAAGATTGTTTAGGCTTAGCTTTAATTCACAAGTATGTCCATTTAGTCAATTTCTTTCCGAAAATAATGAAATAAAGGGGGTTGAGGTTTTGTGAAACAAGTTCCTTAAACAATATATGTTAACAAGTAAACAAAAGTAGATGTTGAGTTTTTTTCAAGTTGTGAGATAACTAGGGTATATGTGTTCCCCACAGGTTCATAACGTTTTATTTCTGATAATAGCAATTCTTTACGAGTGTTTTGCATGAAAAGTGGTAAGTTAGGTATATCTAAATCCATTGTCCGGCATCTAAAGAATATCACCAAGCACCTCTGTCCAGCTACGCGTGTATAATTTACTCCCTTACCTTTACCTCATATAAAACATCATAATCGATGTATGGTTTAGTTATTATTTGGCACCAATCGACACTAGCCTATTATATAGTATCACACTAAATCTATGTTGATAATTCTCTTCCTATTCCAACCTTCCTTTTCCAGCAAGTAGTAACAAGGTGAGTTATAATGCATAAACTCCTTAAAAAGACTTCTAAGTGAAAGAATTATCAATACAAGTAAGAACACAATTCAAGAATTTCTTAATTGTCAGTTTAGTTTTTTAATTACCCATGGTTCCCACAACCCTAGTTTTGGATTTATTTACCCATACAAGAAAGTTCACAATTTATATTTTTCAACGACTAAATCATGAAGTTACTCAATAATAAGAACATACCCAGAAATTCAACTTGAAATTGCAACAAAATTCTTCAAAAAGAATATGGAAATTGATAAATTCCTCATGTTTACAAAACATAATCTACGAAAAACAAAATATAACAATAACATTAGTAGGTAACCTCAAAAATGAGGTTTTAATACCCTATATATAGAAAACATAGTCCAAAAGAAAAATGAATTGAAATAAGGAAAGTTTTGTCCAGGTACCCAACCTCAATCGACAACCTCACTCATGGACCGTCGATCAATCGAAGGTCCCTCGACTGCCTCAGTCAGTCAAGACATGGAAATATTTTTCTCCACGGCATATCCCCCTTTATGAACAAAACGACGGACCAGCAGTATGGTCTGTTGATCCATATACGTTCTGTAGATCCATACTGAGCATCTTGAAAATTTATTTAATGGAACCTTCTCTTAACCAATCGATGGTTTACCAGTACGGTCGTGGATCAATCGATAGACAGCCATTTGCTGTCGTGGTTACGCACTTGGTTAGATTTGCCTGATCTTCTCCAATAGACTGAACTGCACATCGATGATCACAAACTATGGTCCTTTGATCAGATGACGGACCATCAATGACCTTCGTAGCTTATCTTCTCCAATTTACACCTGCTTTCTACGTTTTTAACCTGGACATCTTTAGCGCAAAACAAAACACAATACTTTTTGAAACTACTACAAAAAGGCTCGAAACACACACAACTCTTATGTTATATGCATTGAAGATATCGTGAAACCACAAATACATCAGTTCTGCTAAACGGTGTATCGCAAAGTGTGCATCTCATTTTTTCAATTTTCCGACTATGTGGCCATGCTCCTATCAATATCCTCAAATATTTAAAACTTAGAGGTCTTTATCAGATATCGAGATAAAATATACAGTTTATTATACTATTTACATTAAAATAAGACCCTAGATAGTCCGCAATTGAGTTACTCAGCTAGCTACTTTAAGCTATTTGATCGTCAGTTTCGTCAAAGAGAACTAAAAGTATGTAGATCATTAAAGTTCTTATGGAGGAAAAATTTTGTTGAAGAAGCTACTTGGGAGGCTAATTTAAATAAATATGAAGAAGAAATACCCACACATCTTTGTATTTGGGAGGCTCCAATCTAAGGTATTAACTTTCTTTGTACTCCTTAAATTTATGTGTGCTATTGTGTTATATCACATATTAGGTGTTAGAGTTGGGTTTTAGTAGTTCCTTCCTCCTTTTCTGTTTAGAGTGATCTCATTCGAGGACCAATGTTCCCAAGGGAGGGATATTGTAACACCTCGATCTTAGAAACAACTATATCTTGAATGAACTAAATTTGAAAGAGCTAAATTGAGAATTTTTTCAAGATACCCTTAAATCGATGAGTGCTCTTTCTATGGCAACAAAGTTTGTTATGTTATGAGTTCACATGAAGTGGATATGGCCATTTTAGTACAACCTGTCTCATTAAGGAAAATCAGCTATTTTAAAGAGGGGTATTTTTGTCTTTTCCTTACACCAATAGTCAAAATGTTTTACCACTTAAGTTAAGGGGCTAACAAGATCAATTCAGTTGCTATTCATTCAAAATTATTCATGAAAGGAGGGCAAAGTTCAAGAGGAGAAAAAAGGAAGTTTTCAAGAAATTCTTCAAGATATCATGCAAATCGCCAAGAACATAATTCTTTCAAGGTATGTAAGCTTTTATAGTGTTGGATTTGTTCTCCCTGACACCTTTCATGTAACATTTCACCCATGAATTCTTTATTGACGGTTACTAATTACTTCTTGAGTTAAATTGATAAATTAAGGTCTTTGAGTTCTTCAAGTGAGGGTTTTGCAAACCAATTGAGTCCCTTGATAGATTCTTATATGGATTTTCATCAAAAGTGTTTCACGTTTCTGAAATTTTGTTAATTTGGATGATGAAACTTCTTTGGGTATGATTCAGGTCAAGTTGGGAGCGGTAAAATAGATCAGGCAAATAATTGTACACTGGTCCGTGTCGCGGAGACATTTAAGATTGTCAATGTTAAAATAATAACCGCTATTCCGCATCAAGGAAAGGATACAGAGTCCTGTACCTCAAAAATTAATTTCGTGAATAAAAATTTAATTCACCCCCAGCGTAACAACAATCTTCTCAAGTCTTCGCTCATTTCTTATCATCAACTATCTAAACTTCCTAAATCATTGAGATATCGTACATTAAAAATCATAACTCTTAAAGGTTGTTTTCAAATTAAAGTAAAGATAACGATTAATGTTAGTTAAAGTATTTTGAATCATTTTGAGAAGTATTCTACAAGTATTTATAACCTCTTTTAAGAATTTAGTAAATGTTTATGAGACTGAGGGAAGTTGAGTTCATTTTTCAAAGTGAGTATGAGGGCACTATGTATTCCCAAGTATGTAAAACTTTTACACCTAAATTGAGAGAAAAACTGATTTGAATTAGTGGATTGAGGAAGTGTGAGCATCATCTCTTTTAGAGAAATCTTTTGATTTCTATATTCAAATTGATAAAGAGTTATGTTTTCTTTAAAAACATGAGTATGAGCTATATATAAATATTATAATATATTATATATATATAAGTATATATATATTATAATATTTATATATATATAGCATATATATTATGATTAGGAGAGTATTAAGAAACTTTATATGGGGATGAGTAAGAAAAATTAAAACTCCTCATAAACCATGTATGCTAACCTGGGTAAATGATCATTACTTTTTATATGATTCATTACTTGCGTTTCGGTAACATTAGTGGACAACTTAGTAAAGGAGTTTTATACTTGACAAGGAATAAGATAATTCTAGAGATGGACGAGTAAGGTTGTTATCATAACTAGCTCATAAACAATGGTTTGTCGGTGTTAGAGAATCTCACACAATTAAGAGTAAAGAGTAGAATTGTTGTAGTTTTTATGTGCGTCGAGTTATTATTACGTTTAAAGCACACATATTTATATACTTCCTTTTTATTGTTAGTAAGATTTTAGTTTTGAGGTGGGGGAGGAAAGGGACGATGGTTGTGGGTGGTGGAGAGGAGGGGGTGCGAGAGGGGGGGACTGTTTGTTGTTTGTTACGGTTTTTTAGCTTAAGTGTTGTGTCGTTGATGTTGTTTTTCTTTTAATGAATTGCGTTGAGTATCACGTTGAGTTTGAGGTTAACTATCCTTAAGTTGCGTTGAGTATCCTTTGAAATGAGTTGAGATGAGGTGAGTATGATCTTTCATTTTTTGATCAGTTCCAGCTTATGTCTATTCTTTAGAGTTCTCCTTCCATGCTCTTAAATTCATTCTACTGACGTCATTTATCCTGTATCTTTTTATGATGCAGATATAGGTATTGAGGGTCATCAACATGCACTTCACTGTTCTAGTTAGATTTGGTGGTAAGTATAACCACCCCCCCCCCCCCCCCCGCCATGTGCTTCTGAATGATTAACTTTTATGAGGTCTTTAAGATGCATGAGTCTTTTCGGAGTCTATATAGTAGTAGAGCTCATAGATAGAAGTGTTTTGAGGAGTCATTCTCATTTCCATTGTCAATGTTTAAGACTTTAGTTGATTTTTTATGGTTAGTCTAATTATTCAAATATTCAAAGTTGGTTATCTTGATACTTTAAGTTAATCATTGAAAATTGAGGTCATATATTATTCATTAATTGAATATTTAGTCAGACCAAGGGTTCTCTTGGGGGACAACAATGGTTTTTTAATGTCAGGCATGTCTAGGGTGTAGGCATGGGGCATGGCATGCATCACTAAAGGATGTAGGTCGAATAGCATTGATGCATTTAAATGTACAAATATTTAATATATTCAAGGTTAAATATCTAAATGAAAGTACTAATATAGATAACAATGTACTCAAAGTGAATATAAAGAAATAAAGGTGTTAAATAATATCAAGATTTACAAAATACTTTCTCATATCTAAAGTTGACATAATAAGTGATACATAAAAATACACTTAACTCTATTGAGAGAGTCTCTCACTAACAACAATCATTATGAGTACGTGATGATACAACGTCTTGTCCATGTTGCTAGAACTATCCTATAGTGTGTTGGGGTATAAAACCTCTCGACTAAGTTTATTCACTAAGATCTTACCAAAACTAATAATTCATCTAAATAGTATCATTCTACAACTATATTGGAAAAACATGGTGTATTGGGGCTATGTGGTTTCTTAACACTAACCCATATCGGTGTTCAATACTACTCCCAATAATATCTAATCTTTCTCGAATGTATAAGATATAATCTTTCTCTGCTTTGAGATAATATCTCAAACTATCATCTTAGAAGAGGTCATTACTCTTAAGTATCTATAAAACTCATTGATCATTAACAAAACAAGGTTTCTATTAGCTCAATGTAAAAATTCATTTTTTGTTAAGTATATTTACGTTTCACAAATGTGGCTCTTTTAGGGTACTACTCTGTACTCTACGGTCTTTATGAAACCATTGTTTTTAAATTCTATTACAAAAATTTTATATCTTATTCATGGACCATTAAAAACATGTTCGAAAATATTTAGTTCTCTTGTACTCTTGCTTAAGCCTTTCTTAAGCGCTTTATTGAAAGACCTAGTTTAACAATCATGTTTTGTTTTTAAGAAAGCTTTCTAAGTATGTACTATAATAGAGAAGAATAATAGGATTCATGCAGTAAAATGAAAATGAACAATCAATTCAATAATCTCAATGGAAAATATAGCAACTCAATCATTTGGAAACTGAACTAACCAAAGAACTCAATATTAACTTCTCTCAAAAATGGTCAAATCTAAAGAAAAACCCTAGATTACTCATTTTATTGATGTGAAAGTAGATGTAGCGCGTGAGGATGAACTCGTCCAACACTATTATAGCCTTCCATACTTGGAAGAACAAACTTTCTGGAGAAAGGTTAACGCAACATAGATTCTTAAAACCGCATAGATTTTCTCCTCTGGAAGCTTCTCTAATGAAATTAAGTGTTACATGACTGTAAAAAAAGAAGTGTGTTAATAAGACTTTTTAAGGCCTGTCAATTAGGGCAATATGAGGTTTTAGGATTAGAAATATGGGTAACAAGTAGTAACTTTAAGTATCAAACACATAGAGGAATGACCAAGACGTCCCTAGCTTAAAAATTACCAGAGGGCCCTTCAAGGAAGGCTTCACGCACTGTAAGGCCTTGACGGTCCGTTGAAAACATCTTTCAGGGGCTGTATAAGCCAACGGAAACATTTTGTCTAACAAGTCGACTCTTACAAAAATCGGTGTAACATCTTACTTCAAAATTTAAATTAGGAAAACTTGGTACTTGAGCTGGAAATATAGGACTGAAGTTCCTTGAATTTTTTCTTTTAGTGGTATGGGACACCGATTTCATTTTGTTACGTGAAGAGATATATCGTTTGAAGTTGAATTTGGAACATCAATATAACAACTCACCAATCAGTAAGAAAATTCTCAACGGCACTTGTTACTAGGGGTGGCTCCTTCTTCCTCGTAATATTAATATATAGAATGTTGAACGTTAAAAATATTTAGTTAGAGAAAATAATATTATCGTCGTTGTGTGATTGTCTTATTTAAATTTTGATCCTTAAGATACCTCATGATTCATATTTATCATTTAATCAGTCTAACTGAGTGATTTCATTTCTTCTACTAATAATGAATATCAATTGAAAGATTTGTTACTACTATCAAGGGCAATTCCAGTACTGCAATATGAAACATATTTAAACAAAGATCAAAACATAAACATAGACCAAGTTTAAAAATTCTTCCATAATAATATTTCTTATACAAAAGTACACACCCATATCCCTACCTTCTCCCCTGAGTCAATTTAGATGTGAATTAATCCTCTAATACATGACTTTTTTGGGTTTGTTGGTTCATGAATAATTTTTCTCTTTAGTTATCTCTGCTCTTATATGAGGATAAAATTTAGTCAGTCCTCCTACAACATATTAAACAACTTAGTGCACCCATTGAACAAAAATAATATCATTATGTTTGCAATGAAATTCTATTGTAAGAGTGTGCATATATTCACACTGACATATACATAGTCAATTAATTTAATTTTATCATAGTTTTATAATAATAATAAATAAAAAAGAAATAATATTTGTTTGTAATGTTTTGAGTTACAAAATGCCTAATCCTACATATGATAAATTTGACATAACGAAGAAAATGTCATTTCTTAACAAATCTACAAGAGTTATAATAATCAAATATTTGTAGTGCATTTTCTAATTTTTATCGACAAATTACATTTTGTGTTGGTTCTACTTATTATAATGACATAAAGACCTATTCTTCTTTTTCTTTTCCAAACAATAGATGAAAGTGAAAAATTAGAATTGCAAACAAATAAAAGTATGGTAAGCATAAACTATCATACATACAAGTCAAACTTTCAGAAATGAACTTTGCAGAACTCAAATTGAAATTAATTTCGATCTCAGGAATTTTTACATATTTTGTATTGGATTGTGTATTTAATGTTGCTATTCAAGGATGTTATTTAATAGAAAAAAATTTTTTGAATTAGTAATAACAACTAAAATATTATGTTTTGTGGATGACATGTGAAGAGGGAAGAATCCTAACGTGTACCACGTTATATTAAGTACAGCATATGATGTTGGGTGTTTGCGCTAGTGATCAACTATGTAAAATAGGACTTCTAGTTATTATGACTATTTCAAGGGAGAGCTGAAGATTATTATTATAGGACCAAACAGCATTGTGAAGCAACACCAAAAAGACCAATGAAGTATGATAGAAGTAGATGTCCAGGGAATCCATTTCAAATAAGGGAGAAGGTTGGTAGTGGGGAATATAGAAGAGTAATGAGTGTGACGCCACAGGGTGAAGAACGTGAGTCATTAATGGACTTGATTATTCGATGGGAGAAAATGAACGACTTGAAAAAAATTATTGCCTCCACTTAGAATGGTTGACTAAGATGAATAAAAATAGACAAAATCAAAGTTAAGAAATATCAAAGGATCTTGAAGTTACCCTCAATATGTTGGTCATATTTCCCAATGAAATTCATTTGTGTATTGTGCTACATCACTGTTATTAATTCAACTAGAGATTTGGAGAATCAAAAATTTAAGTGATTTGCACTTGATATGATAATGAGTAATACCAAAGAATTCAAGTGGGTATTTCAGGCACTTGTTGTGTTCTGAAAAAACATCAAGTTTAAGAAGAACGAAACTGCAAAGTCGAGAGAAATTGTTGTCAAGTTTCATATTATCATATTTACATCAATGTCTTATCAAGATCATGTCAATAGGCCCTGGCCATTCTTTTGACAATCATAGAAATAACAAGACTATTGAATTTTTAACATAGAAGAATGTTGAAGAATTTAGAATTAGTTCAAGTTTAGGAGACAAAGAATTCCCAACTTGTGTGATGTTGAGCTAATGAGCAGTAATCCAAGGAGTAGATGCATTATGAAGTTGGATGAAAATCCAGAAACAATGGTGAATGGTAGAATATATTTTTGTGGGGCATTATACTTGTTTAGCTTCTTGTAAACATAAATGAAGCAGATTTCAACCTATAATAGCGGTTGAGGGATGTGTTTTGAAAGGGCACGAAAAAGAGAGTCAACTATTTAGAAAAATAACAATTGAAGGAAAGAATATCGTATATCTTGTTGCATTCGCATTAATGAAAGGTGAGATAAAAGATACATGTAATTGGTTTCTTATTCTTGTTGATGAGGACATATAAATATCACAAAACTCTTCTGCATGGACTTTCATTTCTGATAAATAAAAGTGTTTAATTCCTATATTCATGATATAATTATAGATGTTGCACACAAATTTTGTTTGAACATAATAATTTTAAAATTGAAGGTTTTGGAGGACAAACATTATAGAATATCTTATAAAAAAATCTTATAGCAATTATAGAATCTAAATTTTTCAAGAAAATGAAAGAGATGTACAATTCAGACCTAAAATCCTCGAGATGGTTTATTAAAGCCCATTCATTAGTCAATGATTTTTTTATCTTTACTCAAAATGTGATATGTTATTAAACAACTTGTGTGAGTCATTCAATATTTTTCATCTAATGTAAATAATAAGAACATTTGGAAAATAATTGAATTAATTAGAATCTAAATGATGTCCAAACTACAGAAGAACAAAGACAAAATGATGAACTATTGTTAAAGAATCTGTCTAATAATCATGTTGAAGCTAGAAGAAAATAAGGCTAAAGTTACTAATGTATTTCCATTAAATCTGATCAAATCCGTTATCAAACTAAAGATATTTATCATATACTACTCTCGATTGATCTTTAAGAGAAATTATGTTCTTGTAAGATATAAGACCTACTAGAAATACCATAATATCATGCTATTGAAGCTTTATGCATTAAGAAGGATAAACCTAAATATATTTCCATAAATGCGATACAATTGATCAGTACATGAAGAGGTATAATGCATCAATTTTCCCAATTGTCAACTTTGAGATATATCCTATGATACGTATTGAACTATTATAATTTCACCAATACACAAAGCACAACTAGGTAGGAAAAAAAAAGGAAGTGAGGGATTGATGGGGAAAAAAATAAGATATTTAAAATCCTAGATTAATAATAAAATCAAGAAAAGACAAAAAAAAGTGTGGAACATGTGAAATTAGGTCACAATATAAGATGCTCTGTTCTTATCAGAAACAAACACTCTAAACATAAAAAACAACAAGTCCATCAACAAGTCGGAATGGAAGGCCTTTCTACACCTATTAATTCAAGAAAAATGAGGAGAAAAATAAATTGGTCTCTTCAATTATAGTTTTCTACTTAATAATGCAAAAAAGCTAGTCAAATCAGTCAAAGATAATGGTACTGATTTTTCTCTTTTGTTGTTGTAGGTTCTATGGAACATCATTGAGAATACAACAACAATGTAGTCCAAATCCACATTCATAAATTAATAAACTATAATTACCTTTCTAGTTGTCTACATATGTTGCTTATATCAAACCCATGCTGGACTTATTTCAAAAAAACTTTTATGTATGGTAGGTCAATCCAACTACCATTAAGGGGGTCACAGAAGAAATTGGTTGAGCATTCCATAGAAAGTTACAAGAACTCTTCATCGAAGATAATGGACCATAATACAAAAAATATCACATTACCAAAATCACTTTTCCAAAAGTAGAAGGAGATTAAAGTGACGCCCCGAGAAGACGATAAATATTTCTTAAATAAGATGTTAAAAGAAAAAAAATCGATGTACAACTTACACAAGTTAAATTTAATTGGTTTATTTAGAATGTCAAAGTTTTAGGGTTCATAGTTCCGTGGATGAATTGTTTTCTTGTAAACTATATGCAATGTATATCAGTTATATACATGTAGAGTCTCATATGAATAATTCCCAATATGGTGCAGAAAAAAGAATTATTGTTTGAGTCCACAAGAATAAAATGTATAATATAAAATATAAGAGAGTACATTATTAATTCTCATGAAAATAATTTTTAATTCAAAAAACACTACAATCAAAATTAAAGGTAAAAAAGATTAGTTAACACATTTTCTTAGTCGATCAACTTTTCTCTATTCTATCTCTCTATCTTGTATTATTTAAATATGAAACTCTACTAAAATTCAGACATCGAAGTCCAGTTCACGTGTTATCTCCTATTATTAGTTTATATATACATTGAATCATTAAAAGGAACATGCAAGATACTATTTTTGTTCTTGATAAGAGAAGATAAGTTATATCGAAACATTTTTTTTAAGAAATAAGAATTTTAAGTGTTACACCCCCCAAAATTTCAAGTCCATATTAGTTCTTTAAAATTTTTAATAAGGTAAGTCGTCAAAATTATTTGGTTATGACCATAGAAGTTTCATAGGGCAGTGAGACTGTATGCTAAAACTAGAACTCAGAACTCAGAAATACTATGACTACTATGGATCATAGATCATTCCCATTGGACTGTAGAAGATCGCATAGAACAAACCTTGAGAAATAAAAAAAAATCACCTATTTTGTGTAGACACTATATAGCCTTTGGATTGTTCTATAGTCTGTAGAAGACTTCCATATCTGACCTCCGACCATTTTTAACTTAGGGTTATTTTTATATATTCCCACTCCTTTAATTTTCAGGATATTCTAAGTTGAACTAAGGGTAATTTATCAGCCTGAAGCTTTTTTTTTTGTGCACAAAACCCATAGTTTGATATCTTCTTTCTAAGGTTCCTCTCAAGCAAGAACTATGATTTTTCATCTTCAAGTCACTATTATCATATTATTATTGTCTTTTGTTATTTGCATGTTACTTATGGAGTTTTAATTAGCATCCAGCAGAGTTAGAAATGAAGTATAACTTTCAATATCTGTTGGGTTCTTTAGGTGCAATCTCTAAGTTCAAGAACTACATGTCACCATAGAATCTAAGAGGTCTCCCATCAGTTTAGGTAGACTCCCTAGTCTTTATAGACATTATCTTAGTGGATCAACATTAGCTCAGTAGATTCACATTAATCTTAGAAAACCTTTATGCCTTGTTAAAGTATGTTGGACCCTTTTAATGCGGTAAACTCCATATACTAACTTATATGGTTATTTGTATATTAGTAGTACTCCCTATAATTTAGTCATTTCATATCATTATATGGGGAAACAATATTAACATTTTCATGTAATTTAACTTGTCAATGCATCATGTATCTTCCATCAAACAAGTTGTAATTTTATTTGGGGTTTATCTAAAGCTTCAGAATATTCAAACATATTGAGTGTTAATACACACTAATTCCCAACTAAAAATTTAAATCTTTTATGGCAAAAATCAAAAGATACTATAAATTAAAATCATTACCCAAAAATATAATTATATAACATGTCGAATGTGTTCTTTAAATTTCAAAGCATCAATCTCGAGTATATCACATCTTATTACGCATTTTGTTCTGATCCGTGTCTCTAAGATCAGCATCCTCACCAACATCAAGGATGATGTTGTTGATTCTAATACAAAATTGTTATCTTGAAATTCTCTACCACAATTTCACATTCAAAGTGACTTGCAAGTGCTTTCAAATTTCATCTTCTTCTTCTTTAGGCAATTTATGCCGACAGAGTGGACAAGTATTTCTCTAATTTAACCAAGGGACAATTCAATCATTATGAAAAAAGTGCTTACAAGGTAATTAACTCGCTTCAGTATCAACTTCAAATTCCTTCATACAAGTCGAATATATTTTTGATGATTCATCAATTTTCACACTCAGAAGTGAGTCGAGAAATGATTTATGAGTAGAAAAAAAGACATGAGTTGAATTAAGAAATTCAATATTGAGTTGAGTAAAACAACTAATATGAAAGATTATCGAAATCACTCTCATCTATTTCTGTTTCAAAATAGGAATAATCAAAATTAACAAAATTGGTGGTGGAAAGGGTAAAATCATCAAAAGGTACATGTAGAGAAATAGGTGTAACATTGGTTAACAGTGTAACTAAGGAGGAAGTGTCTATGAAAGTTATGCGGGCAACGAAAGGAGTAGCTGATGTTAAATGCGAGGGTTATATGAAAGGCATTTTTGCAATTGTAGCATCAGTAAGAATGAAGGTTACCGATGGAGAGGGTGTCCTCTATGGACAAGAAAAACTTTTCGTTTCCTCTTGCTCGATTTTCACAAGTCACTTCTAACTTTTTCTTATTTAACTTTTGCTAATGAGTTAAAAAAGTCTATTTAAATTGTTTTGCTCACGAACAGGTGGAATAAATGATCATTATTATAATTTTCTATAAAACATTATGTCATAAATATTATAGTTAAGGTCAAAAATATATTTTAATTTTATTGTATTTTATTTATTGATTTGCGAAATATATCTTTGACTAAATTAAAATTTTAAAAAACTATTCTATTTCATTAAATGGCTTGTAAAACATATCTTTGACTAGATTACGGGTGAAGCTTTGGATAAGGAAACATATGCTTTTCATGGAATATAATACTAGAAAATATTTTTTCAGAAAATATGTTTATTTTAACATAATTTCTCATGGTTGGTAGTTTAGTGGAAAATATTTTTTAAAAATATTTTCTAGCGTATGATTGTTGAGTGAATAATATTTTTTGAAAATATCTTTATTTGAGGATAGATAGTAGAAAGTACTTTTTTCAGAAAAATATTATGTGACCTTAAAATTAACCCCCACAATAAATTCAACACTTGCCCCGACACTCTATCTGAAACCTGACCCCTACTCCCGACACAAGACCTGATATTAAACTGGAACTCAAACCTTACCATGACCTGAGTACAGGTATGATCCCAAGACTAAATCCAAGACCTAACCAATCTACAGACCTTACATTAAAATAATTATATAATCTCAACAACCTGACTTGATTTCGATCCGAGACAAAATTCTGACACCTAGCCCAGCCCAAGACACCACCTGACTATCGACCCCAACATCAAACATAAGATCAAACATTTGAAATGAATTTGACCATGAAACTCTATTCAACCCAAAACCCAACCCAACATTAGACCCTCAACTTTAAACCAATACTTGACCCGACCCTGAACTTGAAACATGACTTGAGACATCAGTACCAAGCACAACCTCGACCTCAACCCGAAAAGCAAACCCGAGACCAAACCCAACCTCAAAATTTGACCCGACCCTGATTCGAGACCCAAACCCAACACCGACCCCGACCTCCACCTTGACCCTAACACAAGACCCAACCTCGGCTACCTACCCTATCATGCAACTCAAGACCTATCTTTTGAAAAGTAATATGGCCTTGACATTTGATCCAACCCCAAAACCCAACTAAATATTTGACCTCTGACTACGACATGGGACATGAGCCATACTTGACCCCAACAATAATATCCAACCTAAAATTCTATATATTAAACATAACCTCGACCCTGACTCTAAACTAGACACAAGACATTGACCTCGAGACTCGATCCTCGCCTCGACCTCGACCAAAACCCAAGATTAAAATTGACCTAATACCCAACCCAAATCCTTAAACCATATATCAACAAGATCCTGAAAACTGAGACCTTACCCGAGACATTGATACTGAACTACAGAATCGACCTCGACCAAGATACCTGACATGAGACCCACTTCCATAATTTACCTGATCTAGAAAAATGACCGGACGTGAGACTTGATCTGAACCGATATCCAACCCTGAATGAGGCCCAAGATCCAACCCTAACATGAAACCTAACCTCAACTCGATAGGCAACAATTAACTTGAGAATCTGCTTAAGATAAAATGTTGACCTCGACCTTCAGACCCAACCCTTTACCCTAATAATAATTTAAGACTCGACCTTCTCATGAAACTTGACCTCCATACTCGATCTTGATACTCAATCCAAAATTCAAATACTAAATGTAACTCTAGACTTGATGTAACATCTTGTATCCAAAACACACCAACAATAAGCTTTTCAGAAATTTGTATATGCAATCGATGATCATTATCGACAGACAGTTGTCTGATCTACGACCCACACTGTAAATCACTCGGTTGTGACTAAAACTCTACCATGATGCATCCCTGAAAAATTAACTAAGAGTTGATCCACGGAGATACCTACAGTCCTTAAGTTAGACTACGATCCATAGCCTGCGTCTGTGGATCAATATCCCATTTAAACCAGCATTTGACAAGAACCACGATTGATCATCACAGACCGTTGGTTTATCTATGGACTATAGGTCTGACCGTAGATGGAAGTTAGCAGTCAATTAGGGGGAAATGTTGTTAGGTAAACTTAAATGGTCATAAACCTTAGAACAAAATGAATTAGGTTTCATATGACATACCAAAAGATAAATAATTTAATTAGTTTTCTATAGCACCGACCTTGCAAAAATCTGACCTTCGAGTAAAATGTTATGCCGATTTAGTAAAGGCATGTCGAACAGACCCAAACTACGAACCAAAACGACGGCCCGTCGACAGAATGATGGCCCGTCAGTCCTCGTATTCGTTTGGTCCTATGGCAAATAACTCAGTGGTCTTTTGGTATATTCCCACTTCATTTACCCCCTAATATACATTTTTTTGACTCTAAATCATCAGATATTGGTCAGCTTAAGCCTAGAATAACCCATAGAATAAAGAAAAACGTACCTAAGTACAAAATCATAAAGTCCAAACATAGAAAACACGCAAAAGCAAGGAGAAGGAGAAAAAGGTAAAGGAACCCTATTACACAAGAACGCAGAAGGGTCCATCAGCTCTCGCAGCCCGAAATTCTAAATATTTCTCGTGGATTTGCATACAGGTATGAGGGATTTCACTAGTGGGTCCCCGTCATCCATTAGATCTAGTTGTCAATCTGGATTACTCTAATCATGGTTTAACTAGGGTTGTAGAATTACAGCAAATCATCAAAATTTGTTAAGATATATGTTCCAATCAGAG
Organism: Solanum habrochaites; assembly: GCA_027704765.1. Classification (NCBI taxonomy): domain Eukaryota; kingdom Viridiplantae; phylum Streptophyta; class Magnoliopsida; order Solanales; family Solanaceae; genus Solanum; species Solanum habrochaites. The sequence continues at coordinate 22,336,700 of JAKWJA010002489.1, read as the reverse complement.
ATTTGTGAAAGTTTTTATTCAGTTTATCACATGAATTTCACAACCTTTGCTATGTATTTCTTGATTTCTTGAATTACACATGCTAGGTCAAATACTTCAGTTATTCAATTATACAAGCCTCAGTTGTTAATGCATAATCATCATATCAATTGTTGCATTCTAAGTTTGCATGTTCAGTTTTGAGCTATCCATTATTTACATAAATTCAGTCATAAATCTTAATTACATAATTCATTGGAAGTAGCATAATATTGAGTCGGACTAGGATTCAGCGTAACAGAATTACTAGTCAAGTAGGTTGGAAGTCCCCTTTGTGGGCATCTGTTTGGTGATGACGCCATCATGCCTTTATACCTCTGACAGGGTGTATTGGGTCCTCTTGATGAGGAATATACATCGGACTCCACATTTAACTCATGTGGTTTTATATCAATCATTAGAAACTCCCACAGTTCAATCAGACTCAATTGCCTTGACCATTTATCAGTATATTTCGTATTCTATTTCAGCATGTTATAAATTGGTCATTCCATTCAACTATCTAAGAATTCAGTATATCAGGTTCAGAAAATTTTACTTGTGTTTGTGCTTGTTCAGCTATGTTTTAGTTCAGCTTTACTCTATCCTACATGCTCAGTACCTTCAAGTACTGACGCATACGTGTGCTACATCTTCTCGTGATATAGGTAGAGGTTCTCAGCATCCAGATCTCGCTTAGATCGATTTTCGATCACCATTTCAGAAGATTCAATGGTGATTCCTCATTCTCCGAGGACAATAGTAATGAGTTTCTTTTTCAGTATTTAATATTCTACTTTCAGTTTTTGCTAGACTTAGCTGGGGACTGTACCAGCATTTCTAGTCAATTTAGAGGCTATTTTCAGACATAGTTAGTTTGCATGTGAAGTTCCAGCCATCCATCAGCTGACGTAAACCCAACGGGGCTTGCAAGCAGCAGGCCCGCAGCAGGCGGCAGGGGAGCAGAACGCGCCCAAGCCAGTCAGAGAGCCAGCCAAGGGGGAAGGTCCAGCCAGATTGAAGAGACAGCCGTTTACAACAGTTTATGGAAGTACAGCCGTTACAGCTGTTACAACTGTAGTGGGAGGCGTGGCAGTTTCAGCAGTTCATAGGCACCTTTGGGCTGGCTTGTGCAGAACATGGGGCAGCTGGGGCATCTAGGAGCCTTTTGGAGATTAGAGCTTGTCTGTCGCATAGTCTTTCGGAACTTTGTATAGTTACTTTTACTAGCTCTTAGGCTTAGCGAGTAATAAAAGTAGCTCATTCTTAGTTGTAAAAGGGCATCCATATTAACGTTCAAGTAAATAGAAGGTCCTTTCAAAAGTTTTGGCTCTACTTCTTATTTGTTCCTAGGATCGATAGTGAGGCCTTAACTGGTTTGCAGGAATTTGAGAAACCGTCAAGTTGCCGCACGGGAACATTGTCAAGATTGAAAAAAGTCCGTGACAGTTGTATCCGAGCAGGTTCATGTAGAGTATAAGTAGATGACGAACGAAGGAGACGGAGCGGCGGCTAGCCACACCCCCACGTACGGTCTGAGGGATGAAAGAAGAACAGAAAGGGAAGAACAACAGAAAGGGTAATGAACCCAATCTGCCCGATCTCCCCTAGGCGATTTCCTCCCCTAGGCGATCTTCCACAAGGGGCGATTCTACCACCAGAGATCTTCATCAGGCGATCTGCCACCAAGTGATCCTACACCAAGCGGAGGGAACAGAAATCTTCCAGACCATCTTGTCGACGAAAAGTGACGACGGCGATGGAGGTTTAGACATTTCTCGGACATGATGGATGCAGCGTTTGAAGTAGCTAGGCAGGGCTGTGTGGAGATCATTGGGGCCAGCGACACGTGAATGGGTTGGAGACTGATGTCAAAGACCTTGAGGAAACCATTCCCTTGAGGAAGGCAACACCATACGAAGGAGGTGGAGTTACGCAATAGCGGGGCAGATGTTAGCACATGAATGGGAAACCATTACTTCCTTGGAGTTCAGGTTGCTTTGGACCCGCCCTTGGACGATTGAGACTTGAAGACAAGGTTGAAGCTCTTCGAAGGGAGAGGGAGGTTGTCTTGCATCAAACGTCACCTTGGCCAGGAAGGTGGGAGCCCAGAGTTGAACTGTTCCAAAGCCACCAACATTCAGGGGTGTGGCCAGCGACGCCTCTAGAGGTAGAATATTCCTATGGGCACCTTGGAAAATTATTGCAGGGTAATCGGGTCAATGAGGAGATGCAAACAAGATCAACACTGCCGTGTTGTATCCTGTTCAGACGTAGCCATGTTATGGTGGAAACGCCTAAGGATGCCGAGATCAAGAGAGCCACACGCAACCATTCATAACACATCTGGGGAACAGTTCTGAGGAGTTCAAGAAAGCTTTCTTCCAAACAATGCTCGGTCTATTGAGTTGAAGCGCAAACTCAGGGAGTTGACGAGAACGAGGAAGCATTCAGGGCACATACCGTGAAGGAGTTCACACATTTTGACCTCCAGTAAATTCCCCAACTCCGGCAGACGAAATGTGTTCACTTTGATGGACTGGGCTGCAGAATTGGGCGAGGGACCGTATTGGAGCGGCGTCAGGTAAAAAACCATTGGATGAGGCCATCTACTAAGCCGAAACCTGACAGATTTCAAAACAGATCGTTTGGACAAGGCGAAGGGCAAGGAGCCGGCAAGGGGCAGTCAGGGCTAAGGGACGGGGAAGATCGAGGAGATCGTTAGCCGAGGAGAGAACAGTCGCACAACCCAAGCAGCGTGACACGTCCAAAGCCATAGATGGTAGCCGGTTTGAACGCTCACGAAAAATCGGAGAAGCGGACGCAGTCCAGCAGAGGAGACGGGTGACTATATAGGGGAGGACACATGGTACGCCCAGGTGCCCAGAGTTTGAAAAGCCTTGGTGCCATCGTACGTGAACGGATGGACAAGGAGGCACAAGAGAAGAAGGCGAAACGGCAGGACACCACAACAGTTGGGCATGGGTTGGAACTGCCGGAGCCATTGCACAAAAGGGCCGACAACCAGGGGATTTATACACAGTTCATGTGGATCTCCCATCAATGGGCAACAGGTGGGGCCATGGTTAGGACTCCGGGGATGAGGCCAACCTTATGACCAAAGTCGGCTAGCAGAAAAAAGTGGGACTGAAACATTGTTCCAAGCAACAATCTGACCCTCAAGACGGTCAATGCCCCACCAACTCCCGTTTGCTGAATGCCATCATGGGGTCCGAATACTTTAGGTCGGTGGAACGGTAAGACAATTTTACCGGGCTCCTTTGGACATTCCGATGTGTTAATTCTTGGCAGGTAATTCTTTCCGCGTTTGCCACCGATGATTGATCCCTACATTCACAACTCATGTGAGGAAAGGGGAGGAAGGTCGTCTTGTATGGCCTCTTGTTAGGGTTGCCAAAGAAAGACGGTTAGCCCAATTGTCGGCCATGCAGGTAGTGAAAGGGCTGAAGAAAAGGAGCACAACCTTTTAGCCACCATCAGCAAGTTCGGGTGAAGACCATGGGGCTTGGAGGACACTGCACGCCTATTATTGAGACTGTTTTGCAGGAAACAGCGAGTCTGATGAGGAGAGCTGCCGAAAACGCTACCTCCAGGCGCGAGGTTGTTAGATACATGATTGGAGTTGGAGGCAGGAGCCCAAGCCACCTGCGCTGCACCTATAGCATGGCTCCGCCTGAGTTGAGTTAGAAGAACTGAGGAAGCAGTTTGAAAGAGCTCCTCGAAGCAGGTAACATGCGTCCATCAAAGGCCACCTATGGAGGTCGGATGCTGTTTCAAAAGACGAAAGAAAAGGATGGTCGATGCGTTTATGCATTGATTATCGGGCGGCTTGTTTAATAAGAATCACAATCGGGAACAGTATCCAACCCACTTAGCAGATGTTGATCGTCTTGGAGAAGGCCAAGTACTTTACCAAAATGGATCTCCGGAAAGGCTACTATCAAGTGCGCCAGCAGAGGGGGATGAGCCAAAGACGCATGCGTGACCAGGTATGGAGCATTCGAATGGTTGGGAGTGCCCTTCGGCTTAACCACGCCCAACTGCCAAATTTGGCACGCTGATGAACGAGATTAGATTTTAGCATCCTACTTGACCAGTGTGTCTCGTGAGAGGTACTTAGATGAATCTGATAGTCGGTCTATAGTAGCACTTTGCAGGAAACATGTGGAACATCTTGAAGAAGGTCTTCATGAAAGGTCTTGCGGAGGAAGGGGAGAATAGCTCTTATGGTTAAGAGGGAAAGTGCGGAGTTCGCCCAACCAAAGATACATTTCGGGGGCCATGTAATCAGCCAGGTGAGCTTCGCAATATGGACGAGGCAAAGGTAAAGGCCATCCCAAGATTGGGAGTGCAGCCATACTCTAACTCAGGACCCGACTACGTTCTTTTGCTTGGAATTGATTAAATTACTATCGCAGGTTCATTAGTGGGATTCCGCTATTGCGCACCACTAACCGAGCTTCGGAAGAAGAAACATGCCTGGTTGTGGAGCGAGGCAGTGCCATGAACCATTTGCGCGGTTCTAAGGCTGCAGTTACGAAGAGCAGTCTTGATGCTGCCTGATTTCACCAAGACCTTCGAAATCAATACGGATGCTTCTGAATTTTGCCATTGGGGGAGGGAGTCTTGAGCAGGACGAAAGCCACCCGCATAGCGTTTGAAGCCGAAAGTTGAATGAAGCTGAACCACAGGTTTCACCAGTTTGCAGGAGAAAGGAGATGACCGCCATGTGCATGCTCTACGCACTATGGAGACATTATTTTACTAGGGCTCCAAATTTGTAGTAAAAACTGCAATGTTGCCACAGCTATTTTTCAATCCCAGACGAAGATCCACCAAAGGCAAGACGGTTGGCAGAGGGATTTCTTAGGGAAGGGCCGTTGACTACAACTTGGAGTATAAACCAGGGAAAGGGCAATGTGGAGCCGAGGCTGAGCCAGAAAGACTGATTGAGGGCCATCTCTTTCTCGGTCCGTAGTGAATTCCAAGGCGCGCAATCAAGATGGTATGCTACGCGGAGCCGGAAGCCAGACGATTATGCCAGCTGGCTGATCAAGGCCCAAGCCAAACGGTTGGTGGTTAAGAAGAGGCTTCTTGCTTAACCACACGGTCCGGATGGGATTTAGGTCCCAAAGTTTCGGATCATCAGGGGCGGGGGATACGTATTATCAAAGAAAGCCACGACACTCCGTGGGCTAGGGCATCCGGGACAGCAGAGAACCCCGAGGGCCGTAGTACGAGGCCTTCCTATTGCGGCCAACGAATGCGGGAAGAGATAGAGACAGTACGTGCAGACTTGTCTTGTGTGCCAGCAAGAGACAAGGTTAGGGCAGCAACAGCAAAGCCAGGAGGGTGTTGGACATTTACCATAGTCTGATAGTCCATGGGAGTAGATAGCTATGGATTTATCACTTCTTTGCCGAAGTTCCAATGGGTATTGGCACTATCTGGTCGTAGTGGATAGAGTTTCCAAAGGTCCATACATTTATGCCTGCCACAGCCGGTTGTTGTATGCTAAGGAAGCTGCACAATTGTTCTTTAAAAATGTTTTTGTGAAGTATTGGGGCTGCCGAGGTTATATCAGTGATCGGGATCCTCGTTTTACCCGGGAACTTTTGGAAGTGAAATCTTTGAGATTTCTTGGTTCTAAACTTAACTTCTCCACCATGTCCACCCTCAAAACTGATGCCGCAAACTGAAGCTGTCAAACGCTACCTTGTTGGAAAAATGCCAATCTAGGCACTATGTTTAGTGCTCATCAGAAAGATGTGGCTAAGCTCCTAGACATGGGACAGTTTTCTTACACTGCAAGAGAGGAGGAATCTACGGGGCGCACACCGTTCGAGTTAGCAACGGGCCAGCAACCGAAACTCCCCAATCATTGCTACTTTATTTGAGGGGAAGAGTTTGGAGTGCTTACAACCTTGCCAAGGGTTTGGGAAGAAGGCAACTCGACCTTGCCAAATCTTATTTGAGCAGGCGGCAAGGCAGGACTGAAGAAGTTCGCGCCGCAAGCGTCGTGCCCCCACAACTACAAAGAAAGGTGATATGGTTTTGGTAACGTCGTACTCCAGGCCAGTAGTTTATGTTTAAGGCGCTTACTAGAGTGTTTAATGCATCAAACTTGGTGCGGAAATATGAGGGTCCCGTTTAAGATTTGATTGCCAAGGTGGGTGTAAGCTCGACATACACCAGTTGGAGATTACCTCCACACTTCAAGATACCACCCGGTCTTTCATGTGCAAGCGTTCCATACAGCATTAATACACTGAGATCAAGAACGGATCCGTCCAAAGCACGACAGAGTCACAACGGCCCCCAGTCCACAGTTAATGCCTCGCATGATCGTGAAATGAAGCATCATAAGATGACCAGCCAAAAGCCGGAAACACCTGGTCCTGGTTAGAAGGACAGCCGGCACAGTGCCATGTTTCCGTTACATTTGGAAAGGGACAAACTCCGGAGGAAGGAAAGCCACTTGGGAAAGTACGAGTGATCAGACTGTGGACGCAAGTTCAAAAGGTGGTTAAAATTCAGGAGTGCTCCTGCAAGCAATGCGTCGCGGTCGTCGAATCATGGGGTGGGGGAGATTGTGAGTCCCGCCATCCATTCAGGTGAAGTCACCCAACGGGGTGTTGCCAGAAGCCGGGCGCAGAAGGCGCAGGGGGCGCAGAACGAACAAGCCACGTCAGAGCAGCCAAGGGGGAGTCAGCAGCCTTGAAGCAGCCCGGTATAACGTTATGGCAGTGTACAGCCCGTTAAAGCTGGTACAACTGTTAGTGGAGGCGGCCAGTTTCTCAGCAGTTTCAAGGCCTTTGGGAGGCTGGTGCCAAGCACATGGGGCGACTAGGAGATCTAGGAGTCCTTTTTGGAAGATTAGAGCTTTGTCTTGTGTAGGCGCATCGTCTAGGCAGATGTATTATAGTTTTAATTTGTATAGCTCGTCGGACTTAGAGAGTAGGTATAAATAGTGCATAGCTATTCTTTACTTGTAAAGGCTCAACTTCATTTCAAGTAATGAAGTTCCTTCTTCCAAAAGTTCTTGTCTACTTCTTATTTTTCTTAGCGATCCGGTTAG